>JAUCMT010000002.1:7157575-7187053 GCA_032357475.1 Enteromius thamalakanensis | reverse complement strand
AAGTCAGAGCGCTGGGATTTGAGGTTGTACTGCCAGATCTGAGAGGTTGTGAGGGAAGACTTGTGGTGGTATGTGTAATACACAATTGTGCCGGTCATTTTGTGTATGTGAATGACACTTTACACATTTGTAACCAATAATCTGCAACTTCGAATTCAAAACACAGGTGTTCTGAGTACTGTCTGTGTGTGCAAATCGATAGATGCAGCTTTTCACATCAGAGCTGTGAGTATAAATTTCAGCTTACAAATACATATATTAATTTTACAAGTTCTCACATTCAAATTCGCAAGCTCTCGTGTTTTGCTACTGTTTTACCTTCATATAAAAGGGGCACTTTAACATATTTCAGTGTTTCTGCGGGCTTTTGAGAGTAAATTTAAGAGGGGGGTTTTTATGGAATAAATTAAAGCAAACGATAAGTTAATATGAAGCCTATCTATGAAGCACACAGTATTTATAAGCATACAACAGTACGAAAAAACTTTCCATTCATTAATATATAGCTGAACTACAATATGAAAATAACTTTTACTGTATTTTCTGATTACTGTTTTTTTTTTTAAACAAATTCGAACATTTCCTAATTTTCTGCCCTTTTGCAACCAATAAAAACCCTCCCCTATGGAGAGTCCCCATAAGGATAGCAAAGAACAGGATGTGTGTGTATGCGCAGACAAAACAACTTAATTTAAAGTTTCTGACAAAACTGAGGGATGTTTGGTCTTGTTTTAAGCATGAACTCAATACAGTTCATTCATTTTCCAGAAAACAAAACGTCAACTATCTTCATTTCGCATCTGAAGCAATTGTATCTTGCTTTCAAGACGTTAAGATATTAAGACGTACAGATGAAGATATTTATTTTTTTGCAGTGCATGCAAGATATAACGCCATTACTTGATGAATGTGAGACTTCCTGCACCAATTTAAGACATAAACTTGTGGAAAGAGTGACTTTTTAAGACCCGACTTGCAAAAACCCTGTTTTCCAGCTTCAGAATGAAAGCAAATAAATTCTGATGGCAGAATTTCACTTTCTAATCATCCATACATTGATAATGTGACTTACCTTGGTCAAAGTTTGGTTTTTTAGTGGAACCCTCTCCAAGCCCCTCGATATCCACCAAATCACTGTTCACATCAGAGTCGTTCAGAGCACTCAGGGTCACATCTGATAACAGACAGACAAACTGTATAAGTGCACTGACACACATATAACCACAGCTTCAATGAAAGAAAATGAGTCACCTGATATTTTAGGGGTCTTTATTGCTGGTTGTAAAGATGAAGAACTCTGCAGTCCGGTTGTTACAACAACCTGTGAGGTGGGCACGGTGATGACGGTGGGGGCGACCGATGCAGGAGGCGGCGGTAGCGACACTGTGGTTTTCTTCATGGTTTTTTTAGGCGACTCTGAGGTGAGAGGTACCCTGCTGTCCTCATACAGCTTCCTTTTTACTGTGGTCTTAATCTGGGCACTATAAAAAGATGAGAAAAGAGATTTTATGGTGGTGCATTAGGGTAAGATGGAGAAACATGAAGATTCTGTCATCATTCCAAACCTTTATAAGTTTCTTATTATATGTTGTACACAAACTAGGATATTTTGCAGAATTTTAAAGAACTTTAAACAGTTGTTGGTTCCCACTGACTTCTATAGTAGGGAAATAAATGCAATGGAAGTTAATGTGAACTGATTACCAGCATTTTTCAAAATACATATTTTTTTGTGTTCAACATAAAGAAACATATACATGACTGGAATGACATACAATGGCAAGATTATAATGTTTTACCTTTTAACATATTTAAATGATTCCTTTTAGTTTATCATGTGATAATGCATCACCCCATGAGTTATTAATAAAAACATTTGATAATTATTTCATTAAACATTAAACGCAAGTGTTGATTTTAATATTTCTAATACTTTTGTGAAATTAAACTGACAAAATATGGGTGAAATATTGTTTCCTCATAATTAAGCATATATTTATGTAAAAATAAAAACTTATTTTGAAATCTACTTATTATAATACACAAAAGAAAAAGTGATATAGAATAAAGAATTAATATGTGCTTAATTAGCATTAATAAATGGCTACTATTATAGAACATGCATGCTAATAAGCTATTAATAATTGTAACCGTTAAAATAAAGTGTTACCAAAAGCAGCTCTAACTCCATCACACCCACAGCTTCATAAACACTTACACTGTCCGCTCTTTTATGACGGAGCTGATGCTGTTCAGATCTTCACCGAAGCGGCGAACTGCAGACCGCAGCATCTCTATCTCCGTGTCGGTCCATTTGGCTCTGAGAGAAACAGTCAGTGATAATACATCAACCGTACAGAAACTCCAGAAAACGCAGTTTGAGCAGAAACGAGGTCATAAGCTACATCTCACCCTGCAGGAGAGGAGTCTGCCACTGGATGCAGCTGCATGGTCAGTTCACCCAGTTTAGAGAAAGCAGCGCCTGCAGCCGAGAAGATCTCGCCTACCTGTTCGACATCGGTGTGTGTGCTTTTGATTTATCATTAACTTATTAAAATATTTAAACGCAAAATAATGCAAATGTTTACCTTTGTGGAAGCTGAAGTCATGCTGGAATGATGAGCTGGAATAAACAGACCTGACACAAATGCAACAATCCACTCGCGTCTCAGCCAGCGGCGCTGAATAACTAAAACGATCAAATCGGGTTAAAATGGTTGCTGCAGTCATCCAGTGACCTTTCGTGGGAAAATATCCTTATATGTATTATAAATATATAATAAAAAATATCTATAATCAGCATGAACGGAACATAATAGTTCGAACTAAAAATTCCCAGAGTACAATGCGCTCCAAAAATGAGGCGTGTGATTGGTCGGTGCTTAGCCAATCAAATGATTGCGTGCGATCTGCGCAACATCCAGACGAAAATAGCCGAGCGCTGTCGAATACGCTTACGGAACTAGTCGAACAAACCCGAGTGCCTCCGAAAGACATCCCGTCGTTTGGTTCGAGAGAAGGGGGTTAGAGATATCATCCCGACTGGATGTAGCATCCTTTTCCCGGTTTTGAGAGGAAAAATCGGTGGGCGATTTCGAATAAAATGCCGTCGCTCTTATTTTGCGGACCTAAGTTGGCCGCCTGTGGGATCGTGTTAAGCATCTGGGGTGTCATTATGCTGGTAAGGATTATGATCGTCGTGCCATTGCTTGCTAGCTGTACGTTACGTTAGCTACTGGGATTCACTCACAACGCCAGGGATGTTTACCTATATATTAAGAGTAGATATTGCTGTATTTAAATGTTCTGATATAAAAATGCGTACGTTTGTAATAAATGTGCATAGATAGATCTGTTCAGTCATGTATTTGTCAGCTGAATATTCCATAGCTTGATGTGAGGAATATAACAGCAGGTATTGGCATCATAGGATCTAACGTTAAAGGCCTATTTTTAACGCCTTGACATGACATATTTTTTACCTCCCAGTTTTGTTTCTTTTCTTTTTGTTTGTGTGTGTATTAAATTTTAATGTACATGTATTGGGTTCTTATATCCATAATTAATTCCACCTAATGTCGTAAAATTGCATATAAAACTGTTATTGTACTTTTTCCCCCAGTCAATGTTGGGAATTTTCTTCAGTGCAAAATCTGCTGTGCTGATCGAAGATGTTCCTTTCACCGAGGAAGACATCCGTGATGAGTAAGTTACTTTAACCCATCTTTAAATATTAATGCTGACATGTTATAGTGAGGTCTCTGATCAAACATATTTAAAAATATACCTTTTGGGAATCAGTAAGATATATATATATATATATATATATCTGCATATTAGATGATTCTGTGGATGCTTTGATGCTGACACTTCAGCTTTGCCATCACAGGACTAAATTGCATATATTACATTAAAATAGTTTTGCTAAATTGCAATATTTCACAGTGTTACTTTATATATGCAAGAAAATTACTAATAGGGAAAATACTAATTTTAAAAGCATTACCAACACCAAATTTTTAATGGTAATATACGTTGTTTATGAATGCAAGTACAATAACTGATTAGACTACATGTATTGAATGCCATACGTGACATTTATACATGCAAATGTTTACTTGTGAGTTTTATCTTCAACAGCAAGAATCCACCAGGGAACATTTATGGTCTCTACAATCAAGTTGGCATCAACTGCTTCATTGCTGCTGCCATCTATGTAGGAGTCGGCGCTGTGTCTCTGTGTCAGGTTCGCCTTAACAAGCGCCAGGAGTACATGGTCACATAAACCCGAACAACTTCAGATCTCATAAGCAATTATTCCTAATTATTTATAAAAAAAAAAAAACGTCTTAATTTCGAAAAAAGGCTGTTCTGTTACATTGTCTGAAAGGGATATATTTGGCAGTTCATCTTCAGGTCAATCTAAACACTAGATATACTGATAGTGTAATGAATACAAGTGAAATAATAATGTAAAACAGTATGCACAGATACATGTGGTGTGCATGTTATGTGTTATATTTTCCAGAAATCTTCAGATCTTTGGCTACACATTCCCTATGATATAAATAAAACTAATTTTAATAGTTGTCTTCTGTTGAATAACCTAAAAGACACTAACTATATCCTCATGATAGTTGATGGTGTTCATGTAGAATGTGTGACATTTTTTTAATTTCAATATTTAAAAATATGTGTGGTAATATAAGTGTCTGTTATTTTATTGAAGTCCACCCTGTACACCTTGTGCTGTATACTTGTT
This sequence comes from Enteromius thamalakanensis, assembly GCA_032357475.1. Classification (NCBI taxonomy): domain Eukaryota; kingdom Metazoa; phylum Chordata; class Actinopteri; order Cypriniformes; family Cyprinidae; genus Enteromius; species Enteromius thamalakanensis. The sequence continues at coordinate 7,182,291 of JAUCMT010000002.1, read as the reverse complement.
ATTACCACATTTGTGATGAACAACGTAAGATATGTGAATGGAGAGTCTTATGTACCCTTCAATAAAATACTACTGAAAAAAAAATATATTTTTCTTTTGTCATAACTATTTAAAAAGTGATAAGTGAAAATAAGGGTTTATCCATCAAAAGTTCAGTAGATAACATAAAATAAAAAGTGTTGTTGTCTTGTAGATGGTATTCAGAAAGGTTTTGATGCATGTAAAACGCTTATGAAGTCAGCTGGCAGATATTACAATGCAACAGTCCATTTAATATGTCTTCATGTCTGTGGATCAAGCATTATCTCACAGGTGCGTCCCAGCTCTCCCAGTTTGACCCTGGCATAGTCTGCACGGTTCAAGGCCATCTGACAGTCCTTTCTGGCCGAATATGTTGATCCCTCATGAGGCTGACCTGTTGCCACCTTTACTCAAAAAGTGAGAAAGAAAAAAGAAAGACGTTTTTTAGTCAAACCTATTTTCTGATTCTTATATACATATGTACAGCATTATTACATGGATCAAACGATCGACAGAATGATAGATAGATAGATAGATAGATAGATAGATAGATAGATAGATAGATAGATAGATAGATGTGAACACACACCTGTGTCAGATATCGGATCTGTGAACTCAGTTCACTCTCAACTCTGTTGATGGAGGTTTGAAACTGATTCAGCTGTCGGTCTAATAAACTGCCATTGGCCTTCTCTTTAGAGAGCTCCAGCACGATCGTTCCTGAAAGACAGATTGTTACTGTTCAATTTGTGTGCTTGAATAAACATACAACATGCTAAATATTAATCACTGTAAAGCTGCTAATATCAAGTAGAAAATTTGTATATTTTTAATTTCAGTCACTAAATAAGGGGTTTTAAGTAAAACAACATAAATCTTGTCCAGAGGCGTGCATATATATATATATATATATGTGTGTGTGTGTGTGCATAAATAAACATAAAACATGGTCTGTTAACTGATATTAAAAGGGGTTTCTTGTATGACCAGGGGCCTGTTCCATAAAACAAGTTCACCAAATAAGCCAGGCTTATGGCAAATAGTCTGACTTATTTCAATTCAAATTAACTGGTAATAAGTCAGACTAACTGAAATAAGCCTGGGTTATTTGGTAAACTTGTTTTATGGAACAGGCCCCAGCTTGGCCAGACTTTAATAATAAACTACCTTATGTTGGTTTACGCTTCTTCATGTCAACACAACCGCAAGTTCTGTGTGTTTTATCATATTTGTGATTTCGTCCTGATTTAAAGGCAGTGCAATAACAATGTAGAATTTGACATGGTGTACGAATAAATATGTGACTTAGCTATGCATATTACCTTAAGTTTTGACATGTTTACGTTGGGAAATTTACAAAATATACTAATATCCTAATGATTTTTGGCATAAAAGAACAAATCCATTTTAACCCAAACAAATTTTGTCTAATGCCAAAAATGCTTCCAGGGTAGAATATTCTGAAGATAAATCCATGCGGACACAGAAGAAGTGACAAACCTGCGCTCTGAAGCACTAAAGCGATCTCCTTCTCCACATCTTCTAACGCCCTCAGCCTGTCATTAGCCATTCCGAACAAAAGACCTACAAAAAAAAGTGTAAACATACAAAACACACGCGCTCAAATAAACAAAGTGATCGACAACAGCAGACAAACACGCGCGCGCTTTCGCTATACAAGCGTTTAACGTTAATTACTGAAATAAACGCACTTCATTAACCCGTGCGTTTGAAATCTAAATTACTTACATCTACAATGATGCACCGTAAACTAATTTTGAAGAGATATTCATCCACTGTTAGCATACAAAGCACTTTCAGTGTTTAGCGAACTACGGAAGCCGCGGAAGGACAAATTATCAGAACGCGATACCCGACAACTCTGTTGGAGAAAACAAAATATGGATGCTGTTTAGCTGGTAATTAAAGCCGTTTGCGCAACATCTTGAGAAAATCTGCAACGGGATTTAGTTATCTGGGACTTCCCGTAATATTTAAAGTGAGAACGTTGTAATAATACATCAGATAAGAGTCTAAAATAGGCGAATAGTCCAACTGAACTCACCACAGATTATGGAGTCCTGGAAGAGTCACGTGCGGGCAGAGCTGTTTCACAGAGACTGCAGGCAGAGAGATCCTTTCTCTGGACTGTTTGACAAGGGTAAGTATTATTGCAGATACTTTTACATGTACAGAAACAAGTTATCAGTAGTATTTTAGTAATGACTGGATGCTTTGACAGTGTCCAGGCTGGAGGACATGCTGACCTTTCACATGAAACTCAGGTAAGACACACAATGCCTGACATCTATTTTATGACTCATTTTATTTCTTAACTAATTGGACTAGATTATACATATAACCTGATACATGCACTTGCCAAACATATTAATTATTGTTTTGTTTGCTGTCATATTTGACTCAGATCCGAAGATACTGGAAGCTCTAGATGCCCAGATGAAGGTGGCACATTTTATTTGAGATCGAAGGAGCTGGAATTTCTTAATCAGCAGGTTAAAGTCAAATTCATAACAATAAACAGTAATAAAGTCTTATTGCTAAAACTAATATTTTATTTCCCACCAGATTTGACATTTCCTGCATAACATTAAGGTTTCAGTTACACTCTATATGAAAATAGTTATTACTTTATTTTGTTTTTGAGCATATTATGCCATTAAATGAGACTTCTAATATATTTATTCCAATATTTATTTTCAATATATTTTGTAATTGTGTTTTAAAAGAAGTCTCTAGTGCAAGAAATACAGTAAAGAACAGTAATATTGTATTTTATTAAAGTAACTTTTATATTTGAATATTTTTTTACTCCTTCAGTGTCTCGTGGCCCTTCAGAATTCATTCTAATATGCTGATTTCCTACCCTGTAAACATTAATTTTCTTTCTCTAAACAAGTATTTTCAATCTCAAAAACAGTTGTGATGCTTAGCTTAATATTTCACTGTTCGATAATTTAAAAATATCCCTTTTATTCAGCAATGATGCATTAAATTGATCATTAAGAAGGTTAACAGGCTTATTTAAAAGAAATTCAGTTCTTTTGAACGTTAATCTTAAAGTAATGCATCAAGTTTCCACAGTACATCACCTTCTTCTTCTGTTTTATTAAAGCTCAAGCTGAAAATATCAGATCTGACCAGCAATATATACCTGAAGGATGCAGAGTTACAATACTGTCACTCACAGTAGGTCAAACAGACAGTTACATATTGAAAGAGATGAGAAAATCATCAAGACAATCAGTCCTGATAGGCCTCTATGCGTCTTCCTGCCATAGAGTTGCCCGCTACAGGACCGAAGCGGTTGTATTAGCCCAGGGGGCTTCCTGTCTGAAGGCGGATTTAGAGGAATACGAGTATCAGCTGGAGTGTCAATCAAAGGAGCTGACAGCACTGAGACTGGACCACAGCTCACTGAGAGAGCAGCTGACGGCAGCAAACCTCCAGAACGAGCAGTTCCTCGACCGCTGGTTAGAGGAGAAGAAAGAGGAGGCTGAGAGGATTAATAAATACAACGCAACACAAGAAAGGTGAATGCAATTCCGCTTATGTTTTATATTACCGTTTCTTCAACGATTTTGCACTTCATTTCGCAATTAATTTCTCGTCCGCTAGATGGCAACGTTTGGCAGGTCGACTGAAGAAGCGGTATCGAGTCAGAGCTCGCGCAGAGTCCAAAACTCAGCGTCCTCCTTCTTAGTACTTCATCTATCAATGTTTGTTTTGTTATTGTGCACTTTTCAGGCTTACACACACACACACACGACAGTAAAATAAAAAAAGACCTGAGAGCAAACACACTGGATTTTCCTAGAGGTTAGTAATAAGATATATCATGTTTAGTAACACAGCCATGTTGTATTTCTATTTGTTTTATTAAAAAAATTAAATAAAAATTCAATTTGAAAATAAAAATGGCAAACAGTGTATCCTGCATGTATGAAAATTGTAATAACACAACATCTTTCCTTTCTCCTGAGGGATGTTAAATCTCTACACATTGACTTTTTTAAAAACCCAATGCAGCAGTCCAACAAATTAAAAGCAGCACTTTCATATATTTACATCCTGCAGTAAAACAATATGCGCTCAATCACATATGATCCTCACAGCAGCTCTGAGAAACATGCACAGCCCGCGTCGATTAAACCTGTACATAACATAACCGAATGTAATAAATATGAAGTAAATTTCACCATCTTCACAAATTTCATAACACAAGAGCTGGCACAATACAAGAGATATAATTTTAACATGCCTATGCAAAAATGTATGCATTTCCCTGGAATCCCTTCCTTCATTAGCTTTTCATATGTATGTTAATAGTGTTTTTCTCTTCTCTCCAGTTTTCGGTAAAAATCCCAATACTGCTTCTTTCGTAATGAGATAAAAATCGTTGGATTGGAATTGAGATGCGATTTGATGAGAAGCTCTTCTGCTTTTGAAGAGAAAAATTCAGCAGTCCTCTTCCTTGTCGATTATTCCTTTTAACCGTAAGCGAGCAAAGTCCTCAAAAACAATGTCGTCATCTGGAGCTAAACTGCTGTTAGAAAGAGTAACATGGAAAACAGCTTAAGACCAGAGAAATACATACGTGATCATTGTGCTTTATGTTTATCGTGCTTACTTTGTGTCGAACTCTATCAAGTTGGTGTCAATTGGTGGATCCAACATTGGAGAAGCTGTTGAACAAAAAAACGTAGCATGAAGTGACATAATGAAGGAGATGCTGTTAAACTTCCATGTAGTCGTGTGTGTTTGATTATTTCTAGGCACAAACCTGAGGTTGAATGTAAAAGGGTGGAATCTGTAGGTTTTGGATGCATTAAGACAAAAGGCAGCTCCACTGAGACGTCCCTGAATGAAAGAGAAAACGGCACAAACCCAACTTGCCATCATTTGAAATACTTTAGGTGTGCAAGAGTTTATAAAAAATGACAAATCGCTTATGAACTGACCATGTCATATTTCACTACAAAAAAAAATCTATATTAGTGTTCTTTTGAACTTTCTATTAGTGAAAGTATAAAGGCCCTTTCACACTTTAAAGATAACGATCACTATATTAGCGTCCACACCGGCGAACAGTATTGTCTGTTTATTCTGTGGTTTATTCACAGCACACATGCAGCTGCTGCTTTAAATTCTCCAGCTCGCCAGAACAGAATGGATTCTGATTGGCTGTCAATGTTTGTATCGTTCATCAGCTGGAAGAAAAGTTCTGAAAATGAATACAACTATATAGTTTCTCTGTGCCTTTATCGTTGTGGTGTGGAGACGCTGCTATTCATTAATATTAAAAATGATTTTTAGAACTATTTATAAAAAAAAATTAATTCTCATAAATTTATGAAGAACAACTGTAAATACACATCATTATAGTAGTATTTTGTTTTACATTACTTTATAATTTAAAAAAAAAATCTTTTTTCAGTGTAATAAAGAGGCCCAAAAACAGGCATTATTTACATTAAAAAAATGTCTTTCTGCGGATTTAGAGATAAAAATATGATTTAGACATTTCTTGGTGAGATTAATCCATTCATGCAGTTTCATGTGTTAAGGTTAGTGCTCTAAAACTACATCAGACAGAAAACATCAGGATAAAGTTGAGCAGAGCATTGAACACCATGCAGATCTCCTTTGTAGGGCAAACCAAGAGACACTACAGCAAGACAACAGAATGCACAATGAATGTATTTACCTCTCCAGCAAGCTGCTTAAAAGCCTGACGCAAGAGACAGATGGAAGGGAAGGAAACAGACAGAAAGAGAGAGAGAGAGAGACATAAAACAATGGGAGAATGGCAAAATGATTTGATAAACAGAACGAAGCAGCACAGAGAGGCGAGGGCTCAGGGAGGGAATATAAAACAAAGCTCACAGCATCCTGCAATGTTTTAACAGCTAAAGCATAGCACTCTAATTGAAGCGCCACCACTGATAATATCAAACCGAAAAAAGGAGAAGAAAATAAAATCAACCTCACAAACTGACTTTTGTGAATATCCGCAAAGAACTGATATGGTGTCTCTAGGAAGCTGAATAATATCGTGAACATACACACTACGTGACATTAATCTCTAAACCGACAGCAACATCTAGAAGTCCTTAATAATAGTCCCAGACCAATCAAAACTGCTCCCCAGTGTGTGACTGACTGGAGAGAGGAAGCAGGTGACTCACCCTCCACGGGAGACCACCAGCTTGATTTTGACCCGATAGGACACCAGGACACCCAGAACTTCCTTATTACTCACATCCTTCACACTGCAGGAAAAACACAAACAGAATCAGTTAATCGACTCGAAATCAACACAAAACACTTCTGCAATGTGGCACCAAGACACAAGACAATCTGACACGACAAGACAATGGAAGTCTATTAAAAACTAATTAAGGTCATTTGTGACCTTGGACAACAAAACCAGCCGTAAGTGTTCATTTTCCGAAATTAGGATTTATATATGATCTGAAAGCTGAATAAATAAGCTTCCCGTTGAACTATGATTTGGATGGATAGGGCAATATTTGACCAAGATGCAACTGTATGAAAATCTGGAAGGTACCTTTAAAGTTTCTTATCAATGCATAGTACAAATCAAAAATTAAGTTTTAATATATTTTCAGTAAGAAATTGACTAGATACCTTTATGAAATCCTTACTTACTATCCTAAGGATTTTTGGCAAAAAATAAAAATCAATGATTTTGACCCATACAATGTATTTTTGGCTATTGCTATAAATATACCTCAGCGACTGAGTTTTGTGGTCCAGGGTAACAATTTTTGTACACCATCAATAGTTTTGGTGGTCAGTAAGGTTTTTTTCTTTATTCTTGAAAATACAATAACTGTTTTCACAAAAACATTAAGCAGCTAAAAGAGCAAATATATGAAGCCTTGGTGAGAATTATTAAAGAAAAAACAAACCTTACAAACCCCAATGTTTTGAATGCTAGAGTGTAGCAGCAGTAAAATTAAAAGTTTGATTACAATTTTTTACTAGCCAGATTATTTTTTTTGCACATATTCATGTCTTTTAATGTGCCCCCTATTATGCCAACCAATATTGCCTTCCCTACAGTGTAATGTAAATGTAAATGATCTGCAAAGTTGTAAATCTGAAAGTACATAAAATAAATAAAATGATTGCCTCCCAAAATAAAAAAACGCTTGCATGTTCATGAAAGATGGATAGTATGATAAGAGACGTAAAAATAAAATGTAAAATGAGTTGATATTAATAGAATATTTTGAGAAAACAAAGGACTTTTTTCACCTTGCATGCTTTTAAACCTATTGTAGGAGACTCCCATTTTTTTGGCATAATAGTGGCACTTTAATATGGGTCAGATTTACTAACAACTTAACTAATGTTAAAATAGTATTGTAAGAATTTACTAAATGTACTGTCTGTGCTTTTACGCTAATTTGGCCTGTTTAGTAAATCTGGCTCCAAATTGCATTTCAAATTTTTTAAGGAAATTAAAAGGTGTTTTTCACGGTAAACAGAGCATATGGGTAAAACTGTGGTGATTAAGTACATAGTGCTGGACGCCAGGTTGGTGTCCTCATGTTTGAGTTTTCCGTCCAGAGCCAGTCCTCTCTTCTCTCGATTGTTGTTGAGAGTGGGTGTAAGAGTGTACACTTTACAAAAGGTAGAGCTGGAGGCCACCTGATCACTGCAGGATGCAAAGACAGAAAAAAAGAATACATATCATTACACGTGTACACATCATTACAATGTCAGCAAACAGACTACAGATGACAACAGACTCAACGATGAATCTTGAATAAAATACAACTGAAAGTTCATTTCTATATATGATCTAAATAGGACACTTACTCTGCTTCTATTTGAGCCACTGGACATTTGTACTGTGCTGTACTGAAGAGGCAGATATCAGCATACTGTCGTACTGTAGAGACACACATGTAAACAGTACAGTAAGAATATGTACACAGATCATCACCAAACCCATCTTGAGCTCATATTTTAGTGTCATCTGATCATAGAAGCCAGTTCCATCTGTAGTTCCAGTCCTGTCTGACAACTGAACATGCTGGAGATTGTTTTTGGATGAGCGAAGAGAATTTTTCTCAAACTGCTGATGTAGGGGCTGCTTGACAATTTATTTAAAGGTTTTCTGACCCTGAGACTCAACTATTCTGTTTTCTGCAATTCTCCAGCTGTGATTCTAAAAGAGTCTTAAGCCACTCAAACTCTACTCTTGGTCGTGTATTAGGATAGAGACACACGCCCTCTTCCAGTCAGTTTCATAGCATTTTGTGTTGATTGGAAATTCTAAATTATTTCCCTGATGGTGGAAATGGTCATTTTCACTGCTCTAGCTCTACCACTTCAGTAATTGGTGAAGCTTAAGTATCTTTTGCTGCACATCATAAATTTATTGTTAGTTTTTTTCGTATTGTGTTGATGATTAAGGGAGATTGGGCTTTGTTTTCCCTCCTATACATATTTCTGTGAAACAAGAAACCATGGCTGGATAATTTCATGTCAATAATCACCCTGGAGTGCTCAAAATATGAAAATATGAATGCTCCCCATTTCCAATTGATTTACTTTAATGCTAGGTTAGTACTTTGTGAATTCTTTGAATAAAAGATCAAAAGGATAAACAATGCAGATTTATTTTTACAGCCACCTTTCCTCAGATTTACCAATGGTGCCAATATTAGTGGAGGGCCTGATGGCTGTAACTCACCTGATATTTTAACCCTTTTGACAGTCTTGGTGGAGTTATTGGTGACATGGACATTAACACTGATGGGCTCCCCATGGTAATACAGCTGTGTGAGAAAATAAGAGATTATTTATAGGTTAGCGATTTCTTACTAGCACTGCTCTTAGTTAAGCTTCATAATGTACTGAGAATATATCTCTGATTTCTGCATTCCAGGTGTGTTTGGACCCAAAGAACAGTCATAACTAAAAGCATAATGTATCCGATCAGCAACTTTTCTACGAGTAAACGTGACAAATGTTCAAAGTTCTGAAGGCTACATTGTTATTACCTTGTTATTACGCTTTTTGATTATTTAATAAAAAAAAAAAAAAAAGAAAATATTTGAAATGTGGAATTACGCATTAACATTTTTTTCCCCAATATTATTAAGAAATTATATTTGAAAATATCATAGTATAAGCATAAGTGCATATAATCTGAGAATTAGCAGTATTAACCCCATTGGAACAAATGGAATTTAATTAAATTCCTTTGGTTCATAACTAATGATTGCTCAAATTTAGGCAACCTACATATTTGTTTCAAACAAACAATAAAAAACTGATATAACTTTGATTTCAAATAAAACAAGTGGATTTTACTTGCATAGATGTTCACTTTCAGATGAAACTTGACTTTGTCAATATGCATACTATTCATGTTCATTAACAAAATTCAGTTCTAAAGGTGTGTGGGTTATGGGCAAAATGGTAAATAAATTTACAAATGTTTTTTGACACTAATGACACCCAAAATCATCATCTTTTAAATGGTTTTAAATGGTTGTAAACTAATAAAAAAGAAAATAAATGGTTTGTATTTTTGCAGTTTAATTCGCTCACTAAAAACTACGCAGGTTTAAGAAATGTTTAAATATCTTTTGTGGGTCAAGTGGAGTATGATACCTCTTTATCCAGCGAGGCCTCTAGGTGTAAAGACCGGTCTGACATGAGGAAACTCCTTGTCGTCTCCACCATCGGTTGTGGGCCGAGCTTCTCAGGAGCATACTGGACTTTGCGTATCACTAGTCGCACTGAATTCCTGTAGAGGACGAAATAGGTCTAAACTCTCTTTTCTAACATATTTTCTGTTGAAAATCTTTCTTTGCTACAATCTGTACTGTTAAAAGCGCTATATAAATAAAAGTGACTTGACAACAAATTACTGTGGGCCACAAATTAAATAATCAAACCTTTTGTGGTTCTTCTCTTCCATCGTTTTGGCGCAGAAAGCCCTGATCTCAAAATCCACACCACATGCCTGGAGTGAGAAACACAGAGGTGAATAAAGCACAAGTTCGCCAAAGCTTCACAAACAGGATGTGTGACAAATCTAAAGGTTTTAGATGGAGTTTGTCCTGTGAAAATGATCCTTTTATGAGTGATAATACCTTTCCTGTGTCCTCAGGCCCTGGCTGCAGAGTAACAGAGCATGGCAGATTTTGCGGTATCTGAAAAACAGAAGATCAACTATGAGTTGAGATCAACTGTGAACAATTACATTAAAGTATGATACAATACCGAATATTTGTCATCACCTTATAACTAATAAATGGCCCATATTATAAACTCCCATTATTCTGTAAATTAATTTAATAATTTTTTAAATGGACACAATTTTATCTTAGTAAATCATAAAAATAAATACATAAATAATTAGTAAAAATAATCCAACATCATCATTTAAAAGATGTAAAAACTCATAGTTAAAAAACTGACAGTGAAATGGAAAGGATAGGCATTCTGTCCCAGTTTCTTCAAAAGCCTCTCCTGAAGATGACTGTGGGGCTTGGAATCCTCCGGAATGGGAGGATAGGCCTGAAAAGTATAGATGTAAAGATCTTTTCGGAAGGAGAGCCCTAGAACGTCAAGGTCCTCACGGCCATACCGGAAAGCACAGGTTAAGGTCACAAACACTGGTGGAAAAACAAATAGGGTTTTAGAGAATATTACAGTAAGTTAGACCTCATTTGCATATGATGTGAAGTAAGCTATCATACAAACACTATATGAGATAAGCTTCAATTCATCAACTGGAAAATCAAACAGTAGGGACGTGCAATATTTCGGTATCATATAATTTAATTATGTATGCTCATTTTCTTATATTTACTTTTAGATTACCTTTGCCATCACCTATTGCTTACTTGTATCTTTAATAAGTAATAATTTAATAATGCTGCTGTAATTTGTAGATAACAAATCTCAATAAATATCCATTTTTTATGCTGTACATAATGTTGTAATTATAGTTTCTAATTCTAATTATTATCAATTAGATGCTATTTTAATATCTCCAGTGTGCTAGTTCCCAGCCCATATGTAATAATAATAATTATCGGCTTCTCTGGTATTGTCCAGATTTTTAATTTCGATGTATTTTACGAAATAACAAAGATGTTTTCCGGCTCACCTTTTCTATCTTTGAGATATTCAGGTTCGACCAGAATCACGCCATCTGCAGCAGAAGTATGTATGATTGAGTGAACTTTAACTAGCAGATTTTCACTTCTCCATTTAAATTCAATTGAAATGTTTATCTGAAACCACTAACCAACAGGGTCCACGTGATCTAGATGGTCCACAAAATCTCTTTTTCCCAAATATACTGTAACCTGTGAAAACAGACAAGGTTTTAACGGCAACTAAAAAACAAAACTGTGACACCGTGCTTTACAAAAATCTTACCTTGCAATTTGGACTGGACTTCTTAAATACCCTTTAGAATAAGAGATATAAGTGGATAAGTAATCACAGACATTATCAAAGCTGATCTTTTGTAAATGTAGGTGGGAACATTTTAAAGTCAAGCAGATGGCAAGAGCAAACAAATGGTGGAGAGCAACAAATGGCATGCTGGGAGTACTAGTTTGCTTGCAAAGCCCGGTATTGCCACAAACATGCTGACGACATTAATAATACCAACGTTACGTTTCAGGAATTAACTAGAAAGAGCAGCATGAGAATGTTGCAGACCCTACATGGGCTGCTGCTGTTAGCTGCCAGGCTATGCGACATGCATGCTAAAGGATAAACTGACTTCTGGTGAAGCATTTGGAAATGCTTAATACACATTTCTAACAAAATTATCCAGACAAGTAATAAATAATATAATAAACGCGCACATTAAATGCTGTTTCTCCATCATGCTCAGTCAGGTTATCCATCCACGTCCGTTTACAATCCAGCTAGTATTAGCTTTCCTCCTGTTACGCTGCATCATTTCAACAGCAATCATACCAAACCAAATTAATTTGAGCTCTGAAGGTTAAAAAAAAACTCACCGGGTGCCCGCCTTGTCCCCCATAATGAGGGAGAATTTGGCCGTGCGAATTTGTGGAGGAAAACACACAGCTGTGGCACACAAGAGTGTAAACAGCAGCAGCTCCTGTAGCTGGAGGTGGGCGGAGCTACTGTAGGGTCACGTGAACTGACACCCACAAAAACGCGGCGGGCCATATTTAATTTTTTTACTTGTTATATATTTACTTAATAACACTGAAAAATCGCTTATTCTTTTTCATTTATTATATTAAGTGTATTGTTATAATTATATTATGCCATTATAATACATCAGAATTATAGTATTATACTATTATATTATTATTAAATATTAAAATGTATTCTGAGGAAAAACTCATCCGTGATTTGATAACACAGGGGGTTAAACATGTCATCTTCTGATGTATTTCTATCCTGTGGCAGTGTGGGATGATATCAAAGGAAAAGTATTTGCTCTCAGAGGTTTTTCCTATCTGTCAGTGTAATATCTCCACAGTGATTGTTTGGTTGGGTTATTTGTGTGGTAGATGGTTGTTTTTCTTTATAATTATAGCTTGAAGGGAGTAGCTAAACACGCAGTTGGTGTCACAACACATACTGGTATAAAATGGTGAGAAGATGTCTTTTTACTATTGGTGTCAGACTCAGGCGCATTATAAAGCCTACTAAACTGAAATGAGAAACAAACAATCCATTGACATCATGGTAAATCATAACTATGAGATTACAAAAATGTCTACATTGTGAAATTGTAAAATATAAGTACAAGATACAGCTGGCATACTAAAGGCACACTTACCCCTAATTATGACAAAAGATATGATTTTTAAATGAAAAAGTCATGTATTTTATGTTTACACACCAGTGAGCTTATTTGAGGGCAGAAATAGACATCTCTTAAAATTAAGAAGTCAACATCATGACAAAAAATTTAATGAAAATCTGCATGATTTAAAACGCATAGATATCACATAATAGTAACTTTCTGTCTAATGACTTTTTAATTTTATAACAAACATTTTTGTTAATTACTATTTTTTTTTGTCAATTTCATAGTTTGTAGCTTCTATGTCTTTAATATGAACTGTATTATATATATTATATTATATATATGCGTGTGTTTATTAGTAATTTTATACATATACAATATTTATACACCTCTGGGCTTATTTTATTTTAAATAAAGAAACACATTTTCAGTCATACTTGACACAATATGGTCTCTAAAAATCTCTAGATTCAGTATTTTTCAAATAAAAAAACGAAAGGAGCAATACTGCAAATTTGTGCATATGCATAGATTATTGCAGACTTCCCAACAAAACAAACAAACAAACTAAATAATAATAATTGTGGCTGGAAGAGGCACACAGCAGTTTGTTCACTGTTCTTTCCATCTGGTTAGGTCAGATCCGTATGGTGTAGGAGTCAGAATGAGTGACATATCGAACCCAACGTTGTGACAGTCCTGTCTGAGTTGGAGAGAGCCGGAGGAAGCGGATCTGAAGGCCGGTGCAGGTTTGTTTAGGCAGTTCGAATGACATACTGACAGGACCGACCTCCAGCAAAGAGGCGGAGCTTAGACCAGGAACATCCACCTGTGGAATATACATCATCAGTAATGAATGACGTAAATTGCGTCAAGCAAATGATCATATAATAACATCACCTTGAACAGTGCTGACAGCTGCGCCCCTCCTGGGAAACGTGGGATCTCCCAGAGCAGGGCTTTGTTCTTTGGCTGAAGTTCAGCGGTCTGATCAGGACTACTGAGCTCCTGAGACATACTGTAGAGGATAGAGAGGGGTTGGTCCATAGATGATCCATAAGACTACATAACACTAACATCCATGCCGTTACATAAAATCTGACCTTGTAGATCCTTTTGGTACAGGAACAGTGATGGAAACATTAAGAGCCGTACTGCAGCAAAAAAATTTGAACAATTGTGATATTACTGCATTCTCACAATGACATATCTTTTTGATGTATTATGACATCTTAAACACTCTACAGTATGTACACTGACCTTTTCGGAGGAAGATCACATCTAAGCTTAAGAAAAATCAACACCCTGCAATGGAAAATGTCAACCAGTGAATGAGCATTACAGTGATTTTATCATGATCAAGAGGTGTGCATGCAATTTAATAAAGCTACAGCTACTAATATTGTCTAAATAGGGCAATTTATTATCAATAATAAACAGTTATTCCTCAAACTAACATAATTCTGAGTCTATCATAAGGCTGAAGTTCAATCGGGTCGCTCATGTTTCAATTCTAAATTTACTGAATTTAAATTTACTTCATATCAAATTTAGTTAAAAATTGCTAATTAATTAAGTTAATTAACATACTAAAATGCTATTTAAACTTATTAACTTATCGTCAACTCTAACTTCATAGCAAATGTGTGCATGTGTTTCTTCAAGAAAGCAACCATACATTTGCATGTTTTATTTTCATTTATCCTTCATTCGTTAAAGGGTTTCAAAATGAAGATTTTGTCATTAATTATGTACCCTCATGTCATCACAAGACCATAAAAGCTTTGTTTGTCCTTGGAACACAATTTAAGACATATTGGATGAAAACCGGGAGGCTGGTCTAGATATCGTCAGAATAATCTATCTGCCATCAGTGGTTCAAACATACTATGACGCAGGAGACAGAGGAGTTGTTTGAATTGTTAAATAAAGTCATTATTTTTGTTTTCTTTTCATACAAAGAGTCTTCTCGTAGCTTCATAACGTTACGGTTGAACCACTGATGGCAGATGAACTACTCTGATGATCTCTTTAATAATTTTCAAAGCCTTAAGAGAGTAATTTACTTGGCAGTCAATGGGACAGTCACAAGCTTCTGTTTTTATTCAAAATATCCTAAACTGTGCTCCTAAGACGAACAAAGCTTTTACAGGCTGGGAATGACATGGGGATAAGTGATTAATGACTACATTTTTATTTTGGGCTGGAGTAACCCTTTAATAATGATGTATAATTTCATTATTCAATTTAAACAAATAATAATTAGTGCTGTCCAATGATTAATCATGATTAATCACATCCAAAATAAAAGTTTTTATTTACATAATATATGTGTTCATGCTGTGTTTATTTATTGTTTATATTAAAACACACATGCACAGCTTACATTTTGAAAGTATTTACATGTAAATGCATTTATATTTTTATTTTCTTATATTTTATATTATATCTAAATATATTTAATATATAAACATAACATATTTTCATTAAATATATACATGTGCTTGTATTTATATATACTTAAATATACACAGTACATACAAATATAAATAAATCATGATGACTAATAATAATGTATAATAATTAATCATATATATGTTCATTTCATCGATTCATTCAATAAAAAATGTACAAATTTATACATTCTATTTAATTATGACAAAATAACGCACACATACGTTTACAGACCTGTTTACATAATCCTTCTCTACAGTGGGGAATAACTGAAATGGTGCTGCACACGGTAGCTCATCACACAGCTGATACTGCATCACTGTTTGCTGAAGAAAAATACAACAACATCAATTATCCATGCAAACGTTATTCAGTGTCTGTGGCATCAATTTACCTCTCCTTGGCTCGGACAAACTTTCAATATTCTGAAAGTATCAAATTCATCCAATTTGACAGCCTGGTGGAATCTGCATTCATCTACATGCACAGCTGAACTGTAGCCTGAAGAACAGAAGGACACAGACTTAATCACAGCTGCAATTAAAAATGTACATCCTCTAGAGAGATACGTGTATTGATCAGAGTTGCATACTCAACCTTTCAGCTGGGATTTTCCAATACTGAGCTCCTCATTCAGTCCAATCCGCATCTCTACAGGGTGAACAAAAGAAATATACGTATCATAAAAGGGAGGATCCTTTCATTAACATGGGCTGCGAGATGTAGCCAGCTCACCTGAACAAGTTGGGAGAAAACATTTTATTCGTATCTCTCCCTGAATATCTGCTTTCATTAAAACTCCCTTAAAAAAAGAACAGCATGTAAAAAATGTAAGCAACTAGTGGTTTTATTTCAAATCATGGTTCTCTGGGTCGTACTCACCTTGGAGCCAATAACCACAGACAGCCTTTCTATCACATCCACAAAGATCTCATTCTTTCCACCCTGCAGCCAAAGAGAAGGACAGTTTATAATAACTCATAATCGTTTTTGAGATACCATGTAAAACTGATGAATCACAACCCACCTGCTCTCCTCGACTGGACGTTATAGGACGACTGGCTGCAACACTAGGGGCCACTTTACTCTGCTGTGTCTCAGCTCCAAACTACAAAATATGAAAATTAACCTGTTTTAATTTACCAAAACCTGTTTTTGCCTACCAAAATTTAAAAAGCTTCCCATACCCACATGCAGAGGTGTATATACAAAAGATTGGCATCATTTCAAAGGAAACCTTTTGAAATTACATAAAACACTGTTGAAATTTATTTAAATTATCGTATATATTGTCTGGGTTATAATAAAGACAAAAAAAGAGGCGCTTTTTATTTTATTTTTTGTAAATAAATGTATGTAGTGTAATTTATGTGTAAATAACTTTGTTACAGTAAAATAAATGTCAAAGTGATTTATATCTGCTTAAAATAGAGATTCTAAGCTTTCAAATGGTACCACATATAGGGATATTGGTGCAGACAAAGGGTTAAAAATTAGCATATGTAAAGCTGGACCCGCCGGCGGGTCTAAATGGGTCCTCAGAGTCTAAAAGGTTTTAAGGATGATAATTTACCATCCTACATTAGTCAGGTTTCAGGGGTCCTTTATGAGATGTGGCCCAATTTACCTAAAATACATGTAATTTAATGGAATAATTTATTATAATACACTTCAAGGCAAATTGTTATTATTATGATGCAGCTCATGATTTATTAATCAGTTAAGGTGGAGATCATCTTAGTAAAAGTTATTTATTTAAAATTATTATTTGTTGTTGTTGTTGTAGTTCTTCCATAAACTGCCCATTGGCTGTATACATTACTATGCTGGTGTTTCAGACAAATAGGATGGAGAGAAGACGACGTACAAAGTGTTTATGTGACCTTTCTTCAGTGTAGTAAGGCTGTGTGTAAAAAAACTGGCCACTCCATCCACACACACACACACACTTTCTTCATCAGTCAGTGAGCTTTAACTCATGCAACATTAATGCCTTGATTTATTCCCCTCACTTAGAGAGAGAGGGAGAAATGTCAACCATTGTCAGCATCTATTCATCCTTCCGTCTCCACCTCCTCCTCCCGCTCTCTTCTCTAATGCACAGAAGTCAGCAGTGTGTCCCATCAGGGTATCCTTACAGAGTTTTGCTGTCAGTTTGATGTATTTGCAACTTTACATCCATCAAGCAGATTGTCAAATAAATCCAGAAATGCTGACACCACCTAAACATTAAAACTAACTTTAAAAAATTAGGTTTAATTAAACCTTAATAAAAAATTAATTGAGCAGATGAGTTTTAGCAAAATATCATGAGAGTGAATTTCTCACATTTCTTATGTGTCTTGGGTTCACATCTATTCAAGATAAAATCAATGGTCATTTTTTAATAATAATAGTAAGCTTTACATTTATGTATGGTTTGTTACGATAGTTAGAAACTAGAGTTTAGTTTATTATTTAGCAATTATTTTAGAAATAAGAAAAGAGTTTATATAATTGTATTTATGAATAAAATACAATTTATTGACCTTTTTATTCTGTTATTTTGTATCTATAGACACACAACAAATATATACAGTACTGTGTAAAACCTTAAAACCATTTTTTTGTTGGTGAAAATACTAGTGGGTTATTTCTCTCTTTTGGGGTAGCGTGTCACATGGAAATATCAGTTTACATTTCTAAACATTATTTTAGTCATTAATAATATTAATGCAGTGAGATTATTGTCTGATAACAGCCAGTGCTCCACACAGAGATCTGATCATCATCAGTCTGTCTGGAGTCACATGAAGAAACTGAACAAACTGAGACAGACTCAATCCAGAAGTACTGAGACAACGTCTCCAAGATGAAGAAAACAACCCTACCTGGAAAGATACAGTACTGTTCAGACACAGTTTTAGACACTCATGTAAAAATGCTGTAAGAAGAGGATGCTTTCAAAAATAATGCCATGAATAGATTTAATTGATCAATTAACTTCTATTCACTAAATCAAATTAATATTTGGTGAAGCAGCTTCCATTCCGAGGTACAGCTTTTTTCCCTTCATCTTGGAGAAGTTGTTTGCTTATTGATTGGTTGAATTTGTATGTAGATACTAAATACAGACAGACAGATACTAATGGCAAACGTTTACATTGCACCCAAATAAATTATTCATGCTGGTTCATCTAGCAGCTCGTGAAGAGTGTTTGAGAATAAATAATACATATAGATTTTCATCCCTGACTGGACTCCTCTTTACAACTCATCACGTTTGTATTTTATAGCAATGCAACTGTCAGCAGAGACGAGAGGATGAAGGAGGAATGTGTGTGTGTGTGTGTGTGTGTGGAGACATACTGCTGTCCTGAAGGCTTTTATAGCAGAGTCGGTTTACTGATGGAGCAGACTATTCCAGCATGTCTCTCCCAGAATCAATACGTTCAGAGCTGTGGTCATCTCTTACCGTTAAGGTGGTTTGTGTATGGAGCTTTACAGTCCACAAATTCTCCAGAAAACGGTTGATGGGAATAGCTTTTCTTAAAGTGATGAAGAACAGGATATGAAACAAACACCTGCTTGTGGCTCAGACGGAAATGATCAGACATGCAGACATTTAGCCCAGTTTCTGCTATGAGCTGGTGAACTCCAGCGCTGCTGTCAGATGACACAAGCTTAAGGGAATACCTTAAATCTGTGCCACAAGGTCCTGCACTCTGTTCTCCCCGCCTCCATCTCTATGAGAGCAGAGTGCATTTGAGATGCTCAGGGATTTATACACAGACAGCTTCCATCTGACACTGAGCCGCAGCTCAGAGCACCGATCGGAAGCAGAAGGATTTCTGAGAGCAGGCCCAAGCGGTTTGGCTTTTCCCCCGCTGTGGATGAACTGAGAATGGGGCTGAAGAGAAAGCATCAAACAGAGCTTCTGAAGGAGCTGTGGTTGGATAATCTGACATGGATGAATTTCACCAGCACTTCTTGATTCAGGTGAGAAGAAACAGCACCTGATAAACTACGCTATTAATAATCACCTGTTTCTTCAAGAGTGGAAATAACCTTATGCCCTTGTTTTAGTCTGTTGTGACACTGAATCAAAAGAAAGCTAGAAGTTTAGGTCAGAACTGAACAGTTATGATGGGCAATTGACTGGCGATGTTAAAAATAGTGCTGGACCCAGATCTGAATGTTTTGTTTGGAAATACTTGCACTCTGGTAAACAAGCATTGATAGAAATGGTGAGGTAATGTTCTGCTGTGTCCGAGCGGTGGCGCTGTTATCTCAGAAGAAAAACAGGTTATGTTATTTCTAGTATTTGAAGTGTATCATCTTTTTAAAATGCAAGCGATATTAGGAGCCAATAATATACAGATATAGTATAATGGAGAAGAAGTAGCTCTTGTTTAGTTCTTGTATGAGAAGTGACCGGTGTTAAAGGATTTCTGGACAAATCTCAACGGTGTCGAGGCAGTGGATGAAACAGGTCTGTAGGCACACTCTGATAAAACTGCTATGGGTAAAAATGAGTAAAAATTTCATTGCTGTTTAACCTCTTAATATTTCTGTTTATGGCTGTTTTTCTGTTTGTGTCAAACCCCCTCAGTTTGCTCATCCAATCACACTGCCTGTAATTTAAACTAACTTTTGGCAAGCTGGAGGTGCATGGGTTTGTTGTTTGATATCATTAACAATAAATGGTTCTTCATTGCAACCTGTCTCAAACAAGTCGCTGTTACATCCTCTGGTTTGAAGACCCCAAGAGTCTGTAAGTTTCAGTTTGGTCCAAAAGACTAAAGGGTCCTATGTGTCACTGACGTTCTCACGCATGCTCCATCTGTGCTCGATGGGTGTCACTCCATATTTATACCCCCAGTGAAACAGGAAGTCATGATGACTTACCATCTAAGTGTTCCTGATTAATTCCGCAAATAAAAAAAAACCTCTCCTAATGTAAAACTTTGTATTGGATATTTGAAAGGAGATTGTCGAGTAGAGATGTGTCTTTGTGGTCACATAAATTCTTGATGAATAATGGGACAGTTCACCCAAAAATGAAAAAAGAAAAAATGTTGTTTCTAAACACAGGAACGATGTTGTTTCTTCAGCAAAAGAAGGTATTTCGAGATATTATAAGGAGCTGTTTTGTCCTTCCTATGAAAGTCGAAAACAACACACACACAGACTTTGATTGTATTGAGACAAAATAAATAAATAAGTAAGGAATAATTGACGACGGGCCGTTGAATTAAAAATAATGCACACCCGAGGTGGTGATGCGGTCACGATGCGAAGCGGAAGTAATAAAATAGAATTAATAAATAGATTTCATAGTTGTATATAAGGTTTATCCTATATAAAGTTGTGTGCATAAGTATTTGTATGCATACTTTTAGAATTTATGCACATCTTGGCATTTTCATTCAGGGTTTTTGCAATATTTCGAAATGTTCATAAAAATAGCTGGATGGATACATAGCCATAGACGAGTTTAAAGGTCAGCAGCATTGTAAACCCCCCCCCCAAAAAAAATTTTCACGGTTGACATCATTCTCTGTTTTTTCCTTTTATTGAAAGTCATGTAAATTTTTCTTTTACACTCTCTTATTTACTGCTCCTTAAGTTAACCCAACTACGACGTCTGCCGCAGAGAAACCCAACAAATTTGAAAAAGGACTCGGTTATATACGGTTAATTACAAATAGTCTGTAATCAATGCTATGGTTACACTACACAACACTTTTACTATAGTAAATCCAAGGTTAATTTTCGTAAGGGTCCAAACATCCATAATTATACCGGAGCTTAGACGCGTTAAACCGTGCGCTGTTTAATGTTAACGAGGCTTGCCATATCACGCCACCGTTTTGAGGGTCTACGAAAAACGAGCGCTTTTAGCGTAGTTAGTCGCGCCGCTAGCGGTGATGAAAGCGATGACATCACAGTGACGTCAGGCTTGTAGCGATAATCATGGCGGATCAACAATTCAACAAGTTTCTCTGGTGAGTAGAGCTCTTCCAGTTGTTGTGCGCTTTAGTATTGCTTGCAGCTCATCTGATCGGAACCATTCAGTTCTAAAGACAGACGTTCGCTGTTCTTATTGTTTGTTAATGCGAGCTGTATTCGAGAAAGAGCCTATAAGTGTTTGTAAACACGGTTGAATCGGTTAGGATTAGCGCTGATCTTTGTGTTGGCGTATAGTTAGTTAGTTAGCTGCGTGTCCTGTTACCAAACGCTTAATAAACACACTAAGTAGCCCATGAACTATTTGCGAAAAACTCAAAACGTTGTATTAGCGTTATGTTTTTTGTCAGTAAATTGATTTTATGGTAAATAATGGCAGAAGTGTAACGAACGAAATAAAACATGGTACGTTGTGGAAACAGTCAAACTGCGTGACATCCTATGGATGATCGCTAACACTAAACATCATCAAACCTCTTCATTGTTCTCTAGTTTTTCCTCAAACGCATAATCTTCTTCGTTTGCTTGAGTTATTGCTCAACTGAGGATGTTAGATGCGACCTGTTTGTTTACAGTGTTACCCGGATGTTCCAGACTCGCTTTAAATGTGTTTTTGACTTTGGTGTCTTGATTTATTTTCTCAGTCTGCTGATTCATTACCACGAGCCGCTTCAGAAAGCCTGTGTGGATGTGCTCCCGGGTTATCTGAGGGACTGAGCACAGCACACATCAGGCTAATGGCTTTAATTGTGCTGCTGGATGCTCATTATGCTTTCTAGTTGTACATCTCTCTCTCTCTAGGGCTGAAGATGTCTTCTGAATATGACTGCAGAGGCAGAATATTAGAACTTTGCATTTGTAATCATTCTTTTAGTTCATCAGTTTTAGTAGTGCTGTTATAGTAACAGTCGGACTGTTTGAGGCCTATTTTAAAGAATGTTTATAAATATAGACAACCTAAATTGTAATACAATTAATAAATATGTTGTAAGTTAAAAAAACAATGTTGCGTTAATAAGATGCCCAGACGCTATTTCACATTTAGTGCATTGTGTTATTCATACGTTTACATAATATGATATTATATGCACGCATAAACAAAATGTATTATGGTCTTTTTGGCTGTAGGAGATGACATTGCTCTCCATAGGCATGAAGCAGAGGGAACTATGGGTGCTGTTTTACTCTCACACGGTCTGATCAGCAGTGTGTGTCTGTCTCAGAGCTGCTCAGACCTGCTCGACGGGTTTCTGATGTCAGAACAATGAGCTAAAAGGCCTCCCGAGAACAGAGCGGTTAAACCCAGCGTAGTTACACAGTTGCGTTCTGAGCGAGAGCAGGTGGATATCGGCTGTGAATACCGCGTGAATTACTGCCAGTAAACAGTAAACCTGCCAGATCCAGACTCGTGGTACTGTAAGTCTCCCTCTCACAGTTGCTGACGGGATATCTGTCACCATCAGCGTTTCTGCTCTTCTTCGTGTCACAGGCGTGCTAGTGTTTCATGCAACGGCCTTCGTCTGAAACAGTCTTGTCCTGCTGATTTATACACCGCTGTGCATTTTCTCTGTTAAACTGGACTAGTTTTGTGTGATTATAATGACTTACGACTGAATGGCTTGAGGTTCATCCATGATTTAAGTTATTACGTTGGTGTTTTTAACCCATAAATGTTGATAGAAAAATTACAATAAATCCCAAATGTTTATACTCATAATTATTTTGCATAAAGACAGACCTCCAGTTTGTGTGCTGCCCGTGAGAGACCGTAATCATTCAGGTTTTATTATTATTCAGCAGATCTGAAGACTGTTTGGGTGTTCTTCTGAATGACTGAGGAGCCTGTCAGAGCTATTTGTCCTTGACTTATCAGTAGCTTGACTCACATGTTTGGTGAGCTGTAATAGAGAGTGCATTACAGCACATTAGATTCAGTCCAGCAGGTGACCTTGTTTATAAACTGCTCTGGAGGGTTATTGCTGTGAGTCACGTAGACCCATTACAAATACAATAGCCACTTCAGAGTTGTCGGTACCCTACGAGAGGAATGGAAGTAGGAAGTGTTGTTTCTGAACCATGGGCTATATTATAATTTATGCTGTGTACAATACTTGTCTGTTAAAAAATTGTCTCACTTTCAGCACATACAAGATGTTTTGGAGAAATGTAGCATTGCTACATGCTCTGCAGTGAATGGGTGCCGTCGGGATGAGAGTCCAAACAGCTGATAAAACATCCCAATAATCCACACTGACGGCACCCATTCACTGCAGAGCGTCCACTGATGCGGAGACACTCTTTTCCAGACCTGATGAAGAAACACACTCCTCTACATCTTGGATAGGCTGAGAGTGATTTTCATTTCTGTGTTAAAAGAATAGTTCACCCAAAAAGGAAGATATTTTGAAGAAAGTTTGCAACCAGGCTATTTTAGTCACCATTGACTTCCATAGTATTTTTTTTCCTACTATGAAAGTCAATGGTGACCAGCCTGGTTGCAAACTTTCTTCATAATACATTCTACTCGAGGGAGAGTAAATGATGACCGAATTCTCATTTTTGTGTGAAGATTGTTTTAAGGGCTGCTGTTTTGGCCGTGTCCCTGACTCCGGGTCAGTATCATTTATATTTGTTCTGTTCTCATGCTAGATTACTAAAGTCTGCTGCTGCCTGCCATGATGCAGAACTTTCAAGGGGCCTTGAAAACCAGTCCTGGGTTTGGCTGCAAAGACTCTGTGTTCGAAGATTCTTGCATGTCTCCCACAATCCTCAAGTACCGGAGATTATCCGATGACGGGCGGATCCCAGACTCCAGAACTGGCAGCACAATCCGCGTCTACCTGCCCAACAAACAGCGGACTGTGGTAACAGCCTAATCTGTTCTTCTGACCTCCTTCAGAGATGGGTGTGATATTGTCCTGACCAGCTGGGTCAAAGACGTTTAAATGTGCATATCAAAAGACATCCGTCAAACGGGATTTTATATACACGGAGAGCATGTTAAATCTGCCTACTTTTAATGTTTCAAATACGTTTTGAATAATGATTCATTTTCATCCAGTATAATTTTTCGGTAATATTTATTTATATATATATATAATATTTCGATTTCATTCGGTATCACACTTATATTATTAAAACTTATTCTGACCTGTATGTATTTAAAATGTATAAAAGTGAGCATACAAAATTGCATTTTAAATGAGCAAAAGTTTGCTGACAAACATTCAAAGCAGTTGCTTTCAGTTTAAAAATGCCAAACTAAAAACTAAGTACTATCTGGGATATAATTAATTGGTGTTTACGTAAGGGATAATGTACAGGCAGCCGGTAGTTATCGCAGGAATAAGCCCCGACAGTGTGATCACGACCCGACGCGTAGCCATTTATTACACGGCTACTTGCCACATAAGAAAAAAAACTGAACATGAATATGAATTTGAAACATTTTATTGGCGTATTTGTTTTAAAT
>JAUCMT010000002.1:7103845-7150952 GCA_032357475.1 Enteromius thamalakanensis | reverse complement strand
AGTTGTGAACCTTGAGCTTACAGGGGCCCATGGCCACTGCTTGTGCATAGGGCCCAGAATTTGGTGCTACGCCCCTGCTGATGGGACCCATGTTGTGCCACTCGGTTTTCCTACCATTGGCTCAGTTTTCCAGCACCTACAGAGGACTGTGATCCTGCTCTCCTACCAGCTGGGTGTTCTACTCCTCCTCATCCTCCTATTCCCCTTCACAGATCCTGCTTTTTATAGCATGACCCCCATCTGCAGTCTACTGCTTACACCTCGCTCTGCCTGCGCTTGACACATCTTCACGGTGCCTGGATTGAAATGTACCTCAAAGTCTTTAAAAAACATGACTGGGGGAAAGAGCATGAAGACAGTAAATGAAGCATGTTTTTTTATGAAAAAGGCTCAACATTTCCCACACATTCATCAGCCTAGATGATGAGGAATTGACTGTCATGTTTCATTTCCTTGCCTTTTTGTGGTAAGAATGTTCAAACTGGCTCATTTCGAATGTTTTATTTTTTCATTATGCCCCATATTTCTCTTTTATCCAGTTAAAGTTATCAGCTGTCATGTTGTTAAATGAAATCCAGATGCAGATGAGACATTCAGTGCTCATGTCAGATGAGCAGCATTCTCTGCATTGTGTTTTAAAATGAAGGATTTTGGGGTACATATTGAACAGTATCTACTATGTCCCATGATGCTTTGTGTAAATTAAAAAT
The DNA here is from genome assembly GCA_032357475.1 of Enteromius thamalakanensis. Lineage (NCBI taxonomy): Eukaryota > Metazoa > Chordata > Actinopteri > Cypriniformes > Cyprinidae > Enteromius > Enteromius thamalakanensis. The sequence goes on along the minus strand of JAUCMT010000002.1, from coordinate 7,150,242 downwards.
CTGAAATTAGAAGTCTGAAATTTTAACCACTATCCATGGGTTGGATATAATGTTTATATATATATAAACACATTTAGCAGCAAAACTGTATTCAACATTGATAAAGTTATTTTATACAAAATAATATGAATTAGATTATATTTGTACTTTTTTCTGTATTATAGCTTTATTTTTAAAATCCGTTAGTTACCAAGGCAACATTTTATTTCAGATTTTTCAGCAAACTGAAATAGAAATGTTTTTTTTGTAATAATGTTTCATAATATTGCTGTTTTTACATATTTTTGATCACGTGATTGCATGTCATAAATGCACTTTATATTGTTTGTTGTCTCTGTTTTTATTTTCATAGTTCAGTTTTGGTGATAAGGATCAGTGTAATGGAGAACATATCCATAGAGACACGTAGATAACTAAACAAACAGATACAAAGAGCTGAAAATACCTTGAATTCCCAGTACACTGCTCTCTCATGAACGCTCCTCATTTCTGCACTAGCCTTTCAAAATCCTCATTTCATACCTCTGGGAAGTAATTAACAATGAGCATCTTCCCGCTAACATGCAGTTTTATTTGGCGGTATCTCCTCTTGTTTGATAATGATCTCCAAAGAAAAAAGATTTTGTGCAACACATTTCCTGTGTTTCTTGCCATACAACTTCTCAGGTCACGGCACAGAGACATCTTGCACACGGGGGCTCTTGCCAAATACACATTTCTGTGGAATGTTGGGCTTTGAGAGTATTTGATTTCAAACCATGTGTAGGGCATCAGCAGCTGTCAGTCTTCCAGTAATAACTGCCAATCAATATAACACACTGTTCAATGTTCAGCAAAAAGATTTCCACAAAAAACAAACACAGATTTGGTCTGAAACTTTGAGGACGTGTCAGCAGAGCAATGAAAAACTCAAGCTTTTTTTTCTCCTCTGTGTGTTTGGAGTGTTCCGAATGGTTCTGCTCGGCTGAGGTAGACTGAGGCTCCAGGAAACTTTAATTCCAGGGTCCTCCAGAGGCCTGGTGGAAACCCAAACGCAGAGTATCTGGGAGCCGTAACAAGAGAGGCGCAGTGGGACGCAGCAGAGATGTCTGAGGTTTATTACCGTTCTCCAAACAGAACAGTTGCCCTTTGCTTCATCTACTTTGACCCTCAGGTGTGAAGGACTGAAGGAATTCAGTAGCTAAGAGAGTTTGCTTATGCTCTATATTGTAACAAAGATATTCCAAAAATTAAATCAGACTCTAAAGAGATCCACCAGAGAAGCTTCACCAGAAATCCTGATCCTCCGACTCAAAGATTTTCCATGATGAATTAACCGTCACCCTCAGGAGCACCGGCTGACTTTTTGCGGTCGGGGGCCTAATGCAATTCAGAGAGCAGCAATTGTGTTTTGAAACTTTGAAGAATCCCCAGGATATTTTGGCTCCCGGAACCCGTGGCGATTGTTAATGTGTTCACCATTCTCCTGTTATATATTCACATATGTTAAATTGGTCTCATGTGAATATATGGTTTTCCACTGGCAGCTTCAATGACAAAACCATCAGTGCCGGTGAAATATGGTGCAAGTTGGTGTATCCTGAAACCAAATATTGTTTTATTTTGTGCAAGGGAGATTTATTTGCCATTTTTCTATTGGAGATGTTCTGTTTTTCTAATAACCACAAGCAGCTATCAGTATCCACCAACACAGAGGAAGAAAAACGCCCGACTGTTCTGAACTGAAGCTCATGGTGCAATTATGCAGTATAAGAATGGCAGACGTGTTAAGCATATTAAGAACTTAGCATTGGAAGAACATATTGTTTTAATAATTAGATTGTAAGGATATTGGAGTCTGGTTGAGGTCAGTGGGTTGCCTCCAGCTAGCCAGCCGGAGATCATGGAAATAATGAGAGTTTAACATCATGACTCTTTCTCCCATTCCAGACTGTTTTTCTCTTTATTGGTCTCTTTTGTAGCAATTTAGCTGGCGAAATCTGGAATATCTGATCATCTTTTCATTCATTTTCCATTTCACACAGCTCCAACTCTTTGCTTGCCCCCTTCTCTTTCATAAGCAGGTGTCAGCTGGGATTCGTCTATAACTGTCCGATGTGTTTATTATCAAGGTGAAGAGTTAGAAGCACGTTGATATACCTGAAATGACCATTATCTTATCATTCCTTTGGAAAGGTACAATATACTGTGCACTGACAGTTGTTCATTGACTTAAAAGTAGGTTTTAGGATCCTGCAGCTATACAGCTTGCTGTATAGTAACTGCATCACTTGCTGTAACATAGTTCCTCGACTTCCCATTCTTTCTGAGCACAAGCAAACAAACAACTGGACCCATGGTAATTGACTGCAATTTAAAAAGGAAACACTTTTCCTCTTCAAAGACAACAAGGGGACTTTTTGGTATAATCACGGAAAGGCCATGATTTCCTGTCTGTGAGCTGCAGATGTTATTGTTAAAACTATTTTTTTACCACAAATTCACACAGATCTCGATTCATTCAGCCTCAACAGCATTTTGTTGTTTCGTTCTATCAATGAGCCAAAGTAAATTGTCCTGTAGTAAATTAAAACACAGACTCCGTGAGCCATCTTCCTGCTTTTCCATATCGTGTAACGTTAAAGTCCACAAAGTCCACAAAACCCACAACATCCCGTTCATGGCTTTAGTATGTTTAACGCAGACCATACATTCAAAGATAATTGTTTTGCAAAAAAAACGTCGCTGGACTTTTTACCCTGTCATTTTTCTCGATGTTTTGAAACACCAACAACTGGAATATATTAAATGTTCTCTAAGATGTGGCTTTTTCTTTAAACCATCTGCTCCACAATGGTAAACGGGCTAAATAAAACAACAAAAGAGTCTGTGCGTTGTGTCCTGAGGACATGTGACTACACCGTTGTTCTTTCGAACGGCTGGGGAGTAATTCAAGATTGAGACGGAGACAGTTTGGAAGGTCTTGCAAAAAAAAAGCTGAAAGGAAACAGCCGAGCGAGATGGAAGAACTTTAACAGTAATTTAGTCGCCTTTTCTCAAAGTGAAAAGTCCTTGGGAATACATTCTGCTGAATTTGTTCGCCACGTATGCTTGAATAATAGTTTCAGGATGTCTAATGAATGATGAGCAGCTTCTGCCTCCTGCTCAGAGGCCCTGTAGGGTCGGCCTCGCTTGAGTGCCATGCCGCTTTGAGTCAATAAACAAACGATGGAACTCATTAAATCCGTACGCACATTCTGTATGAACTCAACACCTTGTTTTTGTAAAGCTCATTATCACTGGATAGCGCATACTGCCTCAAGGTGACGTGTGTCTATGGTATGTGAGGTAAAAGTGCTAAAAGGCCATATCCAAGCTCATTTTATTTTCTTTCATCCTTTTTTAAGGCCACCTGTTTAAGACTGATATATACCAGTGCTTTTCAAATTATGGGTCGCGACTTTGGTGGGTCAGGCGGAGTGTGAGAATGATGCATTTATGCCATTTCAGAATGCAAGTTCTGAAATTGAGTGAAAAAATCCAAGGCTTAGGCATAATTTGTGTATGCATTTTTGACATGATTCACCAGAAATGTGTTGCAGAATGCAGCAATGTTTGTTGCTTTTTCTTGAAACGCTGTATTTGCAAAAATATAGAGAGACTTATCCGATTTACTAACCAATGACTCTAATGAATTGATAGTTTTTTTGCAAACTTAGGAGTTACTGAATTTAAAAGGATAGTTCACCCAGAAATGAAAATTACATGATTTACTCAGATGTGACTCAACGAATTCTGTTATACCTGCTGAACTTACCTAACCTCTCTTTGTTTGCTCCTCGATCCTGTGTGTCTCTCCAGGTCCCAAGGAACTCCCTCTTCGTCTCTTCGTGTGGTTGTGGTCTCCGTCTCGGTCTGTGTGTGATCATCTCCTTCTCCGTTAAACCCTGCAACAACATACAACCAGCCATTCATCTGATTCAACGCTCCCCAACTATCCTTATTCTCATTGCTCACCTGTCATATCTCAACTGCATCTGTTTGAACTCATTTGTTAATAAATATCTTTATTATTGAACCTACCACCTGAGTCCACTCCGCTTCGTAACAATGTGTATAAGAAAAATATCCATATTTAAAACTCTATTAACCATAATGTCCAGTTTGCTCATAATCATATTCAAAGATGCAGGAGTAACTTAAGATGCAGTCTTATGAAAACCATGCAGATGTCACCTCTTGCCTTATATTAAATTATATACATATAAGGGTGAGTAAATCATAGGGTTATTTTTAGGTGAACTACCTCTTTATATACTTATAAAACATGCTTTACTGAGTGAACTCAATGAATCTGTGAGTAAATAAGCATGATTTACTTACTGAACTGCAAGGTCAATGCATAACTACATTGATATGGCTTCTCTTAATTGCTGTGCCACCAAGAAAGCAAACATATTCTTTCTTTTTATGCATGCACAGTCATGTCTTTGTTCATTTACAGCTTTCTATATGCATAATGAAAATGTGATGAAATGTAGGCAAGTAATATGACAAGGAATATATATAATACTTTATCATAAACATTTATGCTGGGAGATTTATTACCTCTCTGTGTGGTTCCTAACAGGAAAAGTGTTCCTGCAGCTAAAACTGTGAAGTGTGTGTTGCGGGAAAATTCATATTTGTCATTTTAATCCATATTAACCCATTTGGTTCTTTAGAAATGATTTCTATATGAACTCTGTATGAGGTGGTCGTGCCAAATGTGCTTGCGTGCCAAGGGTTATAGGACGGTAATTAGGGAGACATTAGAGTGGTTACTCCTACATGAAGTGATGTATAGTGGCGAGTGGTACCAGACACCTTCGATGTACTAGGGGTCAACGGCCTCAAGTCAGACACGGAGGTCTCCAAGCACGAGTAATATACAGAATTGTTTTCTTCTACTGCCCTTTTATGGAAAATGCCAACTGTTTGCAGTGTGTAACCTTGAGTGTGAAATAGTATAAGAACTGAGGGAACGCTCTTCAGGGTGTGATACTCTGCAGGGAGCCTTTTCTTTCTGTATGACTTTGCACCATTCTTGCAAGAATTAAATCTTTATTTTTATATAAAACGCAATTGCTCTATTTGTCTTCTTTATCGAGAGAATTTTTGCCACAACATGTGCTTCTAACAACATCAAGGTCAAAGGTTCGATTTACAGGAATGCATGAACTAATAATATGAAAATGCAGTGTCACATTGGATAACAGCATTTACCTGATGTAAAGAGTTAGGGAAACCCTGATCTAGACTATTCACAGTAGCATCAAGAAGGGTTTTCAGATTGTTCTCATTAACCCCTACACCTCACCTGATGTCCTTAACTCTTTTCCCTGCATTGTCCACGTATGTGTAGACATATATATATATATATATATATATATATATATATATATATGCTATATCATCATAATAATAGGTGTAAGGGGAAAAAATAACATGGGATTAGTTAAAGGTTGCTACTAAATGCTAAGAGACTGTTTTATGGCAGTGAATCAAGAATTCTTCAACCAGGATAGGATTCCAAAAGGAGTCTGCTTAAAGTCTTGCAGTAGCAGGAGTAACGTGATTTCAACATAGTGTTGCTTCTGTTAACAATTCAACCAGACACTAAGCCTGCCAAGCATTCTTATCCCAAATGGACCTGTGAGATACTTTAAGGACTTCAAGGTCCTAGACTACCAGAAGACACCAAACACTTGAGTTTTTCTTTGTATGATGGCCTTTACACACTATTTTTGGGCTGTCTAGACCGTATATTCAGTGCTATGTCTGCGATTTGATTCTTTTCATGAAGCATCACTGCTGAAGACTCACACAACAAAGACCTCAGCCTCAGCAGGGAAGAAAAGCTCTGAGGAATGTGAAGGTTTCTCAATCTAAGTAAGCAAATCTACAGAGAGAATGAGCAGATGCTTTCTAGATCAGACCCAGCATATGCTATGCACATCAGTTAGAAGAGGAGCTGAGGTAATAAAGAAACTAGGAGAAGTCATTGCAAAATTTCATACCTGGCTTGAGGACCAGAGTGAGATGGTTTTATAGATCAAAGCTTAATACAGTCACAAACTGCAATTGGAAAACCAGAAAGGGATAGAGGATGGCAGGGTAAATTGTTGGTTTTGTTTTTAATGCTCTTAAGTCTACAGAATAAAAACTGAAAAGGAGGATGGAAGAAGAAATGTTCTGTAGTTTGCACTGATGCAGTAGGAAAAAATGAGCGCCTCAACATGGATAAAGTCATGAAAAAAGATTTATTGTTTTTTTTCTCCACAGCAGGTTTCATATGGGTGTTTTATTGACATTTTATCAAAGAAGTAACCATGAGTCATTTCGAACCAATAAAGGAAAAGTGTATACGTAGCGGTTTGATGTTGGCTACAACCTCTGGCTTGGAACAAGCAGCTGATGACAGACTGAAATATAGGCTCAGCCTGTGTACTGAATTAGAAAAGAATTACATAAGAACCCATAAGCTTCCAGTTTTTCCAAACCTCTTTTCCACCAACTGACATGCGTTGTATATTCTTGCAAGCCAGTCCAAACGACCCATTTGAAACGGCAAAAATACAGAAAAAGCACATCCCAAACCACCCAAGAGTCACTTTAGCAATATTTTCCTGTTTGTGCGAGCTGTAGGAAATTAAACATGCAAGAGGTCAGGGGCACGAGCAGGTTAAAGGTCATCCAGGGTTAGAGTTGAGCAGACAGTCCTGCTAAATCACTAGTGCAGACAACTCTAGTGGTTTTCTGATCTCTCAGCGCAGGGTGTTAAGAAAACGGGAGACAGGATGTTTAAATCAACCCCCTCCTTCCAGAATGAGTAAACGCTGTTTCCCAGCATTCCTCATCAGGATATTCCCCTAGGGTCCATCACTTATGTGCATACATTGGGCAGGGTCCTTCATGCTCAGCTGGGGGCAAACATACAAACAACATCCTTTGTTAGTCATATAGAAATTGAAGCTTTGCACAGTGGGTTGTAGAGTTGTGTTTTAATTAGTGTGGAAACATTTTTATACAAAAGGGCTGGTTGCATCAACTGTGTGTAAGTAAGCCTACATCTTAGTCTATAGTTTTGATTTTAAGTTCTTACTAAGATCGCATCATAAATTGTAAATGAAATGTTACTTATTTACATATTTATGGAATACTAATTGTATTGGTGTAGTATAAACATTTTCTGAGATTATTTCTGCCCTCTTTGACTGATGTAAGTCTCACAAACCTATAAACTTGTATTTAATGAGTTAGATGTGAACTTGGTTTTAGCATTTTGAACGATTCACTTCGAGGTTGGTTCATGAATCTTTTCTCACTCATTAAAAAGAGCCAGTTCACAAGAGTCATTTGTTTGAGAATCAGACATCACACTTTGTGCTGTTTGTTGCATGCCTTGTCTTATAAGATGATATCTAAGAAAAAGATTTGTGACATCCTCGCAGACTGGAGCTTTAATAAGGTCAGTAAAAACATACAAACCAGAATTATCTGGACTGGAGATCTTGTAGATGCAGTGGTTTTAAATGGAGTTTTATGTTAGTTGTGTTTAAACATTTTCCCAAGAGACTTAAATTGAAAAAAACCATATAATATAGCCTATCCTCAGAATAATAACCTTTCATCAGTCTGTAGACCTAGGTTAGGAACTGACCCTTTGTAACACCCATGACCCTTATTTATTTGTCTTCAAACACTAGTCAGGGGAGAGGGACAATCTGATATAGGTGGCCATAAAGCATAGGACGGCTATTAAACGAATAGGCAGCTGAACTACTGTGGCTGTTATATCACTTTAATATGCCTTTACCAAGCTTGTAATGGTGCGTATCGAAGATTATTATCATATTCTACAAACAAACTCACAAGTACAAAAAGGTTCTCATTGGACTGTGTTAACTTCTGTGTGAACTTCAAGTTGTACAGATTTGACTGTTGAAATGAAATAAAATTGGCAATCCAATCAATCTGTTTTACTGACAGTCGTTGTGGAAAAAATTGTTCAGCTGCACTGTTTCTATGCTCTTGTCACACAGAAAAAGTTCCATGCTATGAAACACAAGAACAGTTGTGTTGCTTTAAGCATCCAGCCTTTCTGATCTCTATTTAGGAAGCCTTCTCTTGCACAAGCAAAGATGCAAATCTCAGCTTTTAATGTTGAATAGCAGGCAGAACAGAGAGTGTTTCAACATCTGGAAAAATGAGGAGAAGAAAGGAGCATGCAGATTAGTGTGTCTACAGGGTTATGGAAACAAAAATTTACCTCTCTGCTGTATTTTCTTTCCATAGAAAGACTTTTTTGCAGAATTCTTTGTGGCCTTTCTTTTGTCTCTTCCTTGTTAATATTTATGAGATTGTTCTGTTATTGAATCCGTATAATGAGAGGTATTTGGGAATTTTACTTTGGTCAAGCATGTTCAAGAAACTCCATACCAGGATATACTTGTTTAAATTGGAATAGTTAAGTGCAATTTTTGGGATGGATTTCAGAAAGGTTTATTATTTGGTTTAGAGAAATAAATCTATGAGTTTGTAGAGACAAAGAGTGAGTGGGGTTATTCCAAGTTCTAAAGTAATGAACAGCAGGCTTTGCTGAAGTAAGACTGCTGATCTGCTGACTTCTGTGCTGGGCAGGATTAGAGATAACAATACCTGATATTCCTGAGCTCAGTGTCTTAAAAATAAAGAATGTTTCAACAACCGGATATCTAAAATTTATGAAGGTCTAAGTTTGCATTGGAGAACATTAGGTTGTGGTCTTGGACAAACACTTCCCTCCTGTCTTAAAGGGGAAAGCCTTGACCATTTGTGGTTAAGTGGCTCAATGCAATTGAGAAGAAGGCTCTAACCACTCTGAAGAAACCTCTACATATTCTCACATTTTTATAAACACCACCTTTAAACCTTGAAAATATATTTCTTTTGTTTTAGTTTTGTCTCGTTAAGTTCACCCTAAAATTAAAATTGTATTATTTTCTCACCTTCATAACCAAACCCATAAGTAGTTTGTTCATCTTGGAATACAAATTAAGATATTTCTGATGAAATCTGAGAGCTTTCTGACGTTACATAGACAGGAACACAACGGACACATTCAAGGCCCATAAAGATAGTAGAGGTAATCTTTTGAAAGTGTGTTAACGATTGACAAGCAACAGAAGAAATGATTGAATAAGGTTTCTTTGCACACAAAAAGTATTCTCGTAGCTTAAAAAAATAGTTTAACCATCTCACATACGTACTACCTTTCAGGGCCTTTAAAAACCTATGCACTTATTATTTCTGTCATGTTTTATAATGATTTTGACTTAATTGTCATGTGATCCCAACTTTAAAAGTTGCATTCTTTTGGTCTGTAGGTAAAAAAACAGCAACAAACATTTCAAAGCACTGTTTACTGTATATTGCATGGTTATAGAATATTTAACACAAATGGTAAATAATAAAATGGAAAGAGTATTGATTTGTCAAGAAAAAAATATGCATAGCTTCTGCTCAGCTTCTGCCAGATTGGTCAGTCATGACACAAGCCACGCTGGACACTGTTCAGTCAAGATAAGTCATAGTATATATAATATTTTTAAGCCATTGCATCACTTCAAATTAACTTAATAAAAAAATATAATTAATTAATTTAAAGAAAGGGAACTGTCTGAGCAGATGTGCAAAAATGAACCATAAAAGAATGGAAAAATGTGAAATCTGATCAGGATGACCCAAGATGATGGAAGTTTGCAGGCTGGATGGATGGATTTGTGATAGTGATTGTTGTAGTGATTGGACGAGTGAGTAAAGAATGGGGGGGCTGGGGGAGGAGTTGTTGGCAGGGTCACAAAATATTTCCTTAAACAGACTTATGAAAACCATACGGCACAAGGGAAAACCACAGGTCGAATCTCCCCCCACCACTCAGCACACTCATTACCCGCCCCCTCTTCCAATAACAAACGTCTGTACCCTCCTTCTCTGTCTCTCTGCTACAGAAAGACTGCAGACAAAAGTTATCCCTTTGAGCAGAGAGACCAGAGGTTTGAAAGAGCTCATAGGTAAATTTAAACATCTAATCAGGTCAGAAAAAAAACTGCAGGCAAGACATAAGAAATACCTCAGCTGTAGACAACAAAAAAGCAATTATGGGAAACAGGACTGTCAGAAAAAGTCTTGCTGCATATTTCTGTCTTTTCTTTGGTCTTCTGTATTTGTATTGGTCTAAGGGAGTCATGGGTCAAAACTTGCAGGAGCAGGACGGAGTGTGTAACGCTGAGGGATGCTATTCCATTCATCTCCAGCACAAGACATTCAGGGAGTCCTGGAGGAGCTGCAAGGATAAAGGGGGGAACCTGGCTACCATCAAAGGACCAGAAGAAGCTTCAATAATCCATGACCTCTTATCGTCAGGAGTCAGACGTGCCTCCCGACCCAGAATCAGGCTGTGGATTGGCCTTCAGCGACAACCTCGGCAATGCTCGGCCACGCGCCCTTTAAGGGGCTTCACCTGGATCACCGGAGATCAGGAAACACAGTACACAAACTGGCAGCGTGAAGACGTAGCCAATGCTTGTAGTGCTCATCGTTGTGTGGTCATTACCTACAACACGACCGACAAAAGCCGCAATGACAAGAACAACTTCAAATGGCTTGACGGATCTTGTGCTTTTGCCGTGGATGGTTTCCTTTGCCACTACACCTACAAAGGGATGTGCCCACCTCTGCCAAAAGAAGGAGAGGGTCCTGCACTCTACACCACTCCGTTCGAACTGGCAAGTACTATTCTTACTCATGTCCCTTTTGGCTCAGTGGCAACCCTCCCTTGTCCAGATGGTGACAAGGAAGAGCAGTCAGTCCTGTGCATGCTGAGAGAGGATGGAAGTATTGGCTGGTCGAAAGATGCACCGCTCTGCACAGACGCTCCGATGGAGTGGTGCGAACAGGACAATGGTGGCTGTGAGCACTACTGTGTCTACTCTGATGCTCAATACTACTGTGAATGTTCTGAGAATTATGTTCTGGCAGAAGACGGGAAGGCGTGCCAGCTCTCAGATCCCTGCCACAGCGCTGACTGCGAGTTTGAGTGCGAGTCCACTCCTCAGGGACATCGCTGTAAGTGCCCCGAAGGGTACCTCCTGTCTGGAGATGGTCAGAGTTGTCTTGATATAGACGAGTGCTTGCAGAAACCATGCCCACACGAATGCGTCAATGCACCTGGCACATTTGAGTGTAGATGCAACGAGGGCTACCTGCCGTCGGAGTTTGGAGATTGTGTGGACGTGGACGAATGCATGGAAGGAAAGTGCGTTCATGTATGTAATAACTTGCCTGGTTCGTACACTTGCAGCTGTCACGAGGGATTCTCTCCGCTCGAAGAAGACCCAGAGCAATGCGAAGACATTGATGAGTGTAAAACTCCAGACATTTGCGACCAGGTGTGCAAAAATTACGAAGGTAGATTCGAGTGTCAATGCGAGGAGGGTTATATGTTGCAAGAGGACAACTACTACTGTCGGCCAGTCGAACAGGATGAAGACTTGATGGCTGAATCAGCACTGAATGATCCTGGCTTGCCTGAACTGGTGACAGATGTCAACCTTCTGGAGTCGCTGACAGATTCCCCGAACATAGAGGGGCACCCGACTTACCTGAGCTGGTTTACAGAGAAGACACAGGAGGGAGATGTGACCACACAGGAACCTGATTTAACTGAGCATGCATCGTCGAATTCACCTTCATCAAACTTTTGGATGGATACTACAACTTCAGCTGATTCTAATGAAGAGTATGCACATGAGGAGGAAATATCAATAGCAGCTGGTAATACACATGATGTAAGGACTTCCAGAAACAAACAGCCCTCAGAGGCTCCGACATCTGTGGCAAAGAGAAAATGGGATTTTGTCGTGCTCACTCCTCCAACATTGCAAATACAGGAAGATGCACCGGCATCAGAAACAGAACAGCGTCCAGGTGACAGGAAGAAACAGGACAAAAGCTGGCTGCTTGTGGCACTGCTGGTTCCACTATGTGTTTTTATTGTGGTCATGTTAGCGTTAGGTATTGTTTATTGCACAAGTTGTGCTGTAGAGCCACGGAGCAAAAGCATCACAGACTGTTACCGCTGGACCACCACCTCCAAGCCTGAAAAAACAAGCACAGCTAATTCTCGAGCTTGAGTGAACTTGACTTTTAAAATGAATAAATAAACAATCAGCAATGACCCTGGACTTCGTCAAGCTGTTTTGGTGTGATCACACTGATGTCAGTTGGGTATTCTGTAGGATCCTGTGGGATATAAGGGCAAAATAGTCACTAGGTGCACAATTCAACATTCAGAGATTCTTTTCAGACGATGGAGGGAACAATTATTTTCCAATGGAAGTGGAACAGTAACCCCCAAACTGTGTAAAAGAGACATTTTGTGGAAATTAGCATGCATCCCTTTTTCATATAATACAATGAATTATCATTTTCATAAAGCCTACAAGTAGAAATAAAAGACACGCACATATGAACATCTTAGATTTATTTGTTCCACTCGCACAATGTATGCAACAGCACCCCCAACAGTGAGGTATGTAACTACAACTGTCAGATGCAATATGGGAAATATCATTATCACTTCATTTAACTTACGATAAGTTGTTTGACTAATGGAGACTACAACGATTTGGTGTTTGAACAGATACGCAGTGAGACTGGAGATCGCCATGTTATTTTTATTTTTGTATTTGCACCATTAAGGCAGATTATGATTAGAAAAAAAGAAAACATGTCACAGAAGTACAGATCAGCAATAGTCATGAGCTTACAGAAACTGTTGATGCACAAAATACTTTAAAGGGAAATAGAAAAGCAAGAGAGAAAAAAAAATCCACATGTTTATTATTATTATTCCATAATAGTATATAACACATCAACAATCATTTGTTTCAGCACACAATTTATGTTGCTGCTGCACTGTATTCCACTAAAGTGCTTAAAAAATACTAGTAATATTCAAATAAATCTCACCTTGTGTTACCAATAAACTTTGATAAACACTTTTTCCAGTTCACATTGCGCCTGCGTTGATAGAAGCTAGCTCAGCCGCTTTGTGTTGTACTGACACCGTCCCACCAGTAGTTGTCACTGTTTGATATTTGAGTTTTTGTATATAGCCTATTTTCTACAAACTAACGTGATTTTAATAAAATCCGAACTTTCACTACGTCATAGTAGTTTCTTCCTATTCACACGTTTTTTTTTCTATGTGGTTAACTCACCAAAAATATTTTTTTCTCTTTTGAGATATTGTAAAAAAGAGCCATTTTATAGTCAAGGAGCAACAAAAGCATAAGTCAGTCTGTTGACGTCTTATCATTAGCATATAATGGCCGACATTATTAGCTGTGATATTTGTTTGAATTAATGTATTTAAAACGTTTTAACAGTTACATAACACATTTATGTATGTGGTCTAAGGGAAGCTGATTCATCAAGGAACTGTTTTAGATTGAGCGACAGCACAGAATCCTTCGCGGTCTTCAGAAAATAAACAACACACGACAACTTACGTTAGCAGCGTAAACTATGTGAAGTGACGAATGAAAAACGTTGTTTTTCGACGAGGATGGGATTCGAACCCACGCGTGCAGAGCACAATGGATTAGCAGTCCATCGCCTTAACCACTCGGCCACCTCGTCTGAGAACCCACACCACTTTTAAAGGAGTTATAACAACACACTAAAATATTTCAACCTAAAATAGTAGACATGACATTAGAAATTCCACTTAGTGGCAATTCTATAAACGAATTCGCTCTTCTACATATTATTTTAAACACATCTAAAAAAGTGCAAAGATCAGACGAGATTCGTTAAGAGGTTGCAATCCCTAAACAAATACATTAAATAATCATGTATTCATAGAATCTGGTCATCATTTTCTGAAACCTTAGTACTAAGGTAATAGGTAAGGAGTTACCTCACTGATGCTTCATGTCTGCATCTCGAAACGCAATTGTAAACCTGCGCTTGCATTTTCAATCATGGTTATGTTTCTAACTTGTTCGAACTATATAACAAAAACATGCCATATGTAGTTATACGTTCAATATATATTTAACATAAACTGGACAACTGTTAATAGTGTTGATAAGTGCTTAATCTGTAAGCATCCAGTTTCAGTGATCTAAAAATATTTTAATATCGTTACTAATTATAAAAATAGCTCAGACAAGATCCGGCTAAGAGGTTGCAATCTCTTAACGAATACAGTGAATAATCACGTATTCATAGAATCTAGTCATCATGTTCTGAAACCTTACTTCTAAGGTAACAGGTAAGGAGTTACCTCACTGATGCACAAGGGGCGCGCTCGAAAAGCTTTTGTAAACCACGCTTGCATTTTCAATCATGGTTATGTTTTCAACTTGATCAATATAAATCAAAGTACACATCACGTATGTAGTCATACATTTGATAAATAATACAAAAGAATTGTTTAGACGTTTTTTTTTTAAAGTAAAGTATAGATTTTAGAAATTAGTTTCTTTTAGACCTCATATTGACGTGCTGGCGTTTTCGGCGTTCCCATTGGTGGATGTTGAAACCGATTCCCTTTTCCGCTATTTATTCGTTAAACCGTGAAATCAACACATATAGAGGTCCCATTTCAGGTTTTCATCAAATATATTCCATGAAAAAGACCTAAAATACGTGTTTATGTATTTAGCAAACCACTAATTTGAGTCAGGAGGAGGGGCTAAGTGTTCTCCCATAGACGAAGGCTGAGTGTGTTTCTCTTAATCGCAGCTAAGACTAAACAAAACATTTAACGTTACATCGAATTGCTGTTAGGAATTCTCGTTCAACTCCACTTCGACTAAATTAAATTACGGTCCTAGAAACATTAATACAAAATATCATATTCCAACCGATCAGTAAATCTCTTTGAAATTAGTGTTTAACACAGTTATGTTCCATTACATAAATATATATACCAAAAATGTTCTTAAGGTTTAAACATCATCACTTTAATGCATGGTTTTACATGTCGCATTCATTATGTAAAGTTTTTCTTTTTGGCAGAGATAGGCCTAACTTATTTGATCAAATCTAACGTTAACGTTATATGAATACTAAGAACATGCATATAGCGACATCTAGTGGATGAAGTAATATGTCTTAACCTCTAAAAAATATTTTTCTAAATATATATATATATATATATATATATATATATAAAAGAACGGTTTAACTTTGATTAAGTCATGTCGTAATCATAAAAGATGTGATAAATCAAACTTCAGTAGCTTAAAAAAAAGCGACCTTAATAGATTATAGATCTATTAACCTAAACATTAAAAGAATATTAAAATGACAAACATTTCATAATTAAATAGCCGAAATAAGAATCGTATGTTTATTAAATTGACAGGATTTCTTAGCTTCTCAACGGTAGCGTGGCCGAGCGGTCTAAGGCGCTGGATTAAGGCTCCAGTCTCTTCGGGGGCGTGGGTTCGAATCCCACCGCTGCCAAATACTTTTTTCCCCCGGTTGTACTGTCAACTTTCAATGTCATACGTTACAGAATATACCTGGTAAGACAACATGAGTAGACACACGTTATTTACTTATTCTTGTGCTAAATTATGAAATTGTATTGCACGTGTGCTATAAGGATGCAGTGCAATAAAACTGCTCCAGAAATGTAAACGGGTTCGTATTTATGATTAGGATAACTAACAAGTCAGCATACGCAGCCTGGGAACCCCATTCATGCTTTCATAGACCGCCATTTT
Organism: Enteromius thamalakanensis; assembly: GCA_032357475.1. Taxonomy (NCBI): domain Eukaryota; kingdom Metazoa; phylum Chordata; class Actinopteri; order Cypriniformes; family Cyprinidae; genus Enteromius; species Enteromius thamalakanensis. The sequence goes on along the minus strand of JAUCMT010000002.1, from coordinate 7,134,439 downwards.
GTTTGTTTCCGCAATCCTTACTTATAAATAAATTAACCACAAGGCATGTTGTGCAAATACAATCCGTGAACCCCATCCCACGTCCTCTTACATACACTGCTGAAATAGTTCCACACGGTTAGCCTAAATGTGCCCTTTCCCGTCTTGTCAACTGTCAACAAGCAACGCATCCTCCATCTCCTGTCTCTCATGGTCACTGCTTCCAACCTGCAGCTTCCCGGATGACGAGTGACGTCAACGAGCCATCTTTGTTCGCTTAATCCGAGCATCTATTTTTTATGTGTACATAGTGACAGAGGAGAGTAGCGGTAGAGCGCTCTTATTATAAAGGGAATAATAGCGAGGCGCAGCACACCGCTGGAAAGAAGTAAATACAAACCTTTAAGGAATACCGCTTTACTGGAATAACCTGGAGAGTGCATTATTTATCCCGGAGACGGGGAGAAACGCCTGAAGCAGCGCGTTCATCCACACACTTCTTGTAGACGCACACGAAACCCGGTTCAAAATGTGAGTACTGTTCAATTTAAACTCATTTTCGTCATCTAGTTTTGAATTATAAACTAGTTTTGATTATTACGATGCTACTTCCACTTCTTAATTTATACAAAATAACATTTACGCTAAAAATAACCACATTCTATATAAACGTAGGTTTATATTTGATTGTATACACTTATTATTTCACAACTATTGCGTATTTCACGCGGAATTCTGACGAGCGCGCGTGCTATAGAACGGTAATAACCTATAAATAGGCTCCTAACGGCCAATGTTTTTCTATTTCAGTTGCTACCGCCGACTTAGTAAATTTGCCTCTATACAGTAAATTGCTGTCCAGGAACGAGTTTATTTATAATATAGACGTTTTAGGCTTTATTCTCTTGTTTGGTATGAGCAACAGCTACAGAATCACGCCTAGACACCGGATTGGACTGGTTTGGCTGGAATTGGTCGCGCGCTTTTAGAATGAAAATAATTTATGAACAGACATTATGTGGGCTATTGTGTTTAATGTATTTGTCCAGCCAAATCCCTGTCCTTTTGATCATTTCGATGTCATTATAAAAGCCCACTGGGATTTGTCTCAAATAGCCCAAGGCCCGCTGTATTTCAAACATGCCCCGATATCAAATGGAACAAATGACATTTATATAATGATAATGGAAAAATATACCTCACATGGAATAAAAAAAAAAAACGGAAAGAAAAAAAATCCCATACGCAAGCTGTAAACCAGAGGCGTGATATTCGACGCGAGTCGTGGGGGTTGGTAAACGAATATGCACGCGCTCAGGCAAAGGGGGCGATGCGATGTTACATTTTCGAATTACATTATTCCCATTCAACATGTTTCTATGGAGCCTAACCTTGATATTCATTGATATTTGGTTAGACTGAAGCCTAATGGCTGGCACAAAGGGCGCAGGTGTTCCTCTGCAGGAAAGATGGCCGTGTATACTAGTATTTTCTAGACGCGCTCGTTTAACTGGTTTAAATAATCGAGGCTGTAAATGGCTCGCATCTTCAATAATATGTCTATATTACCTCTCCTACTGTATACTTCTTTTAAAGCATCGCTAGGCCTGGAGTGTGAATTGTTAACATGACAATCCTGTTGTTTTAAGGCTCAAGCTTAGATAAAAACAGATTTGTATCAAATAGTAACAAATGTAAACATCTGGTGCAGTTATTTAATAAAATGTACGTTGACGGTGACGCAACAATGACAGAGACTCACACATGCTTAATGAAGGCCTTGTGTGGGGGTGGGGATGTTGTCCCTATCATTCATATGACCCTGCCTTTAACAGTCGAGTGTAAGGAACAATATAGGAAGAATATATTTAACCTCATATTATACTGTAAAATGCAGACAACGTACATTGTTTTTTTCATCTTGCATTTGGAGTTTATCTGTTGGCCTCAGAAAAATAGCCTTGCATAACAGGCCATAAGAGTAGAGCACAAATGTTTGGTGTGTCGTTTAATCAAAATCAATTGGATGGAATTACACATTTAGCTTTAAATGAGATATTTAGCATCAGTGCAGCCATTACTCTTAATGAAAATAAAGCTACTAAGATATTGGCTACACCCAAATTTCGGAATCAATTCGATTTTGAATTGAATCTTGTGCTCAGACTGTTTGATCTCACAGTAAAGCCTGTTTTTTATGCTCGATAGATAGATAATAAAAATCTTGATTTGCAAGAATGTTACTTTTGTGTTCAGATTATAGGAACGATTGAAATGATACACATCACTCAAAGCGAAGTGCAAATCAATCTTTTTCATGTCAGTGAAGCTAAGAGGAGCCAAGACTTAATGTCTAAATATAGACTGTTGTAAAATACAAGGAGTGGGAGTAAATGAGAACGAAAAAAGCCTGGTATATAATAATAAAAATATTGTCATCTTTATTCCCAGCTCGTTTACTCCATTTAAATATATATATATATATATATAAAGATCCCAGTAGGAAAAAGTCTTTCCTTTTTTTACTAAACAGGGATTATTTCCAGGGATCCTTCAGAGGTGACCTTTATACAGAATTCTGTCTTCCTCTGGTGGCTGAGATTGGCATTAGCAATGAGACTTTTTCAAAATCGCTGTTTATTTATCATTTCTGTCAGTTTAATTAAAATATATTTAATTTGGTTTCACAATGGTATTTAGAAAGGATAAAATAACAAGCGAGCAGGCGACCAGCTACAGTACTTTTAACTAAATAATGTTATTTATTTCCATGCGACGAGTTCGAAGCATCAGATAGCAGTAACAACATGTGATTGTATGTACTCTTGCTGCTATGATGATTGTAACCAATCAAATTCTTATTTAGTCATTGTACTAATAATGCGCCTCAGTAATACTGAAGTTGTATGTTGGTTTGCAGGTCTGGCCCAGCCCCTGCAGGCGCCCCTGCCCCAGAAGGAGGTAACCAGCCCCCTAACCTCACCAGCAACCGTCGCTTACAGCAGACACAGGCTCAGGTGGATGAGGTGAGCGAACCCCATCTCTTTGTCTTCTTTCATCTATAAGTGCTTTGTCAGAACACAAGTTTATGACACAGTTTACTAAGAGTCGCCATCTTCGTTTTTTAGGTGGTGGACATTATGCGTGTGAACGTAGACAAGGTTCTGGAGAGGGACCAGAAGCTGTCAGAACTGGATGATCGGGCTGATGCCCTGCAGGCTGGAGCCTCACAATTCGAGACCAGTGCCGCCAAGCTCAAGAATAAATACTGGTGGAAGAATGCCAAGGTAAACACCATAAAAAGTGCCTCGAGTAAAGCTGAAAAAGGCAATGGATTTTCATAACAACACATCTAAATCGAGCAAAGAGCTAACAGTAAATCTCAAATCAGTATAGCTCTTTGTAATTAAAGTCCACAAACAGCTTTAGCTGTCAGTATAAGTACAGTGTTATTTGTATTCACTGCTTAAAATTGTATGTTTTTCGAAATAATATAAAAACAGTACATTAAAACAAAAAGTAGTTTATAATAACACATTTTTCGATCACACGTTTGGGTCTTCATAGTCTGCTTTTTACTGCTTTTCGACTTATACTCTCTCTTTTTGCCTCTTTTCTTTAGATGATGATTATCCTGGGGGTGATATGCGTGATTGTCCTCATTATAATCATTGGTAAGTATGAATGTAGAAAAGTTTGTAAAAGGAAATTCAGTTTTAAATTGGTAATTTGCCACTGGCAAGATCAAATCTGGCTGTCTATCTAGTAGAAAGGCATGTTTTAATATTCAGCGCTGCATGACTAGAGAAAACAGAAAGAAGGCTGTGTGCTTAAAAGGTAGGGAGCATTAACACCCATGCTTCACTGGGCTCAATCTGACTGTCTCTAATTGGGATCTAAAAATTTATAAAAAATCTGTAGTTGAAATATTTAGCATTTTGTGCCATGCAGCAGACTTCAGCTGAGCAGTAAGCCTAACATGAAGACATTAAATGCATTGCAACAATACGAAGCTGTATCGCCAAACTTGTCCTTTAAGCACTCTTTACAGTCAACTAGGAATTTGTGTTTGATTTCAAAAACAGGTACAACCAATTAAAACCACATATCCACCATCTTCAATATTTCAACACAGTCTTAAGACCAATTCGTACATATTTTATGAGATGGCTAATTCGTACTCATCCTCACTCGTACAGTTTTGTACAATTTGTCTAAACCCCAGTGACGGGGTTAGGGGTAGGTCATTTGTACAAATTAATACAAACTGGGAACTCGTAAAATACCAACGATTTAGGAATGATTGTACGAATTTGTTTGAATTAGCCACCTTGTAAAATATGTACGAATTGCAGTAAGATTGGGCTGGATATTGTTATACAATCGTAAAATGAATGAATAATAATGAATATATCCAGACGAAACAAATTACAGCCAAATGTAAATAAACAATTATAAGTTGATTTCTGAATATATAACTGCTGTGGCTGGTGCATATAGTCTAGCTGGAAAACATCAAATATTTTAATACTTCCAAAGCTCAAAATACATCAGAACATTCGGGATACACATATGATTAAACTCTACGCCTCTCCCATACTATTCTGCATTAGAAATGTCTTAGATAGTAAAAAAATGGCTAAAGTAGAAAAGATTATATTTCACATCACATACTATTTCTCAAATGTTGACGTTGAATCTGATGTGTTTCTCTTCACAGTGTACTTCAGCACCTAAAGCGCAACGTTCCTACCCCACTCTGAGCTCATGAACGCCCCAATTCCAAGCCGCAGAAAAATCCCTCCCAAAAAAAAGATGAGAAAAACGACTTCTCACAACACTTGATTTATTTGCCCTCGAAGAGTCTAAATCCGCCCCTACCCGTGCCCCCTTACCCCCTGCCTCCACTGCCTCACAGCTGGGCCCCTGTCACTCCTCGTTCGTCCTGTCCGTGAGTGTGTGGCCATGTCTCCTCTGTAAATACCTCCGGCTTTTCTGAAATACTGTTCATACTCCAAACTCCTGATTACTTGTGACAACCGATAAAAAAAGAAATCACAACTCTTAGAATACGATAAGATTATACAGTATATATATATTCCAAATGTTCTTTGTAGAGTTTTATTCTGATATAATGGTTTTTGTAGTTTGTGTGTGAGTGTGCATTTGTATATTTTTTTAAGTTTTGTAAGACTTATTTTGCTTCAGGTTTAAACTACTGCCTCTTAATCTGGGTGTTTGTATCTTGCACGCTCTATTTCATTCTATCTTGCTCACTGAGTATTGGTGTATTTTTGCACAAGCGATAGACTCCCTTAACCGAGGTACTCAATCAATATCCCCAATTTGTTTTTTGTCACATGCACTCTATCTCAGACCTACACATCGCCCCCTCACCCCCCTTTCTTTCTTTCTTTCTTTCTTTCTTTCTTTCTTTCTTTCTTTCTTTCTCACCAACAGTACTTACTCTTTTAGTGAACAGACTGGACCAATGACTGTAGATGTTTATCTTAATTTAATGCTTTTAGTGTCTTATCTCTTAAACATTCCTTAATAGCAGTGTAGAATTATGCTGTCTATCAAATAAAGTAAGTGTATTTATCTTAAAAATTCCAAAATAGGTCTTAAACAACCTCAAGTACTTGTTACGCAGTCAAACGACCCAGCAGACACAAGACGTCAAAATAACGTCAGATCGCGTTTTGGCTAAGAATTAAAATTTTGGACGACGTCAACATTCGATGTCAATTAGACGTTGACTTAACATTGGATTTCGGTTACACAACCTAACACCAACAAATATTAACATATTATTCGTCGGTTTTAGTCGTTGAATTTACTGAATTTTGGTCACCCGATGTTGCAACCACAATTTAACCAAATATTGATGATATTGTGTGCCTGCTGGGTAGGTTTTGACAGAGATGGCGAAGTAATTAATCGTGCGTGGCTCAATTGCATTGTAAAGGCGAAAAGATTTGAAAGTGTTACTGCTATTTGAACTGCAAATCAGTTCAACCCTGATTCATTCTGCTGGTAAAGATTTTGAAGCCCAGAGAGATTCAAGGCCGATAAGGGGAAATAGTATCATGCACAAAAAGCTTGTTTTCGATGGCGCTTTTTTACTGGTTGGACTGCAGGTGCGTATGGGAGAGAACCGTGCGCTGTGTTACTTCCTCGCCGCAGAACTACTGCCAAACGATACACAAGTTCATCCGTCTGAAAGCACACAGGTTGATCTTAACTATACTTCAACGTGAGGTAGTTTCGACAGCTGTGGTTCTCTCTCTTAAATCTAGTTACTGCCTTTAATTTAGTCTTTCTTTTAATTTTAGCTATAGGGTCTATGCTATTTTCGTCAGGAAAGGGAGCACGTCGTTTCAGGATTTGTCGCTGCTGCCATGTGCACAGCGAGCACCTTTGTGTCCCTCGCTATTATCCACCTCTCTGTGTGCCTGTTTGTTGAGTTCAGCTGTAGTTTACACACTGCCAAGCACCTGAGGGGACTTTTTTTTTTTTTTTTTTCTTGTTGTCTTTTGTTTTTTTTTCCACCGTGCTCTTCCTGGTTCGCTCTTGTGCATATACATGCCTCCATCAGCATCGCCCTTCAGTCTCATCCGCCCAATCTGTCGACAAAAAGCGAGCCAGGCGTGAAGTGTGCGTCTGCACGTGAACACTCCCCCCCCCTCCCCTCCTCGTTTCCAACTTAGCGCCATTAGTGTTTCTTCTCTTACACATGATTCGGTTTCTAGCCGCCCATCGTAGTGTGTGTGTAGAGTATTTCGGCTTCATCCTCACAGATTAGGCTGCTTAGACAGATGCAGGTAAAGAAAGGCTGTTCCCGTGGCAACCCGCTCCCCTACACAGGGGGGAGGGCATAGATTAGCTGATTGATTGTGACAGGGGGCGGAGTTGTTAATGGGGTGGGGCTAGAGAAATTATTCCACTGGAGTATTTTTGGTTTCCATATTAAGCTTAATGTTTGGAGCAGAATGAACTGTAATATTTTAAACTCTTAATCATTTTCATTTCCTTCATTTTTTTCTTCTTTAAAAGGAGATAGCCTTAGTTCATTTCATTTTTTTTACATCCCTGCATGCTCATTCACTCCTTTGTCCCACTCACGTTGAGCTATTTTAATGAAAAATGACCAAAGACCATATTATATCTTGCTTATACTGCCAACTGCCATCAAAAGCAGGTTAAGGGACAACATTTCCCCGAATCTCTGGTTTTTAAAAGCTCACATCCAGCAAAATGAAGCAAGAAATCGGCCATCTCTCTTCAGGTCTATGTTTATTTTACTTGAATATTTAGTGGAGGCGATGGCTAACAGGAATTTGAACTCACAATCTAATGGACGTATCCCCAGGCCTGATATCTAAACAATAATAGCACAACTCCTTTAGGTCTGTATCTGTAATGCTGAATATAAAAAATGGAACTATTTCTTTGTAGCCATTTAAAGAAGAAAAAAGACAAAAAAATTGGTATTGTTTTGTGTCGTAGTGTGGGCTTCATCTGGGGGAAGGGGGTTCTTTTTTTAGATTTAAGGCATAAACAATCTGGAATTAGAATAAGATGTAAAATAGATCAACTATTTATTATATTAGGCAAATATAAGAATTTTCTCCCAGGGGTTGTCAACAATTTAAAGGGGTCTATAACTAACTATTAAACAACATGCATTGGGGTAGGACTCAAACGTGACTAATTAATCAAAGCATTCAAGATTGCGAGGAATCTAATAGCGGACTACTACAAATAATGTATGTGCTTTTCTGTTTCTCTTTGCGTGAGTGTTTGAAGACATTTCTTTTGTCTTCGTACTTACTGTATGTTTTGTTCAAAACCGCGTGGGTTAAGAGGGACGGTGGGAGTAGTTTTGTCACGCCAGCCTGTTAAAGATACTGCGTCTTCTTTATTGGGAGGGAACCAATGAAGACGCAGAACTTTATGGGCTCAGGGCCACAGTGATTTGTCCATTGCTCACGTCATACAGTTGTTTAGTCTTTAGTTGTTTACTTTATTTTATGCAGAAATTAGTTAAGGCTTCACAGTGGTGCTCTGTGGCACAGCTTCATTGTGCTTAGTTATGAGAGGGTGATTTTATTTTATTTTTTTAAAATATATATAAATATAATTTAAGTTCAAATATAAGAACGGTGACCTAAGATATCAAAGTAGTACTGGAAAATGAACCCTGCCTTATTAAAGGTTAGCGTGTCAAACGTTTTTTCCGAAGGCTTGTACAGACTGGGATATCAACTTCAGTTGATTGCTATTCATTCAGAGATGTTTTGAATGAAATGTTATGGTGTTTTACAGCAGTTTGATTTGTTGTTGAAGGTTTTGAGACTGAATAAAGTGTATAAACAAGCAGAATTTAAGGAGCTGATACCATAGAGCTTCATGGAGGTCTAGAAATGCATCGAACCAAGAGCCAAGTTGCTGTATTAATAACAATTTGTGTTTCATTTGCGTATTTATTTTATTTATGGAGGTTCGTTTGGGGAGGAAAGCTGGAGGATTAGCATTACCCCTGTTCGTCTGGCCTTTTTGGAGGGACTAGGTTGGAGGATCATGGGTAATGCGGTCTCCACAGTTTTATTTTATGTTGTTATTTTATTTTTTTATTTATTTGTGTCATAAGTTATAGTGGACTACATATTAAACAGAACGAAGTACATTGTAACAGGGAACCTTTTGGCAACCAGACATACATGAAATCAATTGTAGAGTAAATCTGTCAATGTCTATATGGATGACCATCTTGGGAAAATATATATATATATATAAATATACATATATATATTGCAAAAAAATGACAGTTATGATGACCTGTGTTTATTGTTCCGAGTTAGAAATTAAAATGTGTGTGTGTTTGAAAACAATGACAACATAAAAAATAAATATATAATAAAATGGGTCTTTGTGGATTTTTTTCCATAAACTATTAGATATAAAATTTCAATGTATTTCTTAATTTGATCTTTATCTAGTCTTTTTTGTTACTAATCTCCTACAAAACAAGGCTAGCTCTAGCATTAGAAAAGGATTTTTACATAGAATGAATCCTAACTAAAATGCTTTTACTATAAACTTTTTTTTGTAAATCATTTTCGGTAATTAAATATTTTCATTAATTAAAGTAACCATTCGCTACTGCATCACTATTGCAATAATTGCTAATTCCGAAAAAAGTTACCACTGAGTATAATACCACGGTTACCGTAAACCTGTTCTATTCTAGAATTACATGAATATGGATTCACAACAGAATTACTGTATGATAATAAACACGAAGTCAATATTGAGCATTAACTTAAACAATATTTCCAGTAATTTTGTATGCCTTGGCAAATCATAATTACGATATGATAATAATAAGTAATAAGACAAAAATATGGTAAGACATATATATATATATAATGTAACATTCTACATAAAAAATTACGTATAAAGTCGAAACTGACATAGGCATACATTATGACAAAAATCATAATGACGACGAAATATTACATTAAAAAAAACACTTTAAAATTACGAGACAAAGTCAAACGCACTGATTTATTATGCATTTTTAGAATACGCTCGACTTTTTAATGCCATAATCAACTTTTATCTGTTTTAAATGAGACATCTACTGGTGCAAACCTGCAGAAAGGAAACAAACCCTAACAGGGATATGTAGAAAGTCATCTGTTTATTATCATAAAATACCATCTTCACGGTGATTAAAAAAGTTATCACTCAGTCAAGGACAGGGTTTATGGCCACTGACTATTATCTTGTGCCATGTTATTACCATCTGATGCCACATTTATAAAAGTATGGCACCGCCCTACATTTTTGAAAGGGATGTCAAAGGCTTTTAAATCAGCCTAAACACTGCTAAAATTAGAAATTAATAGTTAAAATAATATCTTACTTTTTAAAATAATATTAGCATCCTGCCTTGTAGCCTACGGTGGCCGTGTGTTCGAAGCACTCAAACGATAAACACACATCGTCCACAAATGTGTCCAGCTGTGATCTACTTACACACCGTGTGTTAGAGCAGCAAACGAAGTGATGTGCAGTCATGAGACGGAGATTTTTACACAGTAATAGCTGGCATGGCCCTCACACGCCCTCATGTGTCAACTGCAGGTGGACGGACACGCTTTGTGCGCAACAACACAAGAACACGAGGAACGGAGCGACTCCCACCGAGCGCGCTAAACGTGTACCCACCAAAAAAGACGCGCAGCTACAGACGGTAGCATTTTGACGGTGCAGACATACTTATTCATAGAATTACAGCCTTACTTAATGACTTTCATTTAAAAAAATAAGTGTGTTAGTCTCATGTGGTATAAGCAAAAATACATCATGCGTCCCTATAGGAGGTAATACGGTTTAGAAAAGGGCAAATTAGGTCTCGCTGTTCTCTCACGTCCGCACAGTTTAGATGCAGGCTTTGGAACAACGTGACAAAGGAGCGCCTAAGCAATCATAGCCCTGCCCACCTGTCCAATAGCAGCGCGAGTTTTTCGTTGGTGGGCGTGGTTTACACGTAGTAGGAGGAGCGAGGGCTGATATGGAGCCAATGAGAGACGGTTTCGGGAGTTGCTGAATACACGTGAAATTTGTTCTCAAAGCAAGAATGGTGCTTGTGTCCGTACACGGGTTTGTGTCAGAAAAGACCCGAGTTTCAGTACCGAACTACAGTATTGCACATGCGTCTATCCGTAGGCAAGCTCGAAAAAGCAGGCTAAACTTCACTTCGGAGCAGCTGGGAGACTTTTATAAGGTAAGAAAAACTGAATTTTGTCCTAATTGTTGGATCAGTGCTATCATAGTCTTCGTAGGTATGAATGACATTTAAGTCTGTAGTTGTCAAAGGAAAACGCGTTAAACTTTTAAACATGTAGCTTTTAGTCTAACATTGTTAGTCTGTTAGTCTACATTTCCTGATGGCACTACGAATCTTTGAACAATGGTAAAAATATTATATCCATATTTAATACAGGGGGTGTGCTGCTGGGATGATTTTTGTGTAAGAGGCAGTTTTCATGGTCCATTGAATGTATTATATTCCAGTATATTTTTTATAAACAACTTGATTGTTTCAAACATGTAATGTGCATGGCTGTATGAAAATACATCTTATTTGTAATATTTTTATGACGTCAGTAATTCCACAGGTCTACAGATAGAGGGCTCGCATTCATCTCAAACCTGTTTAGTACAGTCAGATAATAGGTAAAGGACTAGAGTCTCCAAACTGATAATTATGGCAACAAAATAGTAGCCTAATTAACATATTTATAACTTTAATTCTTTTTTAATTTAGGAATTAATAGTGATATTCTATAAAACATACTACTTAATTCAAGATGCATTGATGTGGTATATGTATTAAAACCGAAACTTGTCAGGCTAAGAAAAACAGATGAAAAAAAAAGGGGAGGGGAAACCCTACCTAATATTTTAGTTTCAAGTTCAGATCTATTTAGTGTTACTCATAAAAGCATTTATGAACTTAAGTCATTATCTTATATATACATCTATAACTACTGTTGGGTAAAAAAAGAAAGATAACGTTCATATATATGTTTTTGTTTCATAAAACAAGTTTACCAAATAAGCCAGGTTTATTTCAGTTAGTCTGACTTATTGCCAGTTAATCTGGTTTAAAATAAGTCAGACTATCTGCCATAAGCCTGTCTTATTTGGTAAATTTATGAAACAGGCCCCTGGACCACAAGTCTAGTCTTAAACTGCAGTTGAGTCATTTTGTAAAGCTTAAAAAACTTTTAAAAAGCAGCAACTAACAATGAAATGCAAAAATAAAAAAATTATAAAAACATGAATCTTAAATATGTAACCTTTATATATGTTTATATATCTAATCCAAATATTGTCCTATCCTAACTAATTGTCTATTATATATTGTTTGTTAAGATAGGACAATTCGGCATATTACTAATCAAAAATTTTGTTTTGATATTTAAAAAATTTAGTTTTGATATTTTAGTAGGAGTTGTACTAAATATCTCCATGGAACATGATCTTTACTTAATATCCTATCGATCTTTGGCATAAAAGAAAAATAGAGAATTTCGACAAATACATCCGTGCTATTTTGTAAATAGTTTTGTGGTCCGGGGTCATGCACGCGCACACACACACACATATATATATATATATATATATATATATAATTTCTACATATTTACGCACATACTGTTAGCTCAGGTCTCCAGATAATATTTAGTTAAAAATATTAAAATTTATAATTTTATCTAACAATTTTAGTTGTGTATGTCTTAGTGTTTAAACGTCATATAACCGGCAAAAATTTTTACATGTACTGTTATATCAAAATTGCCTCACAGCAGCATCCCATAAACCGTGGGCTTCTGTAAACTTTTCATATCTCTTATTCATTCAGACAAAACAGTTAATGAAAGCATGACAACTGAACGACAATGAAAATGCATAAGCAAGGAAAAATTAAGAAGAAATATAAAATATATAGAAACATAATAAATTAATGAATGAATGAACAAACGTTACAAATACTTAAATAATATAAATAATAAAAAGTAATCAAATGATAGAAATGTTAAAATAATAAATCATATGAATGACTAATAATTATAAAATGATTATGTGAATAAATTATGTTAAATAAATAGAATAACATGAAATTAAAAACAAAACACATACAAAATTAGCATGCAAGGATCTAAGCATCCTTTGATAAATACAAACATACGTGTTTGTGTGTATGTAAATACATGCATACAAAATATAGCCAAAAATTGCTATATAACATGTCATGTACAGTGCATTTCTAAGTTTTATGAACACTTGATCAAAATGACAGTATCAAACCAAGTGAAATGCATATCCATCAGTGTGGTCTTTAATATAATTATAGGCCAGGATTAAAAGGCAGCACTCAGATTTCTACACTAAGTTTCAGTGCTATGCTCACCATTGTCTGTGTGCAGATTTTTCGAGTCTCTTCATTGTTTATAATCCAGTTTTCATCCTAATTTTCCACCAGATGGTTTGCAACTTCAAGGACAATTAATCAGATACATCCAGGACAAAGAAAATTTCAGCACATCTAAGATATTCAAGATAAGCAAGGACTTCCCATGCCCTGCTGTGTCAGAAGCCTCTTTACAAGTGCACAAGACAGATGTGATATATATGCTTATTCTGCTTTATTATGAGTAATGACAACTTCCAAACACCAGGCACTTTCAGCACTCGTGCAAGGAAGAGAACAGCACATAAGGATGAAGGGGAAACCCACATTAGTGATTCTCACAGAATGACCGACAGCCAGGCTGTTTGTCCCGGGCTGGACATCTCCACAGTGGGCCAGCCGTCGCACTCAGATGACACAGATGCCCATTCCAGTGGGAACGACTCGGCGGAGAGGGAGAGCGAAGGACATATGGGACGGGAAGCATCCACCTGTAGCTCCCACAACGGAAAGGGTTCAACCACAGAGACTACGGAAAGCAAGAGGTGTGTGATTAATCTTTTTACCATGAATTTTAACCATGATGAATATTATTAAGTTAAATACGCATACACTGCCATTCAAAAGTTTGAATCAAGCAAAAAATAGTTTTATTCAGCAAAGAGACACCAGTTATAAATGTTGTTCTTTTGAATCGCCTATTTGTCAAAGAATCCTGAAAACTTTGCATCATGCTTTCTGCAAAAAATAAACATTTCTTGAGCACAAATCATTATTTTACAATGATTTCTGAAGACTTACGAGACACTGAAGACTGGAGTAATTACTAGAGTAATTCAGCTTTGGATCACAGGACTATATTGTATTTTACAGCATCATAAAAAGAGTTATTTTGATGTGTAATAATATTTCACTGCCTTGGTGAACATAAGACTTTTTTTTTTTTTTACTTTTGAACAGTGGGTTTACATATATACGGAAAAAGTAGCTTGAATACTATTTTGGGAACAAATCTTCCCCAAATGTGTATGTGTTAACCCGTGTTACTTCTTTTTGAAGCACTTAAATCAGCAAAGAGGTAAAAACAATGTTTGCCCGAGGAGTTTTGACCTAAAGATAGCTTACATATACAGTTTAAAAAACCAGTTACGGGAGTTTGGTTTATGTTGTTACATTTTGTTCATGGAAAACCTTTTTAACTGGTTGAGGCGTTGGCATGATGATGCATTGAGATTCAAAATACATGTAATTGTAAATGCAGTATTATTAGGTTACGTGACTTGTTTTTGTTCAAGCTCAATTTGAGATTATTGGCCAATAACTGTACCAATTTGGCTGATTGACAAGTGATTCAAGTGTGAAATCCTTTATTGGAATAATTCAACTATATTAGAAATACTGGCTTATATCACTCATTAAAACGTCTTTCCTCAGCTCAAACGGAAACAGTCCCTCTCCTCCTAGCAGCTCGGTTTCGTTTAGTCTTTTGAGTGGCAGCTCGGAGCAGGATCAGCCGACGTCCCAAGCTCCCAGCGGTGACCAGCCAGCCCGACTGGAGACCCAGCGAGAGCTGCTGAAGGCTCTGCGTGAGCTAAAGATCCGCATGCCACCGGATTGGCGCAGGAAGGGCCGATCAAGCACCCTAGCCTCCCTGCAGTACGCACTTAGCTGTGTCAAACAAGTCAGAGGTGAGTAGAAAAACGGAACTTAAAGGGTTACTCCACCGCAAAAGGAATTTTTTGTTGTTAATCACTTACCCCGTGTCCTTCCAATCTAGTAAAAGCTTACAACTGATAAAGACAAATTCATGAAAACCGGGAGGCTTGTGACCGTCCCATTGACTGTCATGTAAATAACACTGTCAAGGTCCAGAAAAGTATAAAAGACATCATCAGAATAGTCTTTCATCAGTGGTTCAACCATAAAGTTGAAAGTGAAATGATTAGAATATGTTTTGTTTGCAAAAAAAATTCAGCGCCGATTCCAAAGTATCTTAAATTGCGTTCCAAAGACAAACAAAGTTTGGAACGACAAAGTGGCAAGTTTGGGGTGGAAATTGCATTTTTTCTGTACCAGTGTGTGTGTGCCAATTAAAAGGTGTGTTTTGTTTGTAGCTAATCAAGAGTACTACCATCAGTGGAGCGTGGAAGAGAGTCATGGGTGTTGTTTGGATTTGTCATCGTTTACAATCGAAGAGCTAGACAACATTACATCAGAGTACACCCTTCAAAACACGGTATGCCTGGACAGGTTACCGAGTCTTACACTGTACACATCAGGTTTTGAGCCTTCAGAAATATTCATTCTTTCTCTGTTTTGTCTTAGGACACGTTCTCTGTGGCAGTGTCGTTCCTCTCTGGTAAAGTGGTGTACATCTCATCCCAGGCGGCCTCTCTGCTGCGCTGTAAACCCGAGAGGCTGCAGGGAGCAGTTTTTTCGGAGCTGCTCGCACCTCAGGACGTCAGTACCTTTTACAGCAGCACCGCTCCGTGTCACCTGCCACCGTGGTCCTCCTGCGCAGGCACTAGTATGTGGAAGTTATGACTGTATAAATATAGCAACAAAGCAGAAATCACTCGTAAATCAGTTACTGATAGTTTTATTCATCATAGACAGTTATATAACTTCCATGCATATTTCCTTTACACTTCAAGATATTTTGATGGGTGTGTATTGAGGCAAAGTGTTTTATGGGTATAGTATGGTCCAAAGTGCCACAAAAAGATGTCTTTTATAGGTGCAATGTGCATTTTTGATATCATTATTGCTACCAAATGGAATTGGTAGCAGACAATAATTCTAAATATAGCCCTGTCTTCCATTTTTCTGACAAAAAGGTACTTACGTTAACTAGGAAATATCTGCAACAAAAATACATTTTTAATTCTATAAGGATCAGATGGACAGATGGATAGGAATCATGGTGCTCAAGGGCTTCACTTTTTTCCCAAAGGAACCCATGTGCTCCTAAGTTAAAACATTTAGCAGTGTGTTAAAAAAATGTAGGGGCACAATGCAAAGTTTTTAAATGATGTGTTTTTATCTTAATTATATATAAGGGTTATGAGGAGACATTTACAAGCACAATTACATAATTTATCAGAACAAAGAAAGTACACAAGGTTTATAGTCCTTTTAAATAAGTGTAGCCCTCCTAACAGGTTAAATAACATGTGTTACTAAAGGCAGACACAAGACACAAATATCTTTCCTTTTTTCAATAATTTCCCATTAGTTAATGTTAGTTAAGGTTACTAACAGTGTGCAATAGCTAACATCAGTAGTTAATATTCTTTGTTAAAGTTGATTAATAAAAACACAACTATCTATTGTAAATGTTAGCTTCATTGAATAATATTACATTTGATTTTATGAAGTATTATTAAAAGTCAAAATTAATTTAAACTGGGATTAATAAATGCAGGCATTGTTATTTCATATTAACCAATGTAGTTAACTAAGTGTTACTGAACAATAATAATAAATGAGAGATATATATAGATAGGCCATGTTTTTGGTTAGATTAAACGAATTGAATTAATTATTATTTTCAAATTTGCAGTTATGTTTTTAAGTTAGGCCAAATATATGCTGGGGAATGGACTATTTATTAAAGCTTTGTTTTTGTGCAGCCTCACAGGTGGACTGTGCCGAGGAAAAGTCGATGTTTTGTCGGATCAGCAGAGGCAGGGACAGCGATGGAGAAGTGAAGTATTACCCCTTCCGTCTCACACCATATCAGCTGACCCTAAGGGACTCCGACACGTCCCAAGCTGAGCCCTGCTGCCTCCTTATCGCTGAAAAAGTTCACTCCGGCTATGAAGGTAAAACAAGACTCAACAAGATAATATTTAGTAATCATAAAAATAATAATATATGAAGTCAAATATTTTACCATTCAAACGTTTGGGATCAGTAGAATTGTTTTTAAACCACAAAAAAGGAATAGGATTTAATTTATTTAATTTAAAAAAGCGAATGTCTATTTTTTTAGTAAAAACATGTGATATGTTAAATGCTGTTGTGGTTTTTAAAGTATAATCTTAACACAATAATATTCATGTTGACAAAAACTGGTCGGTTTCATCTGTTCAAAATATATTATAATTGCTTTGAAAATTTTTAATGTGTCTCTTTAATTACTGAGACTACTCTTGGCGTCTATAATTACTTGTCAAACATGCAGATAATTGAAAAACCACCCTTATGTAAGTGTAATACTAAAACTTAATGAACCACCCACCGTTTAATGTCTGTTTATGTATTTCCGTGTTTTTTTTCTTTCATAACAGCACCTCGCATCCCAGCCGACAAGAGAATTTTTACCACCAGTCACACCCCAAACTGTCTGTTCCAAGAAATTGATGAAAGGTTTGTGTTTTTGCCTTGCTCACATTTACCGTTCATGCCTTTTTGGAACAGGTTCATAAACGTCCTTTGCTCTAATTCTTAGGGCAGTGCCATTGTTAGGTTACCTACCTCAGGACTTGGTTGGGAAGCCGGTGCTTGTTTACCTGCATCCAGAAGACAGACTCCTTATGGTGGCCATCCACAAAAAAAGTGAGTCATCCATTCTGGGTATATGCACAATTCAGTGGTGAATGTTTGTGTAGCAGAACACACTGATCTAGTTCCTGTCCTCCCTTCATCAGTTCTTCAGTATGCAGGGCAGCCGTTCGACCACTCACCCCTGCGCATGCGTGCACGAAGCGGAGAGTACTTGACCCTTGACACCAGCTGGTCATCCTTCATCAACCCCTGGAGCAGGAAGGTGGCTTTCATAGTGGGACGGCACAAGGTTCGAACGTAAGTCAATGCACTTCATATAGCAAATATACAAGCGCAAAAGCATAGCTATACCTCTACCTTTGGCTGGGCAGGTACTCTCATGACATACTCATGAGCTGAATCTGAAATCTACTCATAGAAAGGAGTGTAATGCTACACAAACATTACGCTTCGGTACACAGCACGGTATGTTTTCCTTAACTTAAAAGATGGCACTTTGTTTATTATCGATTGTAACAAGCTGAAAGTTTTCAATAAAGTTCCACTCATGCAGTGGTTAAAGCAGTGCTGTATTTGTTCGGTAAACATACGTACCAAACCAAATGACCTGTATGTTTTCAGTTTAAATAAAATTTTGCTGTACCGTTATACCCCTACTTTTGAGTGTACTCATCTTCCATCACTTCCTTCCTGTAGGAGTCCACTGAATGAGGATGTGTTCACTGACCTGGAGGGCGGGGATGTAAGAATCATGTCCCCAGATGTGCCACAGCTAAATGAGCTGATCCACAAGTTCCTGGTACAACCCGTTCATGCCAGCAGCTCACAGGGGTATGGCAGTCTGGGCAGCAGTGGCTCACATGAGCACCAGCAAGGCGCCACTTCCTCGTCTGAGAGTAACGGTCATGCTTCTGAGGACCAGATCAAGCCCAGAAAGCCAGTGAGGAAGTTTTCTCTATTTTCAGTCCAGAAACATGCAATGACTTCCAATGTGTCAAGCTTAATTTCCTCATTTATTTATTTCTAGATGACGTTTGAGCAGATTTGTCAAGACATGTACATGGTAAAAGCCAACGGGCAGCAGGTCTTCATTGATTCCCGAAACCGGCCGCCAGCTCTCAAACAGAATAGCTTAGGTAAACATCGTTACCATTTCATTAGTAATGACCTATCTATTTAGCCTCAGATCACAGGCATGTTATCACATTTTAAGTGACATGATTCCTGTCGTATGTTAGAAGCACTGGCAAATGCAGCAGACACAGCAGAGGTCACTGCTAGAGAAGGTCTGGCGAGTTTAGCGCTGTCCAGTCCACCGAGGAAGGAGCTGCCCACCGTCTACTCATACCAGCAGATCAACTGTCTGGACAGCATCATACGGTGAGTCTCTCATCTGTCCGCCTTAACCAGTGTTTAAGGCATAGTTCACCCAAAAAGTCACTCCAACCCTGACTTTTATTCATTTTTTTGATGAATAATTTCTGATGAAATCCGAGAGCTTTCTGATAGACAGCAACGCAACTACTACATTCAAGCGGTTCATTCAAGAAAACAAATATGACGACTTTATTCAAGAATTAATTTTCTTTGTGTCAGTCTTTGACATGCTTTCACAAGAGTACCACCACGAATAAAGACAGAATTTTTGCTTTCTGGTTGTATGTAAGGTATTAATATTGACTATGTTATTATTTCATTTTCTTGTTTAGATATCTGGAGAGCTTTAATGTCGCAGGCACAGTGAAGAGGAAATGTTACTCATCTTCCTGTACAACCTCTTCTACCTCCGACGATGACAAACAAAGGGAAGGGGCTGGAGCAACTGAAGGTTAGAAAAGGATTGCTAAAGTATAACGTATTCATCTTATAAGTATTTAGAAATCCAAAGAAACACACTCATACAACCAACCACTACTGGTATTCTTTCCGTATCAGCTTATGACTGTATGTTTTATATATATCAAATTCACTATTCCATTTAGATATGGCAGTTACTCATATGGTGACCAAGGGTTCAAAGGTTGTCCCTGCAGCACCAACGCACCCCTTAACCCCTCTGGCTTTGCACTGCAAGGCTGAAAGTGTTGTCTCGGTCACTTCCCAATGCAGTTTCAGCAGCACCATTGTTCACGTCGGTGACAAGAAGCCACCTGAATCAGGTTTGGATACTTTTCCAGGTTTTCTTTTCATTAACCTATATACATGGTTTGTCTTACATTGTATAAAATAACAGACTTTGCCAACTCAAATCAAGCAGTCTACTTTGATCTATATCCAGACATTGTTACAATGGAGGAGCCGCCAACCACCCCGACCCCTTCCACATCAGCCCCACCCACCTCCATCACCTCTCCCATGCCCATGAACGCCCAGCAGGCCACATCCCCTATGGCTGCTCTTTCTGAGAAAGAGAAGGATAAGGAAAGAAGAGGTGGAGGTAATGCCGGGAAGGGCCTCACGAAGGCGGTGTTATCTGCACACACCCAGCAAGAAGAGCAAGCTTTCCTCAACCGTTTCAGAGACATCAGCCATCTGCGGCTGGTCCAACCCAGCGGGCCTCCACAGCGCAGACATTTGTCTACGCCTGGAGCAAAAGGTAACAGCTTTGAATAGTTTGTTGATAAGATTAATTTATCTGACTTCCTTTTCCTTCACCTTTAATATTTGGTTTGTGCCGTCTAGGAGTAAACTGCTCCCAGAACTATCCTTCTGTGGGCAACAGCAGCATTCATCGGCATGGTAGAGGTGGGAAAAGACGGAAACACCAAGTAGATGGCAACACAACAGACAGTCTCTCCCCCTCTGGATCTAGCCCCTATAGAGGATCCAATCCTGCAGCAGTAAGACCCAACCTCCCAAACTCAGGCCAGCAAACCTCCACCTCTTGGCCAACATCTGCGGCATCCCAGACTAGTGGTGCTCCAATGATGACCTCCTTTCCCCCAGGATACATGCCTATGTTCCCCATTTCATCACCTTTCTCGATGTCCCAAATGGTAACAGATCCTTCAATGCAGGCAGGAGTCCCTAGATTCCCCATGCAAGGCTTTCCTCCAATGATGCCACAAGTCATGACCTTCACGTTGCCCAACTATATGTTTCCACAACTTGGTAATCCAGGACCACAGTTGAACCCAGTCAACTCGCAGCTCAGTGGGCAACTCCCTGCCCAAATGAACCCCTTGGGCCAGTTCCCTTCCACTTTTGTTGGTTTACCATCATTCAATCCTTCAATGGGACAGTTCAATCCACTGGGCTCCCAAATGAATCCTGCCATGCCTACAATGATTCCCCAACAATTCTATAACCCAAATCCTCTGTACACTTTTCCCAACTCTCCATCAATGCAAGCAGGAAATGCCAATACTGCCCCACAGGGGCAGTCTCGCTCCAGCACACCCCAGTCCACTGGGCAACAGGCTGGCGATAGGGAAGGGGCGGGATCTCCTCTGTTTCAATCCCGATGCTCCTCCCCTCTCAATCTTTTACAACTTGAGGAAGTGCAAAGCATCAGAACAGAAACTATGCAACAGACTCCACCACCAGGGAGTGGAGGAACACAAGGGGGCGGGACTGTGGTGCAAAATTCCACCAATCGCAGCAATCCCAAAGACGGCAAACTCAGTGACGGAGTAAGTATGAAGAACCTTTTAAAGCTCAGTTGTTTTCCATTACCTTGCTTTTTTGCTAACTTTGAGTTAACTTCCTTTTAGCCTGAAGTCAATGAGTCCAACCAGGATGCCATGTCGACCTCGAGTGACATGCTGGACCTACTGCTGCAAGAGGACTCCCGCTCGGGCACTGGCTCGGCCGCTTCAGGTTCTGGATCATCAGGGTCAGTGTCATTTGGGTCTGGATCGAATGGGTGTAGCACATCTGGAAGTGGCACAAGTGAGTAATCTTCTCATGTATGTAAGTTGCAGATGACTTTATTTCTGTGGTAAAACGTAAATAGAAAAATTCTAACAAAATCTACTTTTTTTTTTTTGCATTTTTTTTCCTTTGGACTTTTTCCATCTTAGGGAGCAGCAATACTAGCAAGTACTTTGGAAGTATTGACTCATCAGAGAATGATCACAACCATAAACAAGGATCTAAAGATCTGGGAGGGGAACAGTTAATTAAGTTTGTCCTGCAGGACCCCATCTGGCTCCTCATGGCGAACACAGATGACAAAGTCATGATGACGTACCAGATTCCCATCAAGTAAGGCCATTTTTACCAGATTCCTTAATAAGTTGCATGCTAACCTAACCTACAAGAATATCAGCATTTTTTAAAATCTATATAAGAACATTTTTTAATTCCAACCCTGTTCTGACATCTTTATTTACAAAAAGCAAAAACCATGTTCAAAGACCTTAAATATTTGGTTATTTGTTGTGATTTTGGTGGGAATAAAACTGACTCGCTGAGCGAGACTTAATGCAAACTATGCCACAAAAGTACATTAATTTATATTTGTGTGTGTGTGTTTGTACAGAGACAGAGAATCAGTTCTGAAAGAAGACAGAGATGCCCTAAAAGCTGTTCAGAAGCATCAGCCTCACTTTACTGAAGAGCAGAAAAAAGAGTTAACTCAGGTTCACCCTTGGATTCAATCCGGCTGCCTTCCAAAGGCCATCAATGTTACAGTAAGTAGCTTTTAACAAAAAAGACACAAATCCTCATTTAGAAAGTAGATACCAACATTATGCTTCTGCCCAGATTCTGTTGCAGTCCTCACTGCATGTATCTTTTACTCAGTTTGCCTTGCGACAAACTCTGTCCACTGTAAATATAAAGGGGCAGGCTTACTAAACAGGGCCAATTAGCACAATTACATAAAAGCGTAAATACCCTCCTCCCATATTTAGAAAAATCGTTTAAATGAGTCAAAAGGACTATTGCACTTAATATGTTTATGCAATTCTAGAGTATTGTTAGCTTCACAACATGCTAGCACGCAGTAATGCTATTTAATGTATCTTACAGACAAGTTTTAAGTTCTTTCTTTTCTTCACAGTCGTGTACAGGATGTGAGACTCCCCCAGATTCCTCGATTCTTACTCCATTAGATCTGGACTTTCATGAGATGGATCTCAGCATGGTTTTGAGAGAAGAGGCCAAACAACAAGATAAACTTAACGCTGTTGAAACAGCCTTTCCCTTGAGCCCACCTTCTTCTGATAACGAACAGAGAGACAATCATGCCGCCACAATCACATAGTTGGCCATGAAGGAGGTTGAAGTGACATCATGAGTGATGGTAAAAGCCAGGCTTCTGGACCGTGATTGGTTGTGTTCCTCCCTCTTTATCTTTTAGGACCAAGTTGAATTTGGACCAAGCTAAAAGCGTGGGAGGTTTATAATCAGTATCGATGGCTCACTTTTGAAATAAAAGGAAGAAGCTTCTTTTCAGTTCCCTAGCTGAAAAGATCGCTTTTTGAATGTCAACCTTTTGCACTTGGCTGGATGTTGTTGTTGCACTATGTTCTGCTTCCAGGTTATTTGTGAGCCTGCGTGGCATCATCTATCCTATGACATGCACTTTTTCATCAATATTCATTACACGGCATTACAGGTTTATGAAATTATGGACATCTTGACAAGAAATTTACTTCACATAAATTTGAAGTTGGACGTGGAATTTTTAACGAAACTCTTTCCAGTGTGGGTTTCTAGGCTGTGTCAGTTTTCGAACTGTTCCACACAATTCTTGGAATCAATCTGACCTTGAAAACACGATAGCCTGTAACCAGAAACCATGTGTTGAGGAAATGTTAATGTCTTTGACAATCTATTGAGCAATGTAATAACAGTCGTTTGATTATATATTTTATTTCTTCAGGCTGAGAATGGGTCCGCCTCTAAAATGCAGAACAATGATTGGCCAAAAAAATTTTTTAGACAAATTGCCAAAACATTTGTTGTTTGACTGTACATATTTGTCTAATTCTGAGTTACTGTAAAAGTGACTAAGCTCAGTACTTAAAAGGGTGAGTTACGTTCAAATGTCATGTCATTTTATGCTGTGGTTTTGAATTGCTGCCTTAGACACTTGAAATGCAATTAGGTTCACATGTTAAAAATATTTCCTTTACACTTATGTTTAGTGTATTTCAGTCATCAGCATCAAAATCCAGATTTTTACTAATAGTGTTAAAACATTATTTATTTTTCCATATCCAACTAACTGGATATGTTTTTTTAATGTATAATATGTATTTAAAATGTGTGCAGTTTTGAATCCCAGCACACGGTTAAAGTAGCTTTTGATACTATTAAGTCCATAAAATGGAAATAAATGACTAGCAGAGAATTTTCCCCTGTTGTTCATTTGCCCTTATTTTCAAGAGCAATAAAATTAAATCTTAAAGCCTCCTGGCTGCGCTTGACGTTCCTTTTGTTTCATTGTATTGTTCATTGAAACACAAGGACGCTATTTTTAGAATGTAGAGTCTTGTTTAGTTCCACGACAAATGCAGGACTGCATTATTTACAAACCTAATAATTTAAGTTTAAATAGTTTTAAAAAAAGACAAGTACTTCCCTTGTTCCCTGTTGCCCTCAGATTTCCTTGCGAGGGTTTTTCCATAAGCTTTTCTGTGAAAGCAGACAGGCCCAATCAGTTTACATGCAGTACTGTTCCGTTTAAAGCTTCTGTTGCTTGTGCAGGAATTGTAAATTGATTTTGTACATTTGCCAAAACTTGAGTCAATTATTTTTACTTAAACATGCTTAAAAATAAAAGTTTTTTAAAATATCTTCTTTTGACAGTCTGTGAGTTTTTTTTAATTACCTTGACTGAATTCTTCTGCGTAGCCACTAGAGGGTGCAGTGACATATCTGGCAACATCCACAATTGTCTTCACACGGCTCTGAATTATGTTCACCCAAAGTAAATATTTTTCAAGACTTCGTTTTCCAGCAAACACAAACGGTTTTCACAACCCAAGCTGTTGATATGAATGTGCATCTTTGTGTCTGAGCAAGGCGACATAAGGAGAAAGAGTGAGCATTCCACTTTCACTGCCGACTTTCCTAAGCTTAAATCTGTAGTTTCCCTCAGCTCAAGAATGCAGTTCAGACTCATGTGTCTCATGACTCCTGTTTCCATATTTCAAACTGTCCAGAGTAGCAGAACCGTGAGGTTTCTCCAAACTCTTCTAGTTAATCTCTGTGAATATTTACACGGACCTCTTTGAAAAAACCTGAGATTTAGAAAAAGAAAAGCGAGGAGCTGTTTGTTGTTGGCGTTGTGTGATAGAGGGTTTCTTCAAACCATAATGAGACAGGAGATAATTGTATCTTGTCCCCAGAGGGACGAGATGTCTATTGCAGTATCAGAGGGAGAGTTGGCTGGTGAAGTGCACGTATCGCCAGGACAGTGCCCTCCGCGTTCACTGCCCTCCGCGTTTACTGCCCTGTCCGAGCCAGACATTAAACTGCCTGCTATGCTCCTCCGAGCCACCGGCTTGCTGCGCCATTCCCACGAGATCCATGCGCCGTTATCAGTTGTTCCCCTAACAAGGCGAACCTGAATCCTCCTGCCCCGCAGTCAGACCTAGATGTGGAGTAGCTCCTGACTGTGCTCCTACTGGGTCTCCTTCACCCAGTAGGTTGTTTCTACAAATCTCAATATTCCACAGAAGTGTTTCCCTTTAATTCTATCCATAATCTTATCAATATATTGAATTGTTCAAAAAATTCCACATGTAGAAATGGTAAGAAACAACTGGCAACCCTGTGGGGGCCCCTACTTCCCCCCCAGGGTGTTGGTAAGGTTATGTTCAGATTTATCTGCTGGGACGCTTGCCTGTCGGCACGGGGATCTCCGCGTAACATGCCTCAGAATAGTGGCTCTTTCCATGGGTGTTCCTATATGTAACTTCGAAGTGATTCGACTGAAAAGGTAACGTCAAGGTTACGTAGGTAACCCACAATCTCTCTGAAGGAGGGAACAGAGAGGTTACACCTGCTGCCGGGGTCTTATACGAACGTAGTGATGAGGTGCACCTAAATGCAATCTGTGCATGCCAATGTTCATTGGCCTTTTGTTTGAAGCTCAAAGGCAATTGGTCTCTCATGTGAGTTCCCATATAACGTCTCCGTTCCCTCATTAAGGTAACCTAGACGTTCTGTTTCATTCATACCCCCCATAAAATCAGTAAATTGATATTTGACATCATAACCACGATTATGAATTGATGTAACTGAATTTTGAAACTGAATAGTTTAAAAAATTAAATAAATATTAAATTGAAATTCCCAGAATTTTAATATAGGTTACAACAATATATCACTTAAAGACATACTGTATATTTTTACTTTGAATTTAAGTTCAATCTGTTAAACCAAAAATATTACTAACATATTTTTACAGGAAATGTTTTTATCTATTTATATATTTTGCTTAACAACTGAAATTTAGGACACAAGCCATATGGTTTATTTTTATGATGCTCGTTTTCCATTGTGAAACTCCACTGCATCAGTCTTCATTCATTTTTATTTTATGAAAAAGAGCAGCATGAACATTCCTCAAAATATCTCCTTTTGTATTTCACAGAAGACATACAGGTTTGAAATGACATTGAGGGAGGAAAAATGATTGCAAGCTGTAATTGCTTAGCATGCCTTGTTTAACATTTCAGACCAAGGTTGCATAATTTACATTATTCATCATTCCTTTACCTATAAAGTCATGTTCTACTGCCAAATGTAATTATGAAATATATGAATTGCAAAACCACTCCCTCCTCCTCCTCCAAAAAAAAAACTTCTGTCTTGTCTCTTTGCCAAGAATACGTTTTGATGCATTGTTTTAGCAGTGATACTCAAACTCTTGACCTTCCTCCAGGTCTTCAAGCTATTGTTGGCTCAACACCACCCTCCCCCTTCATGCTCCCTCCACCCCCCAGCAAAGTCCCACATCACCACATTCTTGTGCTGTTGTCTGTCATCACATCTCCAATCACATCCCAGAGAACACAAACGCAACCAGATGCCAAGCACAACACAGTTATCACAAAGCACAGTTTGGATGTGTTTTCATTATTATTGGATAGGTTTGGTTTTGTACTTCCCTAACGATGCTTAGCTTTAGATCTTTTTCATCGTTCATTAATCAAACTGTAGTGTCTTCATGCTGTGATTTCTTTTGGAGATATTGTGTGGATGTTTCCCTGTATAGGCCCCTGTAATGTCAATAGAAAAGCCAGAGCTACAACAGAACTCCATGAAGGGTAAATTCTTCAAACAATGTGACTAATTCCCTTTACTCTGACCAGACACAGATAGATAGAATGAATGTGTTCCTAAGGCTGAGGCCGCTTATCCCAATTACAACCAGAAGTGCCTTTTAATCTTAAAGGAATGTTCTGGGTTCAATACAAGACAAACTCTATGGAGAGCATCTGTAGCATGTTGTTGATTTACTACAGAAATGTGCACATCTCAAATTTCATGGTTCAAATAACATGAAGTCAGTAAAAAATTACTGTAATTTTAACTGTAAAAAAAACTTTTAAAATGCTACGGTAAAAACCGTTAAATGGTCAATGGTAAATTTATGGTCAGTTACAGGAAAACAATGTAAACTGACATTCCCAGAATTCTCTGCATTGCATTTTACATTTTGTTTGAATTTCATGTTTTTTTTTAAATAACTATGTTTCTTCTTTGTTTTTTTTTTCAGTCATGTTTATTAGGGTTGTGTGTTACATGTAATGTTGTTAAATGAATGTTTATTGCACATTTCAGTTTAATAATTCTTACTATGATGGCGTTTAGTGCTTGTGTGAATGACACTGAGCACCTTCTACAGATGTTACTATTTAAAAGCTACTTGTGATGAGCTTTGGTTCATCATGTGACTTACTCATCACCACCTGCATTTGTATTTGTTATCAGTTTATTTCAAAGGTACAAAATAGATTTCACTATTTAGGTTGGTATATTAACGTTATATCAGTTATTACGGTTTATTATTAAGTCTAAAAATATTGTTACCGTATTTTTTCACGGTTTTGTTCTGGCAACCACCACTGCCAGTTTTTTACCGTGAATTTTACAGATTTTTTTTTACAGTGCTATTATTGTTAAAATAAAAACTATTATTTTTTAATTAATTAAAATAAAAATGCAATTAAAGTAAGATTAAAATTCACTGAATATTCATCTACATGAAATGTAAAAAAAAAATGTAGCCAAAATGTATCATTGTAATGTTGGAAATTGCTGAAGTTCTAACATTTATAAAACTGAAAGCAAAAATAAGTTCAAGCTAAATACAATTTTTTAAAAATAAAAGCTACTTTGAGAAACAGCTATAAATACTAAATATATAAATACACATACACAGTATATATTGTGAAAATATGTATTTACGTATCTATATTTAAATTTATAGGATTTATATTGTAAATATTTTTAGTATATAAACAACATATTTTTTTAAATATATGCATCCATATATTCATAATAAATATAGCACACAGATATATTATGCAAATAATTTTTTTTCTTTTAGATACAATTAATCGTGCATAATCATAAATTGATAGCACTATAAATCATGCATTCTTTAAGTCCTAATAAATTCAGAAATGTGATTTATTTTAAATTTCTTAAGGCACGCTTTTGGTCTAATTGTGCACAATTCATTTTTTATTTCCTAAAAAAGCTATTTCTGCCTTAAAGTAAATTAAAAAAAAATAATTTTTGAAAAATTAGTAGTGGAAATTGCGAGATATAAGGTCACAATCATTTTTGTTGTTGTTGCCGTTAATAACAGACTTCTATTCTGTACATTCATGCCTTTCTTATGTTTTCTTGAATAAGAATACTAGATATTCCCTCTATAATAACATTTTGGACTGTGGGACCTTCTTTAGCTGCAGTTATAGAATATAACAGTTGAGATAACAAAATATATCAACATCCTTAGGAGAGGTAATTGGAGCACAATAAACCCACCCCATGATCTCTGCAAAAGTAAAAGAGGTTGTAACGCCTCAGGGGCGTCCTGACAGCAAATGGAGCAGATCACACCTAAAGCCTGAAAAGCTTCCCCTGAAAGACTGACTGATTCAACTTATAGTTTAATCAAACAGAGTGGGCTTCACTTTCAACGCCTCCCGCACACAGAGTTTACACTGCATTTGTTTCTTTTTTTCATTCCTGCTTTTGTTAAAGCAGCGTTTCTCCCTTTGGCCAAAGTCAATGAAGCTGTTATTCAATCCAAGGTGAACATCTGGCTCTAATTAAAGCCTTTCCTTGCTAGTCCCCCCCATAGCGTCACTTTCCCACTCCCTCTACTCCTTCCTCAGCATCCCTCCCTCTTCGTGTCATGTGTCCTGTGGCTCCGTCTGCATGTGGATCTCAGTGCGGAGGAATATGGAGCGTCTGACTGCTGTGTGGAGTTTGGGGATTCTTCTGTCTCTGAGTTTTGGAGGGGTCTTGTGTCAAACCACCAATTACACCAGGTGTGTGTTAGGGCTGTGAATGAGATAAGTGTGCATGTCAAAACAGCTCTATGCAGCTATAAATAACTTTTTTTTACAAACCCACATGAGTTTCTACTGCAGCAGCTGTTTGAACTTGCTCGCTTGCACTTTTAGGCCTTCTGTTTATGTGTTTTATCTGCTATTTAAATGTTTATATCTGGTAGTATGTGTCATTTTTGAGTCCTTTAACACGTGAAATGTGTGTACTGTTAAGGAATATTACTTATAGATTTTCCGATGGAAATACTTTGAATTAGTGTGAATCAGGTCACTTTGCATCAGGTCCAGCTTTCCTTTGAAGGGAGTGTCTTTTACTGAGAAAAAAAAAAAAAAAAAAAAAGAACAGATGGATTATTTATTAAATAATGACTAAAATGAACGATTTGGCTTACATCCATCTGAGCAGAAATTCTGGAAAGCTTTTTATGCTGGTCAGCCTGTAAAAGATTTTGTTTACATTATATATATATGTGTAGTGAATATTTATTATGTATATATAAGTACACACATATACAGTATATATTATATATAAGAAAGAAATTATATATATATATATATATATATAAGTAACATACAAATATAAGAAAAAAAACCTATATATATATATATATATATATATACATAATTTCTTTCTTTAATATATACATGTATGTGTTCATGTATATGTATGTGTTTTGTATTTATATACACTATACACATAATAAATATACACAATATACACACATATATTATGTAAACAAAAACTTTTATTTTGGATGTGATTAATTGCAATTACTCATTTGACAGCACTAAATATAATATAATAAGCCTAATTTTTATTAAGCTTTTTGGGTGTGCTGTCCCTTTAAATGTGCAGAATCCTTTATAAAACTAAATATGCTAATGCATAACTTATTTCCAATGTGTTGTGACATCTGTAAGCATAGCCAAAAAGGTCACAAAAATCTCTGCTGAGTGAAGAGAATCTGACTCAGACGGGTCTGTGGGAGTGACTGCATAATGACCGGGCTTTTGGTCTGAGTTTTCTGGCCCTGCACCAATACGTCACAACAGAGCTCTGTTTTATTTTACAGAGTCATAAAGTTTAAGTCTATAAACATACGTTGCTCCAGACTTCAGTGAATATCATCAGAACAGTAAAACATTTCAGGACATTAAAAAAGGGAAGATCTCTGAAATACTGTCTGCGATGCTATAAACACTGAATACAAATGTCTGCCTCTGTGAAACAGCTTTGAAAATGTATAGCCTGCCAAACTCATAATTTAAAGTGCAAAAACTACAATTCAACTGCTCTTTTGAAAAATAAGAAAAGTATCTGAAACACTACTTTAAATTGACATAAAATAGACAATATTATCTTAATATAATAATGCGATAATATAATTCATTAGCCTGGGCCCGCCCATACTTCCTTTGATGCTACATTCTTTTCGCGAGCAAAGTTATGCTGCGTCCGAAATCGCTTACTTCCCTACTATATAGTACGTGAAAACCAGCATGCGAGGCGAGTAGTATGTCTAAATTTATAGCATTCGAAATTCAGTAGGCAAGAAGTACCCGGATGACCTACTACTTCCGGCCGAATTCTGTAGTAAGCTTACCATGGACACTTTCCTATCCCATAAG
>JAUCMT010000002.1:7079865-7102207 GCA_032357475.1 Enteromius thamalakanensis | reverse complement strand
AAATAATTAAAGTACTTTAGCTTCTTATATTATATCTTATAACTCATCTATGATTGTTTTAAATCTGTGTTTTAATGAAACTTTAAAACTTTATAAACAAAATATACAGATACCATATACATAATAAATAAATAATTGGATAAGTAATGGTTAAGTAACCATACAGAATGAAACAAGCAATGCCTTTTAATACATTTTAATGAATATAATATATCCCCCCAATTTCACAGACAAGGTTTAAGCCTAGTCCTAGACTAAAATGTAAATCTTAGCTGTTTCACCTGAAAGAAACTTGCAACTAAAACAAGTCAGTCTATGAAAACGGGACTCATTTGTCTCGACAGCACCGACATGACCTGAGAGATATCAAACATAATTTAGTTTTTTGGCTATCCAAGCTATGCGCCATTGTATGGTTATTTGCATTTAGCGTAATTTTGTTCACAGCTGTCTGTGATTTTATCAGAACTAATAAACATTCTCGGGTCATGACCCTTCATACAGTTGAGAATGACTGTGATAGAGCGAACTGGATAAGATTTTGAGTTAACGGGTGAAAACAGGATGATGACTTTATCTGTAAGTAAATAAACTATTTAGAGTTGTTTATTTGTGTTTTCACAGCAGTGGCGATATGAAAGAGGATATAAAAAGGGTGCTGGTGAAAAATACAAGTTAAGTGTGGAGGGATGGTGAAAAACGAGATATATCCTGACAGTCATAAAAGAGGAAAACCTGTCTTCCTGTCCTTGGAGCCAGGATTTCCGCAGTAAAGTCCGCAGAGAGCGCTGAGGTGTCAGCGAAACATTACTCCTGTCCCCTGACCTCCGCCGGCAGACAGGAGACCTTTCTCTGATACACTTCCACACACAACCCACAAATAGTTTACACATAAACACATGGGAATTTATCAGAATGTTTTATTTTTTATAGTTAGAATTATATCAGGTATAACACACAAAAATCACAAAATGTTTTAGACAAGTCTGGCTCAGTTCCTTAATGTTTCCTTTCTTTTTTTACATTTTTATTCTTACCTTTTTTTCTTTTTTTTTTATACAGTAAAACAAACAAAAAAAAATGGCAACGGACCTGAAAACAAAGGTATCGATGGAACGCAAATCCAAAAACTCAATAATCTGCTATTCATCAATAATGATACAAATCAGAAAGGTCATATTTATCATAACAGGTAGGATGACTGGAATCATACACGTGTCACAATATCCTGTACCTCATGTAAAGCAAACAAATTTCATGTGTTAAATATACAGTACAAAGACATTCATAAAAGTGTACTGACTCTGTTCTAAGCACCAATTTGTGAGATTAAATTCATGTTTTCAAACCTACAGATCATTTATACAGACGAGAGCGAGAGAGAGAGAGACCCGGGAGGAAGGGGGATCAGCACCATTTTGAATCAGACATTCCCCCGTAAGCCTCACCACATCAGCACAACAGAAAGATTTACAAAATACGCATGAAAATCTCAGAAAAAGAGAAGCATCACGAACGATCAATAAATACAAAAGAAAAGTAAATAAATAAAATCAAAACAAAACCAGCAAAGACTAATTCAGTTATGATAATAAAAAAAAAGTAAAGGAGTCAATCAGAAAGCCACAAGTTAGCAGGAATGTTTTTTTTTTGGAGTTTTCTTTTTTTTTTTGAGTTATACAAAAAGATTCACGTAACACACACAAGGTTTTCAGACAAATGCAGTCAAATAAGTTTGAGATTAAACCCGTATCTTTTGGAATAACTGTTACATATACTGTACCTCACATGATAATTTAATGCTCTAAGAAAATGTGGTTATTTATTTAATCAGATACCATGAAATCATCTTTTGTCTAAATGCATACCACAAGGCCCAAATGGTGTTAAAAAAGTTTCTTTTTTTCTTTTCTTTCCGAAAACCTTTGACAACTTAAAAAAAATAGCACCCAGTCAAATATGCAAATACCATTTACAAAGGTCAGCTTGTAGTAAATATGACATGACCGAAACAAAAAAAAAGTAATGCCGTTGCAATGGTCATCAGCTCCGAGAGAAATGAATCCCATGCTGTTATATATACGTTGTATCAAAGCACCACTTACTCAGAGACTAACTGCACTGGTAAAATCGTCTTCCATTTGCATAAAAAACGTAAACTACATCAGTACCTGAATTAATGCACGTGTTCGGCAAGTTGACAAATTTTTTTTTTTTTTTTAAAAAGGAATCACAGCAGTTATCCATTGTGGATGAGTGACCTGATAGCCAAGTCCAATGATGTAGCACCACTCTAGTCCTTCTGTATTCAGGAGCGTGAGAACTATCGGATGTCCCGTCAGTAGCTGGCTGAGGGGAAGACGACTTGCGCTGGAGAGACATCGGCTGATAGTATTGTAAACAGTGTGATGTAAACAGCGATTTGATTGGCTGTTTCGTAAGTCTGCAGTAGTGGTTTTGGTTTAAAAACAAACAAACAAACAAACAAATGAAAAAGAAATGTAACGTAAGGTTTGTGCCGCTGCTTTGGGGCAGGAGGGTGGGAGATTTGGTTATGGCTGTGTAGTTTCAGACATCAAGTTCACCTACAGCATGGGACTGGAGCCTGGGAGGAGAAAAAACACAAATCAGTCGTGGTCTAATGCATAGGGAGTTGGACTTGTAACCCAAAGGTCGTGGGCTCGAGTCCCAGGTCTGGCAGAGATTGTAGGTGGAGGGAGGGAATAGCCTGCGTTCTTTCCACCTTGAATAACATGATTTGCAGTGAGACGCCTGAGCAAGGCACCGTGTGCATGCATGTGGTTGCTCACTTCTCACTGATGTGTGTGTGCACTTGGATGGGTTAAATACAGAGCACAAGTTCCTAGAAACCATGTCACGTTCATTAAAATAATTGACATACCCATTTCAAAGGGCCATTCGCTCTTAATTTTAATAAAAATTAAACTTATTTTTAAAATAAAAAATATTATTGTATTTAAACACAAATTCTGGTTAGCATAATAAAAATCAAGACGATTTAAAATAATAATAACAATAATAAAAGTAAACTTGACAAAAATAATATACATTCTATTTTGAATACAGAAAATTATGCCAAAAAATAAATAAATAAATAAATAAATAAATAATAATAATAAAAGTAGTACTTATTTTATGTTGCTTTATTATTTTTTTGTTTTACATTGAAATAATTGTGTTTAGCATAATGAAAATCAACCGTATTTTTCAAAATAAAAATATCTAATATTATGAAATAATATTACATATTTCCTTTAAACATGTCCAGGTCACTTTTCCCAAAAATACTGTAATAATTATTATTTGCATTATATATATATATATATAATTGTGGAATGATATTTTATTTTATCTAAATACGTCATGTCATGTTTCACAAAAAAATACATTTGATTTTGCATACTGAAAAGGATGCCTTTTTTTCAGAATTAAAAACAAAAGTTAATGTTATTAGAAATATCATTGCACATTTTATTTAATTTGATATTTAATAAAAATTTTATTTAATATCACATTTCACAAAATAATAATAAAAACAAACAAAAAAAGCAAAACATTACATATTAACTTGTTAGGAATATCATTGCACATTTTATTTGATTATTATTTAATTACATTCTTATTTTAACATTCAGGTCAGATTTTACAAAATAATAATAAAATGATAAATAAAACATGGCACGTGACATTTTGACCTGAGTGTATAAAATAGTGTTTGTCTTACCAGGGTGAAGTTATCATATGTGTTCATGAGCTCATTGATACGGTATTGCTCCAGCACCACCACCCCGCTCAGACTGGGGCTCGACTCCCGAGCGCAGTCCTCACAGTGAACCACATACGTCTTCCTACTGCTGTTCTCACTGGTCACAAACAGCAGGTCAAACACCTCCACCTGCTCACACACACAGTGAGGTACATCAATAAGAGCTCGTCAACAACATACCTGCCATCAATGTAACGTTAGCGGTCCTCACATCACACTCGTTGCAGTAGTATGCTGGCTCATCTTTCATCCTGCTCTGATAGGAGATCTTCTTCCCCAAAGACACTAGCTGGTCCCTCAAAATCTGAATGTGTTTGATGGACTGGAGGAGACAGTGTCTGAAAGACGAGACAAGGAGGAGGTAGACCTATAAAATCATTTATAGCAGGTCTCAGTGACACAAACGATGCAACGCCGCACTCACTTGATCATTTTAAAAGTGTTTGGGTCTGTGATCTTGATTGTGCGGGCGACGTTCCAGGATACGTGGATCATAGGGACGATTGATTTTACTTTCTTGACCTCGTTCCACTCAAAGCGTTCAAGAGCCAGCTGGTATTGATAGGCTGGAATGACAAAGGGGCGTAAAGTAAGTGCCAAATGTATTTACAGTAAATGTCTGGTGAATGGCTTTGGCTCCCCCTGTTGTCACACTAGAGACTCACCATTTAAAGGGCCCACGTTCCAGGCAATGTTGTTGCACCACCCTACGGCCTGGACCCAGTGTACTGTGCCAGCGTTGATCCATACAAGGTCACCGGGTCTCTGAATGAAGCGGTACACTGGGATGTTTGAACGGTACAGGTCCTCCAGGACCGGCCACCATGAGCCGGTCAGATAATCCACACCATGCCTAACACACACACAAGACATATTGCTTTAGATTTAATCGCATTTGTCATCGTGCTTAGCCATAAAAAAAACTGTGTGATGATCCCAAACGCACTTTTCACACAAGTCACTGATGGCTTTCCAGTAGTGTTCATGGACGGCAAACCATTCACAGTCTCCAGGACCAATATTGATGTTCACTGAACAGAAGTTATTATTTTCCTGATGTCCTAGAGAGAGTAAATCAGACTTTGAGTTTTTAAAAAGTTTTTTTTTTTATTTATTACATGTAAAGTAACATCTGATAATGACATTTTAGATTTGTTTTTAAACATGGTAACATGAATGAAACACACATTATAATTCCAAAATATATAAATAAAAATAAATAAATAAATATATATAAATATATAATTTTAGCAACCAAAAAAACAAAATAATAATATGAAAACTACCATATCATATATATTTTGTTTTATATTTTATTTTTTACATGTCCAGGTCACATTTCACTAAAAAAATATAACTTATAAAAAAAAAAAATTTTACATTATAAAAGCCTATTTTTAAAACAAATATAAATAACTAAAGAAGAAAAGAGGAAGATTATTCCATATGTTTTGTAACATATCCAGGTTAAAAAAATTGCATACAAAAAATGATATCATAAAATAAATAAATAAATACTGTATATTTTTTTCCCTGATGTCCTCAAGAGAGGATATGTTTGTGACCATATATAGTGTTTCATTTTATTTTAAATATATGTAGGTCATGTTTCACAAATATCACAGATGAAATTTTACATAATGATTAAAAAATTATAAAATAAAACTGTGTTTGTAAAGGAGACCAAACTTCATAAAATAGTAAATCTGATTAAACTAAAATCTCCACAAGGAAAACAGCTACAGATTTTGAATAATGTCTAATCTTAGGGTAAGAGATTTCACAAACGCACAAATCTCACACATCTGTACCTTGTGTGTGAGAGAGTGTGTGTGTGTGCACTGACCTGGTGTGCGGCTGCCAGGGACCTTCATATAAAGCTGGACTGTGTTCATGCCCAGTATAGTGTGCCCGACATGACTCAGCATGTTCGCACTGGAAGAAACACGCATGAACGCGGGCAACTTCAACAGCTCCTGCAGCTGCAGCTTCCACCTGAAGACAAGAACCCACGGTCCTTTACTCACATCACTGCAAATACTAATGCTACAGTGCATTGTCTTTCTGTCCAACATTATTTAATGGCTGAATGTCAACTAATGTCACAGTGATTTAAAAAAAAAAACATCTCTCACCGTTTTGGGTCTGACAAATCGATGTTGGTTCCAAATTTGATGATTTTTCCAATGGCTTTTTGATCCGAGCTGTTAAGAAAGAAACTGTTCAGAGACAGCAATTTCAAAAAGTAAAGTAAACAAAGTTCAATCTGGTCCTGGTAATAGTAACGTACATGTGTTTTTAAAAGATAATTTAACCAGTAAATGTTATTTTTGACTTTACCTGGATGTGGGGGAAGAAGTTGCAGTGTTTCCTTGGGAGTTGGATTTTGTCACATTTGTTTCCCCTGATTTATCTTCTTCATCCTCATCTTCACTGTCTTTCTCTTCCTAAAAATAGAGATAAGTGTCAATTGAATCTCAAATTTCATTTTGAGGTTTTGTACATGTCTCTGTGTACTTAGCGCTTCCAGGCGATTGCCTGGACCCTCAGCACCATCAAACTGCAATACCCTTCCCCTGAGAAGGAGACGAAGGGATATTTCACGTACTCATTTGTTATTTCATTAAATATGACTTTACTGGGTGCTGTTATACTGTCACCAAAGAGTTTCCCGTTGAGACTGGAGATGTGACTCCAGTTAAGTGTAAGATGGTGTTGTTCTCGAAAAGGGTCCCCGTGGTGACGATGTATACCTGTAAGCTCTCCTGGAAACTGGATGCTTGGTACTGTGCGTATTTAGCGATGGTGGTGTGAGATCTGCTGCTTTCACAGGGCCAGGTCTGGGCGGATCCTGAATGGTTCCAGTTCTCGTCGGCTGGCTGCTGCACCTGAGTCCTGACTTCCACTGCATGCTCAGAATTGGCCTCCACCAGGGATTTGGTGGAGAACAGACCCAGATCTAGCAGAAAGACAAGAATGTCACAGGCTATTCTATCTACACTAATCCGGATACATTTGAAAACAATTGTTTTCTTTAGGTTTCTGATTTCCGTATATACAGAGACAATGTTTCTGTCCTGCGAAAACTGAAAACAATGACATGTTTGGTCATGTGAGAAATCACACCAGTAAGTGATGGAATGTTCTGCTGATAAACTGACCGTATATATTTTTATGTTTCTTATATCTAACTAAACTTTTGGGTGTGCAATAAAATTATTTTAATGTTTTCCGACATTTCAGTGTGGACGGAAAAGAATTTGGAGGAAGACGTAGCATGTGTGTGTGTTTGTGATGTTGTATTTTCTTACTGAGACGGAGGGATCCAGCCAGTCCTCTGATGACAGTAACAGCATTTTTAGAATCTGTGCAGAATTGCAGCAGCACCGGAGAAAAAGCATCTCTTTTGCTCTCTAGCTAAAAATACAAGAACATAAAAACACAAAGTCAGAATGACAGACTATTACACAATCAAACAAGAAACTTAAATGGTTAAGGTCCTTGAGCACTAAGTTCATTATTTTCCATGCTTTTTCTCATATTCCTCATATTTTCTTTAACAAATGCTTATTAAAGCGGAAGTGGTCCGAAATTGTTTTTCAGAGATATTGTGTAAACATGACTATCACAACCTGAGCTTGTATTTTTTTTTACGTGAAAATTTCAGACAAGAACTTCGGACTTTGTTTGCTATGACGTTTACTGTTTATCGTTACAACAACAATAAAGACCTCTAATGTTACCGTATAGACCAGACGTGGCGAACTCGGTCCTGTAGAGTTCAGCTCCTACCCTAATTAAAACTCACATGTCTGTAGCTTCCAAGTAACCGTTCAGACCTTGATTAGCTTGTTCAGGTGTGATTAGGGTTGAAGCTAAACTCTGCAGGGCTGCGGCTCTCCAGGACCGTCGTTCGCCACCCCTGATATAGACTAATGTCTTACCAAGCATATAATTAACAAACTACAGTGCAACACAAAAAATGCTTTTCTTACATAGATTTTCTGTCTTATTTCAAGCCAAAATATCAGAAATTCTTAAATCAGTAAGTATAAGTAAAAAAAAAATTTGTTTTCCGAAAAAAACAAGTCAAAAGAAAAGCATTTTCTCAGTGTTCTTTAAAAAACCTTGAGCCTTGTGAACTGATTGGCCTCAACTCACATAAATGCTAGGTGTCGGAGGGTTCAGTTTCTCTCTGGGAATAGTAATATTGGTGGACAGGTCAGGTTTCACTGAAAACTCTGGAAGCAGGTATGACTCTCGAAACTTGTTTTTGACGTTTGCCCCTCTGTTATAGAAAAAAAAAGAAAGAACAAAAAAATTAAATAAGAAAACAATTCATATTATCCATCAAAGTAATAAGCTTGGAGTACTAAAGACTGATGCTGGGGTGCTGTGAATATGTGAAGGGTGGTGCATTGCTAAGATGTCCTGGGTGGTTGCCAGTTAGTTGATTACTGGCCCAAGTAAAAAAAACAACAACCCCAACTCAATGATGTTCTTTAGATATGGTTTGGGTGCCTTCAGTATCATTTAATGGAATCTAGTCTTTAGCTTTATAGCCATTTATCCTCATTAAGCAATGCTCAAGATAAGCATTTGTGGTTTAAATGTGTACACATATTTAATTTATGTTTTATGTTTATGCTATATATTTAGAAAATGATCAATCATTTTACTAGATAAGACCCTTATTCCTCTGCTCTTTGAATCTGCACTGAAACTGCAATTTGGATCTTCAACATACAGTACTATTTCCTGTAGAAGTCAACTATATGGAGAAAAATCCTGGAATGATTTCTTCAGAAACTAAAATGTATTTTTGACTGAAGACAGAAAGACATGGACATCTTGGATGACATGGGGTTGATTAAATAAATAGGAAATGTAAATTCCTGAGTGAACCTATCCTTTAAGTGCATCAGAATCTGAGGTGTGAACTTACTTGCAGGCTTGAATGACCTCATCTGCTTTATTTTTGATGTTGATGGCATTTAGTGGCATGGTCTTCTGCTCGATCTCTGAGGCACTGAAAGTCTGTCGACCTCCGCACTCAACCTTAACCAAACAGATCTTTAGTTCTTTTAAGGGAATTTTAGACAACTCTTGCAAATTAAGGAGATTGACTCGTTCCAGCAGCAGTTGTCTTCTGGAGGGTGTCACAGTAACAGAGGTTTGTGAGTTGGTTGTGGCAGATGTAGATGATGTTGTCACAGATGTGTCAGCTTTTATTGTGTCTTCTTTCATGTTCTCTTGTTTAACATCTGTCTCTTTTTCTCTCTCAACTTCATTAGATTCTGTTTCTCCGACTTTCAAGTCAAAGTTCTGATTTCCTGGGACAACCTGTTTGTTATTGATTTCCACCAAGTGCTCATCTAAACCTTCATAGGACGAATCCTTTGTCTCTGTCTCAACCTTCCCCATGTCCTTTTCGTTCTCTCCTCCATTACTCTTTGCGGGATCTTCTCTTTTTTTGCTCTTACCAGCTTTTCTTGGAGACCTCACTTGATCTTTCTGTCGGGCCCTGTTTTGTTCCTTTTCTTTCTCAGTAGACATGGACCTGCTGACTTTCATTGCCTTTGACACAGGGCTGGAGTTTTGGTTGAGCAGTAGCTCGCAGCTTTGTACTAGTTTAGCCTGCAGGGTGGCAGGAGACAATAGAGGCTCCTTCTTCTCCAGTGAAATGCAGGTTGTGTCCTTAGCTGATTTAGCTTCTTTGATGTCAACATGTTTATCCATCTTCTGCATCTCAGTCTCATCCTTTTCTTCTTCTTTTTCATCCTCTATTGCATTGGTTTCCATTCTTTCATTCTCTGTTTCACTATCTTTGTCCTTTTCTGCAGGCTCGATCAGTGGTGGTTCGACCTCATCTGGTATTTCCATAGTTGGAGATGTGGTAGGTGGACTATGCTGGTCTGGAGGGGGTATCTCAGGACCCAAGGACAAAGATGATGAGTATTTCAGCCCAACTAAAGCACTAGGGGGTGGCCGACCAAATGGCCCACCCCTATAAGTGTATCTATGGCTGCTCATGGTTGAGGTTGATGATTCGAATGTGTCCATTTGGTGCAAGTGTGGTTTGTTGGGCTCACAGCTGCTTGATGCATCAGGACTACTATATTTCTGCTCTTCTCTCTTTTCTTCATCCTCTTCCTCAGTGTCCATTGCTTTAGGGGACTCAGAAAGGCCGTACAACTTGGCCAGGTCACTGTGGCAATAGTCAACTCCAGTGTTGATCTCCACTGGGTCTCTTAGTGGAGATGAGTGTGTTGGACTCGGTTGCAGCACGGGTCTCCTCAGAACTCTAATCATATCTCCCTCTTTCCCTTCCTCATCATCATCACCTAAGTCTGACACTGGAGAGCCTTGCCAACTCAGAACAGGTGGGCTTGTTGGTGGGTCCAGCCTTAGAAGTTCCTCACTATAGGTGCAGTGAGCCGGAAGGAGGTCTGGGGCACTATGTAACCCTATAACAACCTCCTTGCTTCTGATGGGTTCTTCTCCACAAACCTTCTGCTTATCAGGAAGAGTAAGTTTGGATCTGCCAACATCATGGGCTTCTACACTGTCATCATCGCTAGTGTCTACATGGTCAGGCTCAGAAGATTCCGACTGGTTGTCAACCTCTAAGGCTTTAGTATTGGTTTCATGGGTTGATTGGCATGGCGAACAATGGTTAGTACTGACAAGAGGAGATATAGAAGGTGGGATGAACCCTGAGGTATGTCGAGAGAACTCTTCCTCTCTGTGATTGAGATGAGGTGGCTCTGACAGTAGGTCATCCAGCGGAGGTTCAGAATCACTGGCATATGGTGTTCCTAAAATGGGAGTTGCTGACTTCGGCATCCGACTCTTCCTGTCTTCAAGCATTCCTTTTCTCCCCTCCTCCTTTGCTCTTGTCATCTGTCCCAACTTTCTGACATTTTGATGTACATTCTTCTTATCATGTCCTTTTCTTCCATCCCTCATCTTTTTCTTTTTCCTGTCCTCCATTTTTTTCTCCATATCTTCTCTTGTGTCTAACAGCTCTCCTTCCTTCTTTTTCTCCTTCCTCCTTAAACGCTCCTTGTGCCTCCTCTTGGCCTGAATGTGTTTCAAGAGTTCAGTGTCCAGCTTGCTGAGGGAGCTCTTGTGTGTGGATTTAAACCCACTCTGGTGTTTAGAGTGCCTGCTCTTCTTCATTTCTGACTTCTGTGTCCTCTGACCTCTTTCTGAGGTTTGAGTGCTGGGTTCAAAAAGGGAGTCAGAGTCTTTCTGATTGTATTTCTTTAATCCATTCTCTGGGCTCCTCCATTCTGAACAATCTGTGACTCTACCCTCTGCACTGCTGTATGGTTGGATGGGACTCCGTTGGCGACTAAGATGCTTAGATGCAATTGGCCTGTTTCTGTCCCCACCCACAGACTCTTTGGATTCCAGGACAGAGGTGGTACGCCCCACATCCTGTAGAGAATCAAATGGTCAGACATTTCAAAAGTCTATACTAACACAAAAAAG
The DNA here is from genome assembly GCA_032357475.1 of Enteromius thamalakanensis. NCBI lineage: Eukaryota > Metazoa > Chordata > Actinopteri > Cypriniformes > Cyprinidae > Enteromius > Enteromius thamalakanensis. The sequence continues at coordinate 7,090,923 of JAUCMT010000002.1, read as the reverse complement.
CAGCTCATCAGTGACTCAACTTTAGTTTTCAGTTGTGTTGCTGTCTATGGAAGGTCAGATAGCTCTCTGATTTCATCAAAAATATCTTAATTTGTGTTCCGAAGATAAACTAAGGTATTTACGGGTTTGGAATGACATGAGGGTGAGAAATTAATGACAGAATTTTCATTTTGGGATAATGGGCGTAATTGATAGGTTTGCATTGCCAGACATTTGACTACTAATATTAAGTCATGGAGCTTATTCTGGCCCCACTTATACAGTCTGAGGGTGTGTAGTTAGTCTGAGGCTGAGACTATTTTTTTGAACATTGGGCATAATATTGAAAAGAATAGTTGACTCAAAAATGAAAATTCTTCCTATTTACTCACAATGCTGCCATGTTTTCCCGAGCGGCTCTGTGTTTTCCAGCCAGGCTGTACTGTGTTGAGTCTGGGCTGAGGTACTGAGGTGGCTGGGCTGCTGAAGGGGTCGGTGTGCCTCTGTGGTGAAGGGAGCTGGTGCTGCTGACTGTAAGGCACACTGGTGAGGTTTGCTGGTGATGGGCAATCCCAGCCCCCTTTGCCCCCACGGGGATGGGGGCCTGGATGATCTCTGATCGGATGATGGGGTTGCCCCTGTTTGGTGGGTTTCCTGCTATGGAGGCCCTGGCTTGGGGCACTGTTTGTGGGTGGTGATGGTATGGAATATGGTCTGTGATCTCTCATGACTGAATGACTGGACTCCTTTTAAATAAGTGAGAGAGGTATGGTTATGGTCAATACAAAGTATATAATTGTAAAATACACATTTAAATCAATGAAGTATTTGATTAGGCTTGTTAATGTGTAGTGAAATTATAAAGTGTATAGAGTTTTAAACATTCCTTTCAGTCATATATAGAAAATCAATTGCACAAAAAATACAGCTGAGACCACTGGTGTACCTGAAAGCGAGAGGGCGAGGACCTCTTCTCAGACAGGCTCCAGGGCATTGAGCTTTTGTATGCTGGGCTCCATGGCCGAGGTGGATGTGATGGGGGTGGACGGTTGATAAAATATTTCTCTCTTGTGTAAAAATTCTGCAGAATTGATCAAGAGTAATGCATTATTACTTAAGGATGTTTTCATTCTGACCAGCAGATGGTGCTTAAAGCCTACTGCCTCTTTAAATCCCAAACTTTTTAATTGATATATAACCAAAAATAACAAAAAAATATATAAAAATAGTAGTTATCCTTGCACATTCATTTTAAGGAACATGACTGACCTGATGTGAACTGATGCTCCTGCTTCTCTTGCTGGGACAGTCGTCTCGTGAAGGGGATGGATCCCGGTGTTGTGGTGACATATTGTGAGGAGGTGGTGGACGTTTGAGAGAGGGCCCTTGGAATGTCCTAGACTGAGTCGATTGTGTCCATTTCTCTCCCTGGGTCTGTGGAGGGCGCCCGATGGAACGCTGCTGCGGACCCCCATACTGAAACAGGAAACAGCATCAAGCCAGTCAGGAAATTAAGAGTTCTTTTTCTCACATTTCAACTCTAGACATTTAGATGCCCTCACCCTGTGTGGCTGGCTGCTGTGATTGTTGCTGCTAGAGAGGTGTCCTCCACACCCTGAGCTGTAGTTTAGGGTGGGGCGTTCAGGATTGTGGTGCTGGCTCTGTGTTGGTCCACAGCCCCTCGGGACCTTTTGCTCTTTTCCGATGCCTCTGTCTCTGGGGTGTGTGTGGGGCCTGTCCCTGCTAAAACCTGGAGGTCTGTTTGTAAATAAAGAGAAATACTATGGATTAATGTCACACAGCTGTGTTAACATGGTAAATTTGCATATTACTCGCATCATAGCATGCTGATTGAGCGTGTCAAATCACAGTACGTTGAAAATGTACATTAAAACTCCTGGATGGTATGATACAGTAGTAACACACTAGCAGCATAAATAGTAAGATGCTTATATACAGCCATATTGCACATTTACTTATGTGATATTGTGGTAACACTTTATTTTGCAGTTGCACCTATCAGTTGCTTATTAGCATGCATATTATTAGAATATTAGGCATTTATTAGTGCTAATTAAGCACATATTTATGCTACATGACCTTATTCTACGTCCCTAATCTTACCCAACACCTAAACTTAACAACTACTGCACTAACTATTAATAAGCAGCAAGCTAAAGTTAATGATACACTGGGAAATTTTTTGTGCAATGTTGCCGGGCAGTTTTGGGAAATGTTGATGTCAACAGGGAACCTGATGAGACACAGGGCCCATGAATGATCTAAAATATCCAGATGGGAAAGTGCCCAAGCAATGTTGTTAAAAAAAGTTTCTATAAAAGTTTGTATAATATAAATTAGCTGTATGTATTTGTTTCGTAAGTGCACAATTAGTCCAGTTTGAACAAAATAGTCACTGTGTTGACCATTACCAGTGGGATTGTGCAAAATGTATTTCAGTATTATTAAAGCAGAAAAAAGACTAACCTGTTGTTATAAGCTTTATTTGGGTAACTTCTTCCTGCTGTGTAGTTTTGGGATTGATAATTCCCTCCACTGCACCTGAAAACAGAATAACCGATAATCTAAAAACTGTAAGATATACACTACAAAACAGTGTTCAATTAACAGATATTGTGTGTGGAGAATAGAGGATGACCTGGATGGAGGGGCCCAGTGCCGGTTGCCTGGGGCCCATGGTGCTCGATTTGGCCCAGAAGAGGGGAAGGAGTCCCACGAGTTACGTCCAGAATACTGCTCTGCTATGTGATACATTCAGCCTGAGGGTGGGACAAACACACGCACATACAAAAGCAATTACTGTAGCTGTTCACTCGTGATGTACCTTGTTCCGGAGAGAAGAAAGCGTCCTGTGAATACTCACCGCACTGATGAGTCTGAGAATCCCTCACTGCAGATCTCAACAGAGATCACTACACTTTTCCTCGCTTTCAATTTGAGCTTTTCTGAATGAAAAAAAGAGAGAAAAGATATAACAAGAATGAATAAAGCATTCTTTCATAATACCACATGATAAGAGTAATGCCTTTGTGATATTTAAAGAAGAACGGTAGATTCAGTGTAAATCTATGGGATTTTCCATCCACTGTAATTCTCTAACAGGTACAGTATCATTCAAGTCCCTATCAAAAGATGCTTGACAGGTTACTTGTTTAATTACAACACTAAGGGTTAAGGATCTGACAAACCTTTAGTCTAAGCAATAGCAAAAGTGGTTAGAGACAGACAGACAGACGGAAATCAAAAAGAGGGAGGGGACAGCAGAAAGGAAATCTTCAGGATGTGCTCTTGTAAATGCTGGTCAATATCAGTTTCCTGAGAGAAAAGACAACATGGCTCCATGGTAGCCACAAGTATGCCATCTCTATAGCATATTTGTGGCTTCCTTGTGTTATGTGCTGCATAACACAACACAGTATCCTTAGCTGTCAAAGAAATAAATCTCATTGTGATCTTCACGTCGCCCACACACCTTTGAAGATTTTTTAGCACCTGACTGACGCTTCCTCTAGATTTGACTGAGGCAACAGATCAAACGTGCAACTCTGGAACAAGTTCAACCCCAAGCATCTGCAGCAATCCACAAGCTCTGGTTCGTCTTATCTCTGCCCCCCACGCTCCACCCCAACCCACACCAACTGTCCTATATCATAGGAAGAAGCATAACAAGTGTGTGAGCGTGTGTGAGGTTATAGGAGGGCATTTGGGCCCTTTTTAGTCCATGAATAGCTCAGCTCTAATAATGTAAAACTCCATTTGTGTGTTCTGGTTCAGATCAGGACAGAGCAGCTGCAGGCTCTTTGTGTTTGTTAAAGGCTTTCACCTCTTATATGCATCTCATAAAAGCACATTTAACACATAGTTGAACAGTTGAAGTGCTTGAACTTTGACGCATTTGCTACATGCACAGGTATAATACATGGCAGGCATTTGTATGTTTCTTTTCTCTCTTTCACACACACACACACACACACACACACTGCCATAGCCCATCTATTATGTTGAGAGCTCTTGTTACTCATAAACAGCAAAGACATTAAATGGAGAACACATGGAGATATTTGCCTAGAAATGTCACATGCACCTTCTCTAGAATTTCAGAAGAGATCTAAACAACAGGCATGTTTTAACCCATATATTTAATGCACATTTTCCAATAGTGCTGAAAAATATGTGCAAAAAACATGTATGCTCACAAGGTTTTTTTCTATGCAAGAAAACTTTGCCCAAACAACAATTGAAACACATTTACTGAATACATGCGATAATTTAATAATTAATATGTGCTTCATTAAGGTTATTTGTTGGAAGCTGATTAAAGTAGAATTTTCTCTTTGATGTAAGTGATGCATGCTGGACTTGCATTTAGTCCACTTAAACCCCACCCCTTTCCAACCCCAACGACATTCCATTCACATCTGGCTTCATCCAATCAACAAAAAATGAACTGAACCAAGCCTCCACCCTAGCTTTTTTCTTCCAATAATCTTTTTCACTTTAATGTACTTTGCAATATAGAAGAAAAGATCTGTTGCTACTTCTGTCCATCATGAATTAAATAGTTGATTTGAGCCATCATAGATTCTTTTTTCAAATGAAAACAATTGGAAATATATAAAATAAAATGTCCTGGCTCTTTCAAGCTTTAGTGAATGAGGGTTGAGATTCAGGGGCTCCAAAAAGTGCATCCATCCAACATAAAAAGTGAATAGGTTTGTGTAATCTGATATAACTCAACCTGTTTCACAGTGCATTGTTTGCCTGCTTTAAAATTTGATTACAATGGCACAGGACGCTTACATGAACGTTGCCAAATAAAAAGGACATAATGTCACAGATGTCCATTTCAAAGCTCAGGAGACTTTATGTGGTTCTCAGTTAAGATTGAAGTATCTGCTGTGTCTCCGGCAACGTCCAGACTCTTGCGAGCTTTATAATGGCAGTGAATCGTGTTCAAGATTTTTATGCAAAATAAAGTGCATCCATCCATCCGCTCCACACAGCTCCAGAGAGTTCATAAAGGCCTCTCTTGTGAACCTAAATACGTCGATTAGCAGAGGTTACAAACTGATACTTCAACGGATCATAACTGAGAACTACATAAAGTCTCCTGAGCTTTCAAAAGGACTTCTGTGAAATGTCCTTTTTATTCACCAACGCTCATGTAAGCGTCCTGTGCCATTGTAATCAAATTTTAAAGCAGACCAACAATGCACTTTCAAACAGGTTGAGTTATATCAGATTACAGATTACTATCCAAGTACATCACACCTGTTCACAGCGTACCTTCACCAGAGAGAATACAAAACACAATGATGCAAGACTGACGTGCACGAGTGGGTTGTGTGCGTATGCCAACGTTTTTATGACATGCTGCTAATCTAGGTAGCCATAGAAACCCGGCAAACTGTTCCGTTGGAAAGGAAGTGGTTCTAACTTCCTGTAAAAATGTGACTCTGCTGTGCAGTTGTGGTCGTGACCTCACATACTGCTGAAAAATAACTCTTTTACAAACGAGTCTGACATGTCTTGCCTACATGATTTTTTTCAAGTGCTTCAATTGTGATTGTGGCTGTTATCAGGCCTCATTGGGATGCAAGATTGAAGAGTCTCACATCTCATGGATGAGTACAGCTTCTTTGCATTACATTCAAATGAAGTGCGATGCAGACAGACAGTTGGAGAATCACCCGAAGAGCTTTCACTCACGCATTTTCCTCTTCCTATAAGCTTTTATGAGTCTCTCCAGTTTCACACACACGCACTTAGATTAAGCAGGAACTGCATTAGAAAATAATGGGCCCAAGGCTGTCCAGCAATGTTCATCTTAAATTTCTTTTTATCCCATATCTTGCTCTTTTTAATTTAATCAAGTCCATATCAGGAACCACAGTAATTCTGCTTTTGTATAATAGTTCTACAGGGGTAATATCATATATTTTTTTCGCTGAGTCATACTTATAATGCTAATCAAGGTTTTTTGCACCAAAAACACATATAATTCGTAAAGGGACACATTCCCAAAAAAAGGGCTTATTTTTCAACTCCCAAAGAGTTAAATACTTGAGTTTTACCATTTTTGGATCAATTCAGCTGATTTCCGGTTATGGCATTAGCACTTTTAGCGCAGCTTAGCATAGATCATTGAATCTGATTAGCCCGTTAGCATCTCTCGCTCAAAAATGACCAGAGTTTTGATATTATTCCAATTTAAAACCTGACTTTTCATGTAGCTACATCGTATACTAAGATACATTTTTTCCCTCATGTTGGGACCAGATGCATATACTAAGACGAAAAGAGCAAAAACATTAGCATTACTTCCCATAAAATTTTCCATTAACATTTCATATCATGTTTTAATGGAATAATAGTGTACTTCCTCATTAAATTACTGAATGAACCGAGGCATCTAAAATTTTATAACAAGTCATTTTGGATGATTCGTTTTTGAATCTGTTCCAGTTTCATTTAATTTAATGATATGACCCTTTTAAACCCCCCAATACAGTTTGATACTCTATAGAAAGCCACACAGTCTAGAATCCACACAGATTACTCAAACTATTCGCAAAACTCAACAATAAAGCCAGGAATTCAATCGAAAACAAAGAGTCTACGGTGACTGTCCAACTGAAACAGATATCTCATGAGAGCAGAGGGGAACCACAGCAGGAATCAAACAGCCGGAAAGAAAGAGGAAGAGTGGGAAGGGAAAGATAGGGGCGCCACTGCTGTCAGGAGCAGCGAGATTGTGTTACTGACTGATATATGAGAGAAATTCAGACTCAATATTCAGCGGAAAAAACCCATGCACACTGCAGACGTAAACAAAAGCGGCTAAGCCGAACTGCGAGGGGTTTCCTGTTTAAATGACTAAATTAGATATGTTGTGTGTCTCTAAATCGAAAGTAAAATGCAGATGGTGTTACAGACACAAACATAGACAACAATCTAAAAAGACACATATCAAGTTTGAGAATTTGAGGTTTAGTTGATCGGTTTCGGTTTCAGACGCAGAACGGCATCTAGTTTCATAACCCGAATCAGTAATGTGTTTTTTATTTGTGAATTTCACGACAAGCAGGACTTTGTTGTGGAGAAAACGGTGTTTAAAACAGATGATATTTGCTGATGTGGGACCCTCGGTGTAACCGCATGAACGTTATTCTCTACTACGCTGTCAAATGATCAGCCACACTTTCCGAGAGAGTATTTCTCACAGGATTTCTGTCTCTGTCTTTTTCTTTCACGCTTAGGTGTTGGTGCTATTGATGCTTGCAAGTCGTTAAAAACTTGACGTGCTATTGCAGCTGTTAGGGTCACGGTCAGTGGGGTTTATGAGTTGATATCCAATCTGAGAGGCAGATATTGACATGTACACATATCTCACGTTACTCTAAATAAACAGAATAGACTTGCACATGAGGTTTATGTCAGATCAAGGTTTGTGTTGTAACAGGCCGAATCCATTTGGTGTTGGATTTAGGTCATTAAACACAGTGCAGCTAGGGACAAAACTAATTTGATAGAAAATACTTTTGATGTAAGGTAAGCCTGTGAGAAAACAAAGATGTAGAATCTCTCATAGAAAGACATGTTAACACATTTGCACAAACATACTCTCTACTCCTGCCTGTTCAAGGAACGCTGGACCCAAAAAGGAAAATTGGATCTCAACCATATTCTCAAAAACAGCGCTTTCAATGACTTCATATTCAATATTTTGATCACTAGCTTATTAACCACATCCAGAATCAAATGGCAGTAACATTTATATTTGATTTCATATTCGTTTGTTATATTAAGAATTGTCACTGTATATCAAACAGTGCCACCTCGAGGAAAAAATATGCATTGCACTTACTGAGTCATCGGATAAACATAGTAGCGCATGAAAAATACATACACATTTACATAACTTGAGTCTCTAGCGAACCTTTACAAGGATGTCTACCTACACAATGTCTATCTTTAAAAAATGATGGAAGGAGAGGGTAGAGAATAATGTCCCGGGTTGCTGAAGACCCGAGGTATACATTTACGAATATGCACAAGTGCAAATGCCATGTGAAAGATGGAGATTGAAGATGAACTGAAATTGCATTTACTTCATACTTTATGCTTTCCGAAGATGTAATAGCCATATGTGCCACTGCTATGATCCTTTATGAACCATTCCAGTTCCTGTGAATTATGCCTGAACTTTTATTTTTGGGTGAACCCTCCCTTTAAATGCAAAACTCTCTGTATAACACAATTGAAGTTTGCTGGAAATCTTAAAGTTAAGCAGATATTTAAAATTTTTCAGTTTTTTTACAACTCTTGGAGATTTGCCAATGCTTTAGTCTCCGTATCTCTTCCCTTTTATCATTCAATCTTCATTTGCAGGTGCTGCTAATGAATTGGGCCAACAGGGACGACAGGTGACCATGGGGCCCCATAGGAGAGTAACGTAATGCATGCATGTGGGTGTTCTTTGGCAGATAACAAACTGAGGAAATCTCTCTCGTGCAGAGAGAGTTATGAGTGATACGGCTCGTGGGGAGGTTGTCTGAGAAAGTTCACTGCAGACACACACACAGAGGCGGTGTCTTTTATTAGATCTATGTTGAGCCATAATGGCAGAGATCAAGATTGCCGGCTATAATAACCATACTTCCTGTACAAAAGTATTCAGTAGAGACCGGCTTGCTATTGCATTACACATACACACGCAACTGCATTATGTACAGAAGGATCTCCTCTGCATCTAACTTCACAATTTACTTTGAATTGTAGAGACTTTAGGGAATTTATCGCAAAATAATTTCACAGTCAGTCACATTACTGCACAAACAAAAGGAAAAGAAACCACATGGAGCACAAAGACATCAAAAGTGAGCCGGAGGGGCCGGTATTTCAGTGGCATGGAGAGGAGAGATGAGTGTTTCTCTCCTGAGATGCACAAGCGTTCTTACCTTGCAGGTCAGAAAGGAAGAGAAGGGCACTGCTTCCTGTTTGCCAACTGCTCGAGTGCAATGTGCCTTTAAATGTTTCACCTGTACCTTTAAAAGTACCGGATGACAACTCTGACAAAATGTGCACTCACTCATGCACACACACACACATACACACAAAAAGAGTGAGAGGACTTACTCACGGAACACCACTGACAGACAGGAAGTGAGCTTCTATTGTCAAAAAGGCGAGGGTGCCTAGTCCATTCTGTCTTGTCCTTTCTTACCCCCCTCTCGCTCAACACACTCTCTCGCTTAAGCTCACATTTGCACCCTCCTCTCCTGCCTTCTTCAGCAGACAAAGAAAGGGAAGGAATGGTACGAGAAAGCAGAAAGAGAGAGAGAGAGAGAGAAATAGAGGGCGAGACAGCGAAAGAGGTAGAGAGAGTGGTGGTGAGAGAAAATAGCCCAACCCCCTTCTACCAGCCAGCCTGCTTTCATTTCTTTTTTTTTGCTTTTCCCTGTACAGCCCCTCCCCCACCTTCCCTCTCCTTCACTCCATCCTCATTTTCTCTCCCTCCCTCTCTCCCTCTCTCTCTCTCTCTTTCCCTCTCTCTCTCTTCACACCTAAAGAGTACAGTATGTGTTTCCAAGGCAACCAGTCATAAACTCTGCTCACTGCACATCAGCTCAATGCTACAGAAGACGTTCTGAGCTCAAAACAACGACCTCACCTCAGAAGAAAAACACATGCAAACATGGAGTGCACAAGACCTCCTGAGGGAGATTGTGTGCAATTGAGAAATTTGCATTGCTGCTTATTAAGATTTATCTGTCTGGTTTAGATCATCTTATTTATTTTCTTATTTGTTCAGATATGAGGGTTTGCATGTGGTTTAGACAACTTTCCCTCTTCTGCATGGACCACATACTAACCCTTCAGAGTTTATAAGAATTTGTCCACCTGGAAGAAATGACAACAGACTGACTGGTAACAAAAGCTGCTTACTATTCTTGAGAAATGTAAAGAAATATGTTTTTATTGTAATGCATGATAATCTTTGCTATTATGTGTCCTAGGACCTACTCTCCTCAATTATACGAATTCTGGAATGCAATTCAGAATGCCTTACAAATACACTCCAGCATTTCTCATTAATGCTACAAAATCCACCCCAAAATGAAAATGTTGTTATTAATCGCTTAACCCCATTGTTCCAAACCCATAAAAGCTTTGTTTGTCTTCAAAACATTATTTAAGATATTGTGGATTAAACCTGGAAGGCTAGTGACTGTCCAAGTAATGAACACTGTCAAGGTCCAGAACAGTATAAAAGACAACTTCAGAATTGTCTATCTGCCATCAGTGGTTCAACTGTAAAGTTATGAAGCACAGAGAATACTTTTTGTACTGGAATAATGACTTTAATCAACAAAGTTTGCACAGTTTTGCTGCAAGGAAATAGTGCATGCTGTTCTGACTCAGCCATGACACAAGGATGCGCTGTTTTCATTCAAATTAAAATGTAAATACATTTTGTGCCGGTAGCCTTGTGGGCATCACATTGACTTTTAGCGCCGTTGCACTTTGGGAGTTGCGAATTTGAGTCCTGGCTTGCAGACCTTTCCTGATCCCATCCCCCTATATCTATACCGCTCTTGTCATCTATGATCTGTCCTCAAAAATAAAAGGCAAAAATAAATAAATGATGACAGATTGACTTTTCTGACAAAGTCTTTCATAATTTTCTGGACCTTGACAGTTTTATTTACTTTGCAGTCAATGGGACAGTCGCAAGCCTCTTGGGTTTCTTGTAAATTATCTTACGTTGTGTTCTGAAGACTAATTTAGCTTTTACAGGTTTGGAACGTCATGGGGGTCAGTGATGCGCAGGTCAATGTGTAAACAACCGGAACCCGACCAACATTGTCAACTAACCTGCCCGCAACTCAAACCGCAAAAAAAGAGAAAATATTGTACCTGACCCGCATTTTTTTCCTAATGCGCTCGCTGATGTGCTGCGTTCAGAGCTCGTGGTGCACGCGGCGAGAGCAGGCAGTTCTTGAGGCGACCCATCATTTTCCATTTCAGCTGTCTAGAAGTGTGAAAGCCCTTAGG
>JAUCMT010000002.1:7034303-7057720 GCA_032357475.1 Enteromius thamalakanensis | reverse complement strand
ATTACCAGTTTATTCCATAAAGACAATTAACAGCCTTGCTTCTGAGTACTTAGTTAACCCGACACAAAAAGCGGGATTGTTTAAATTCTTTTGCAGTGTGTCGCGAAAACATATGTGTTTGGCTGTGTGGGCCGTGAGTTAAAAAAGGTTGGGAACCACTGCACTATGCAATCAAAAAAAAAAATGATACGTTGATGATAGCCTGGTCCATAGGTATCACTAATCACCACTAATGATTATTTCCAAACAGGTTTCCAAATAATATTTCAGCCCCACCCCAAAAAAGTAGCCCCACACAAACTCACGCTATTGGTTGAGCCAGAAGACATTGAATAGAAAAAGAATTCAACCTTGGAGCCGCAGTGTTAACAGTTTGTTTATTTTTATTTTTGGACCCAACCTGAGTGTAAAAAACGGACCGCCTATATGACACATGACACTAGCTCATCTATTACAGCCAATTCACCCCAATTCTCACTCAATTCGTCACACATGGACATGCTGTTTTTGCCAAGACATGTAATCCAATTATCAAGTGGAGGTCAGCTGGCGAGTCAGAAATCAGAACATCAGAGAGGGTTTTTGTATCCTAGCCTTGTCGGTTTTTGCAACCTTGTAAGTTTACTAGAACATTCCATCTGATGCATTTTGAGATTATGAGCTACAATGTCCCAAAACTCTCCAAAAAGCACATACAGGCTCTTTTATCCAGCTGTTGAGGTGCTCTAACGAATACTCCATAGACTAACGCTTCACAGTACCTACGTGAGTGTTTGTACTGTCACAAACCAGGCGAAAAAACAACAAGTGCTGCTGGAGAGCCCTTCCATGACTGCACAGGATGGACAGAAAGGGATTTGAGAAATCGGGCGGCAGCTTGATTGAGAGCGATGAGCCGGTTAGCTGATAAAAAAACGCCTGATCTCCACCACCTGACTTCACAATGTGTAACTTCATCAATTACAGGATTTTCCAGCACAGCAGAGATCGTATCGATCCAGCGCATTCAGTCAAATGCATTTACAGCAGGATGTTTTCACGGCCTTCTCTGTGGGGATGGATATATAACACCATCACAATGGCTCTTTCTCTTTCAGTCGTGCAGCAATTTAATTAGCAATCTTGACGACTGTCTGTCACGGGGAGGTAAACAGAGGACGAGAGGGAAAATATGTTTATTAAGCGGTTATATTTGGAAAGGTTCCCTCGTTTTTCTTTCTGGTGTGATAGAATTTGGCTGCGGACACACATCAGGGTGATTAGCGAATGAGAAAAGTAGAACACCAAACTGAAACAAATCTACTGTAATATCTTCTCAGATCTGCTCTATTATGTGAACTTGGCCAATTTTCTCTCTCGATTTCCTTTCGCTCTACAGGATTTGTCAGGAGACGAACTCAACCATCTTTTCAATTTTCACTTTGGCTGGCCGTGAGAGCCGATATAATTATTTCTCAGGTCTTTTTTTTTTTTCTAACGAATTTCTCTCATTGTTCAGCAGAAGGTCAAGTCCTTGTCTCTCTGCCGCCATCCGGGCACAGTGCGCTCACAGGGCACGGCTCAGCGTCCCCCCGCTGCGGCGCTCGGAGGGCGAGCAGGTGCCCCTTTAATCTGCCAACTGCAGGCTCTTTAGTTATAATGGGTTTACAATAGTCATTTTGGAAGAAGAGACTATTGGAGGAGGGATGTTGCACATGTGACCTGATATCCATGAAGAATGAACCATCTGCTGCGCTTCAAGACAAGACCGAAGGAATGGGATACTGGAGAGAGAAACACACAAGATGTCTGTCTGGCAAAGAAAACTGTCCCTCACTCTATTACAGTTATTATCTGTCCTTTATGGGTAAATCTCACCTGCTCGGGTCACATTCAAAACATATTTCAAATGAAGTAGACTAAATAAGAACTGTGAAAATATTCTTATTTGTGTGTGTATGTGTGCTGTAATATTACATATTATTACCACAACTCAACACACACGTATGGGGTTTGTATATATATATGTACACAAACACATATTTGATGATGATGAAACTACAGTGCAACTATATATATAAATTTGTCTCATACAGTAAAAACATCACATGCATTCGTTCCTGCAGTGGAATATTTTAAACATATACATTAAATGCCAGGGGTAAGAACAGATAATGACATTTCTGAAACGACATCATTAGCCCTTGTTTCTCACCAAGTTTAAGTTATTAACATTTCAGCAAAAACAGAGAAGGAGGGCACTGAAAGAAAGGCAGGAACGGAGGAGGGAGGGAATGGGAGTGAGTGCTCTGTATTTAATTGCTTTTATTCAGGTCATCAGATGGGTGAACTACGTGACAACTGTACAGTAGATGTGTAATTAGATAGGAGGAGCAGAGGAGGAGAGGAGCAGAGAGAAGGGACAGCGACAGACGGAGAGGTCACACAAAGGTTACTGAAGAACAGTGAACAATCCCACCCACAAACACACTCACCAGAACCATAGGCTCCAGCAGCGCTATTGGTGCAGATGCACATCAAACAGACTTTGATTCATGAAGGCGGTGATTAGAATCAGGAGATGACCGTGTCTAATTTTCCAATGCACCAATGACTGACCACATTTAAATGGCATTTTCTCTCTCTAACGCTTTCATTCTTGAATTAGATGTATGTTGTGTTTAATCTCAGATTGTAATCCTTCATACTGCAACTGTTCCTGCTGCTGGATTCTCTATGATTATTATTGTGTAGCATTAAGTAGCAGTGCGCACACCGTAGGCTATATATTAGTATGCGCTACCTATTATTTAAAAATTACATATCATATTATCTTTTGATTTATGAATGTGACCTGGATGTGCTTTTCTGAGATTCACCTCTATGACATTAGTACATTTATGGGGAAAACCATGATGAAACTACAGTGCAACTTGAAATTATGAATATTTTTGTTATACAATTTCCTCGCTGTTATATATGACATTCATATGTCTCCTACTTTGGAACAGTCAGATACAATCGTTTACTGCTTACTATTTGAAAAGTTTACAAAACAATTAGACAAGTAAATATTTTTGACTTTAACACATGGTTGCCACAATACATGTGACTATTAATGTTTTGTTTTTTTATCGATTTATAGTTTTTTATTGATTTAGCAGTTAGTCATTGCAACGCTCAGAGTGCTAATTTAACACTTCCGCAAATGTTTGTATCCCTTTGATTAATAATGTTTGCACATTCCAGAAATGTTGTCAGTCCGGTGGGGATTTCACTTTCTGCAGCTTACATCGGTATGCCAGGAAAGTGACTCTATGAGTGAAAAGATTCGTTCAAAAACGCTGATTCATTCAGGAACGCAAAAGGTAAATGAGTCATTGGTTCATTCAACCAATTTGTTAGAGGGGTTATCTAATGCAAAATTCACTTTACAAGTTTAAAAATCCCTTTTTCAAATCAGGCTGTTCTGAGATTCCTGACAAAATGACATAGTTCTGTAAACAATAGTTGATTGACAAGACCGTTTTACCTTGTGAGCTGTCACGAGTGTCAACTTTGGCATAGGGGATGAAAAGATTTCTCAGATTGAGTGATTTAAGTGTTTAGTTGTTGGATGTCATAATGAACACAGTAGTCATAATTTACTCTTGACATCTAAGCTGCTCAAGATTCAGAGGATTATTGTTATGAGGAGAATGAGAGAGAGAGAGAGAGAGAGAGAGCAATTAAAGCAACATGGACCTGAGACACTTTGAATGATTTTCGCTGTCTCAGATGAACGATTGGCATCGTGAAACAACAGCGCCAATTTCTGATTCGCCACGATTGATTCACAATGCCAGTCTATTGTCTGGGACAGCTGAAATTTGTGCTATGTGCCTCTGGCTTTACTCGCTCAACCACTTCCAAACGATTTGCTCAACGATTCATTTTTTCATTGAGTGCCGCTAATCTGCAGTGACTGGTCCAATCAGTCTCATTTTCATTTCATCATTCCTGTATATGATAAAGCAGTGTTTATGAACCCAGTGCTGCTTTGTGTACAACGTTATCAGGGAAACAGATATTTTTACTGCTTCAAAAGCGACACCTAGTGGCAAAGCATGAACTTGCATTTTCATTCAGACCAACAAGTGAGTGATCAATATACTAATGTTTAATGCTGACATTAACATGAAACAGTTTGGGATTTGTTTTTATAGCAACTCCTTTGGTTCAGAGTCAATTTCTTCTTTAAAATGACTTTATACACAATACACTTTCGGATTTAATACTTTGCAGGATGTTTTTATTCTCTTAGAGCTGTGATACACGAAAAAGTAAACTAATCCATAATAGGGGAACTGTAAACACTTACTGTTTAAATTGCTATTAAAGTATTACTGCAGCTATTTTAACAAGTTAGTTCATAATGCAGCAATTTTCTGTAAGCCATACAGTTTTAATGTACTAAAATGGAGAAAACGGAAATCTCCAAAATGCATGTTTTAAAAATATGTGTCAATCTGCCAATAATATTTAGCGACGATGGTATGATAAAATAATTTTCTTTAGCACACATCAGGTTTTTCAGGCATTATCCTACGTGAACGTAGCAAATTGCAAATAGTATGCATAATGCATCTAGTTTTCCGTAGCATGCGGTTCCAAACATATGTGCTTGTCTGTTCGTTGTCAGCTCTGAATAAACACAAATGCGTCTGTTACCCAAATGAATCTTGGCAGGATCTAGCATGGAAAAAAAAACCTGAGAGGGTATCATCACAGATGAGGGACTTCAATCATCATGCAAATGAATTTACCCACGATGCCGCGCAACTGCAGGATAAACCTTAGCAAGTCAAAGAGGCTACACTGCTCAAACATACCATGACATGTTTACATATTGCCAATTAATAATCCAGGAAAAGACCGCAGACACGTGTTTGCAGATTCCTCACTGTTTGGTTTAGAGATACAAAAGATTAATAATGATGAAGCTCAGCGTCAACAGACGACAGATGAACGCGTCTCCACTTGAGATGTGAGGAAAGAGAGGGAGGAAATGAAAAAGCAGATATCAGGCACAGGGAGGCTGATCAGAAGCGAAGACAGAAGTGGCTTCAGAACTGCTGCAGTATCGCTGCCAAGAACAGCAGCAGATGCTTGTGAAAACCAGAGCGGTCTGGATGCTTGAACTCCTCCTGACCTTGAACACACACACCCTAGTCTCTGGACAGACACATAAAGGGGTTAAAAAGTGCTCCAGTTGACCACAAATCAACCTGGGTGGAGGGAGGTCACAGTTGCGCGGTGAGAACTGTCAGTGAGTGGTGAGTCCCTGCTTGACTTTATGACCTTCTCTTTTCATGAAGTCACTAGTACCTTTAGTGCAGTAACGGTACGGTCCAGCGTCCAAGAGACAAAAATAACCACCCATCCACTGCACGGTCACTCTCCAAGATAATCAAAATGTTCATATGAGAGCACTCGAAAAGGCAGCATAATTTAAACAAAACAATAAAGCACCACATTGGTTGGCAGATATGAGAGCTGTGTGTTTGTCTATGAGCGTTTTGAAGTCTATTTCAATATCAACACTGCCTGAGGATGCATGCCAGCATTTAGTTTATTTAGCCAAATTTATGTTCTTTCTGGTTGAATCTCATAAAGAAATGGCCAGTTTATATATATCACCCCAAAATCATAGACACAACTACAAATTATATTTTTAACGTAGCTTGAAAGGATGCTTTTTGTTTGTTTGTTTTTGTCACATTTGAATTGTAGAAATAAAAAAAAATAGACCTTTTATTATGATTAAATTTAAAAACTTTTTGTTTGTTTGTTTTTAATTTAAAAAGCAGATAAAATCCATTGTAGTTCAGGCAAGGGCATGCAAACAATTAGCATTATTAATGAAAAAATATACACATATAACAATATTTATGAATATAAAGTATTGATTTTATTTGATATCATATAAATATTATAATGTGTATACACACACACACACACACACAAGTCAACATCTGATGTGTCTTTGAACAACTTCGATAAAAATATATGACTTGAAAATTTAGAGACAGTTGTCATGAAATGTACTTGTTTGATACCTAAAAAAATAAAATAAAAGTTAATTTCCAACCTAGATACTTAAAGCAACAGAATTAAAAAATAACAATAATAAAGACAGATTCCATTGACAGACTGTTGTCTCGGTCAGGTGAGGTGGCCACAAGAAGATTAGCTGCCCTTTCATCTGCAGATTTCTACAGTATGGTGAAAGCTATCTGAGTTATTTACTTTAATCTTTTTTTAAATCCCATCTGACCCGGTGGGGGGCGAAGGCTTTGCCCTTGTAGCCTCTTGTCATAACCTTGCTAACATTCTGTTAACTTCGACTCCAATGCACATGCCGGATATTTGGGCATTAGCAAAGAACGCTGCACAAAGCAAACTGGAATTCCTTAATGTGAGACAAAACCAGAGTGGAAGAGTAGACGCGTTTGTTTGGCCATTCTGATTGTGTTATTTGATTGCTGTTTACAGAACTGAGACAAGTTCACTGTTGTAATCTGATGAAGCTTTCCAGCCAAAAGCTGACTTTCATTGCTGATTATGTGTTTTTTGTGTTGTGGTGTTGTTTCTCTGTTCTTTATGAAGGTGACTGGAGAAACAGATGTGTACTGCACTCACAGCTCTGAGGAAGGGCACTGCAGTATCGTCATACTCTCCTGAGACCTTGCAAAAAACGTTTTTTTTTTTTCTTCCTTTTTATATTTTACCCAATTACAGTGTTTGATGCACAATGAACAGAATTCGCTTTTGAAATTAGTTCATATTTATACATACTTTTTAACACTGCTTGGCAACACATTTGATATTGCTGAAAAATTGACATTTTTTCTTTTTCTCAATAAAGTGAGACTGAACAGCTGACATTCAGCATGCCTGCTTATTCAGGGTAATTAATGATAAAATACATACAGTGTCACTTCATTTATAAATTAGGACCATTGATTGGATGAATGTGCGTTTGCTAAACAATGTCTAAATAGCTATAACGCTATTGGTTCACTGAAAGTAATTTCAGAGGAAGAGCAAGTTATTACATTTTGATTGTCATGACAACAACAATGACTGATGCAGCAGAACCAAAGGCCATATACCTTCTGGTATATTACATAATTTTTTATATCACACTGTATAAAGCAGGGCTTAAAAAAAATTAAAAATACTAAAATATGAATTGTTTAATATAAACACACACACGTGAGATATGCATGCAATTTATACATGCATACATACATAAGTGCTGTCAAATAAGTAACCGTCGCAATCACATCAAGAATAATAGTCTTTGCTTACATAATATATGTATGTGTTCTGTGTATATATCATGTATATATAAAGACACACACATACAGCATATATTTTAAAAATATTTACATGTATATAATTATATAAATTATTTAATACATAAATATATTTAGTATATTATATTAATATATATATATATATATATATATATATATATATACATACATACATACATATATACATGCATGTGTCTGTATTAACATATAAATAATAAATATACACAGTACACACACATGTAAACAAATATAATTATTTTGGATGCAATTATACTTTGACAGCACTATTTGTAAAATACTATTTGTCATTTGAAAAAAATAAAAAAATAAATAAAATAAAAGCATTATATTTAACTATTAGGGTCAGACTTTTGGAACCCACTGTAATAACAATAACCATTGTTGTTATTGTTAAGTAATACAAACAACCAACAAACACAAACCAAAAAGCTGCTAAAGTACCAGTAAGTGTCCGTTTCTGTAGTCTATACGACACCCCATTTCTAATGGACAGCTGGTGTTGTCCGGTCATCTCCTGCATTACTCATCTGTTTCTCATTTTGCATCCTTTTCTTTTCTCATCCACTCTCTCATCTCTTACACAGGCCAATCAAGACCTTTTCTATTTCAAAGTCCATTTTCAAACACTTCAGCTGCCTTTCATCTTGATGTTTTCCATCAACCATGGAGAGAGACTGCGAGAGAGATGAGGAGCAGCTCATCTGGAGAAAGCAGAGAACAATCTCTTCATCTTCAAGAACCAGCAGCCTCTGCATGCACAAACATCTTTACCACTCCAAGCCCTGGATCAGGTATGACATATCTCACTCTCACACACTCTCACTCTCTCTCGCTCTGTTCTGGAAGATGAAAGTCAAATGAAATCTTCATAGCCTTCACAAAGTCCATACGGTGCTCAAGCATCACCTTATGTGTTCCAAACACAAGTTCAACACACGCGCATACTTCACTTCAGAATTCTGTCTGCAACTTTCAAAGTCAGAAATGTTTGTCGGTTTATGCGCGTAGGTGTTTATTTGTTGTGTTTCTATGATGTTTAAACGGAGATGATCCTGACTGAACGCCTGGAAGTCTAAGTAGTTCATGTCATATAAAAGGACAGAGACTGACGGATGGAAAAAAAACTCTAACTCAAACTCTAAGAGAAGACAGAAAATGTTTTTAAACACTTTCCTCAGCGACTCAGCGGTTATCTTGAAAAACCTCGCCATAGGCATAAAAGTACAGTAAAACTGTTTCTCAAGACTACACTTTAACATGGTATTATATGTTATTATATATTTCGATTCTTTGGGTCAAATCATGCAATTTTCTCAGGCTGGCCCATTGTAAAAAAGTACACTTTAGCATAAGCTACCTTTATAAAGCTTACTTGAGTAACTGAATGCAGTGTTTTCGTAAAAAAACTTAAAGTTAATTACAATCAAATGATTAATGTAAATATATATAGTAATGGCGTTATAGCAGAAATGGAGTGTTTATGACCCAATATATTTAGTGCAATTTAACCTCTTTATCTCTAATTTCATAAGTGTACTGCATAATGTACTGACAAGCATTTATGGGAAACTAAACAGAGTGTCTATTTACACTAAGTGCACATAGCCTGCCTTGTTGGCAGAGGTCATATACACTAACTCCACCCACTAACGTGTGATTGGGCTATAGTCAACATTACAAAAGACGACAGTCAAGTCCAGTGCTATTAATGTTAAAGCATGTACCACCGAATCTATAGTATTTTTTAGCAATATGAAGAATCTAAGAACATTTTTCTTTAAAATTGGCATTTGTTTCGGGCTACTCTGTATAGGTTTCTATGTATGCACTGGTACTTCTGAATGGGTTGACATGTATACAACATGTGGAGAGCACTCAGTTTTATTATCTCATTTTTGACCAAAATGGCTTTTGCATCTTAACTCTTCACATCGCAAAAAAATTCTAATATTTTGGTTGCATTTTATTTTAGAGTATATGTACATGTGCTTATTATGTTCTTACAGTGTACTTACCCAAGAAAGTACTGGTAATATAAGGTAACTACATGAGGCAGAGTTAGGTTTAGGGGCAGGTTCAGGGTTAGCACCTAGTTATTACCTGGTTATTGTAATTACTACAGTAAGTACATAGTACGCACACGAGGAACAGGACTGTAAAATAATGTGCCATAAAGATTTTAATTTAGTGTAAATAGCATTCATTGTCATTTGGACTTAGTGTAAGTGGCATCTATTGTTATTTTTACATAATGCAATTTCTATTGAAATGGTAAGTCATATGTTTGAATTTCACTTATATTATAAAACTGTTATATATTTAATATTGTTTAAATGTACTAAATTGCAGCTTATAATGAAGCTGCAATTTAGTGCATTTAAAAATATTAAATCTAATATTGAACAGCACACTTGGATTAAAGGTAATCAAATACACTTATTAAGTGTCTATCTGTAAACATGGCAAAAAAAAAAAATTAATTAAATGTGTCTGTGTGCTATTCGATATTAGATTTCATTTTTAAATGCACTAAATTGCAGCTTCATTATAATGAAGTTGTTGCAAGCCATTTCAATATAAATTGCAAATTGCAGCGATAGATGCACTTTCACTGAGTGCAAATGACGATTAATGCTATTTACACTAAATGGAAATCTCGGTGGCACTTTATTTTACAGTCCTGTTCCTCATGTACTGTACATACTGTTTACTTATTGTAGTAATTACAATAACCAGGTAATAACTGAGTACTAACTCTAAACCTAACCCTACCCCTTGCAGTTAATGTACCTTTTATTGTGCATTAACATGCACTCGAGTACTCATGTTTAAAAAAAATATATATGCTTTTGATATTGAAGTACACTACAAGTATATATCCAAAACAATTAAGCACACCTTTTTCACAAGTTACAAGTTTATTTATATATATAATATATGCCTGTTGAATATATCACTGATTTGGTTTAAAGATTTGAGATCAAATACTTAGAACTTTAGTCAGAGCAATTTTAATTGTCTACTTTTTAAATGATCTTCTCTCGTTCTCTTCCTTCTCTCACCTTGTTTCTTTTGGAACGCAACATTTGAACACTTTGACAAGGTTTGTGTACATAATCAACAGCAGCTGGACCTATTGAGGCTGGCAGACGGGCAGGTAGACAGGTTTGCAAACCAGACAGGTGCACCGTTGTGATCAAACAATGCTTCTGTTTAATTCCATTCAGCTGTACCTAGGCATTGAATTTGGAAACGGTTTCAACAAGCATTTTCTTGTATAACTACAGCTTGACACATTGTCATTGTTATTTTAAATGCAATAAAATGCCAAAACAAACAATAATCAAAATGCTAGTTGTGTCTGTTCTCAGGATCAATGTTCTCTCTTGCATCAAACCTGCCTTACTTTGACAAGATGACAAGCTGACAAATCCTTAATCCAATCCCAGCGATGAATCGGCATGAAAAGGATCCTAATGTTTCAATCCCACCAACAGTACCCTGGAGACAAGAACAGATTTCTGCAGCCAAACCAAGACTTGGTGGGATGAGCTTGTTCACATGTTGTACACACTGATATCTGTCAAAACCCAAAGGTTAATTAACTCCTGGGAAACATGAAGTAAAAATGACGTTTCTTAACACAAAAAACTTTTTTTTCCCATCTAGCTGCCGCTTCCAGTAAAACCTCTACCAAGAAATCTGAATGAGAAAAATAACACACAAAAAAAAACTTTAATTAAAGACAGATAAAGAATCAGAAGTTCTCCAAATTTCCACAACAAGCCTCTCCAAAGGTGTACATTATTAGCGCAAATGGACCGAGGGCAGTTTAAGCTTCTGTTCCTTCTGATTAGGATTTGGGGTTTTGTGCCATCTTAATAGTTTACGGCAAACTAATTAAAAACACAATCATTACGGGAGCTGCCCTGGGCTCCTTTACAGACGGAAATAAATAGAGTCGTGTTTGGGAAACTGTGCCTCCCGCCGTGTGCTAAAGGTGAAAGTGCTTTTGTGTGCAGTGAAGTGTGACGAGGAGATTCGCTTGAATAAGTGTTTAATTCAGGCAGATGAGATAACTGAGCAGTGATGCAAGACTCGACACTAGCGACTATACTCATTTTTCAGTATTTTTTAAATATATATATATATATTTTTGTTTGCTTGTTTGTTTTGTTTTTTAAATAAATATTTGCTATTTTTATACAAATATACATTATATTAAATATACAATAATTTTTGTTGAATTATTAGTCTACTGCTAGAGAATGATATAATGACAGTATACATTTTGGTACCAAAATTTTAATTTAATAAACCAAATTTAATTTAATTTGTTAATTTGTTTGTTTTAATGTTGTCTGTCATAACACAACACTTTCTGACACATTGATATGTCAACTACCCATACACTCACACACACACACACACACACACGCATATATATATATTGTGGCGGGTACCGATCAGCGTCGCCCTGGAGAAAGCGCAGTCCTATCCCCGGAGGGTGGTCCAGGAGCGACGCTCGCCAGAGGGCACTCAGCGCGTAGTACACAGGCCGTCGAGTCCCCGGTATGAGCCAATGCCAACAGACCCACCGATGCCAGTGACCAAGAAATGGATGGCAGGCTGCGCTGTTTACAGTGATGTTCCCCGAACAATGCTGCCTGTTACCGTGGAAATAAAGGGAAAAACCCACAAGGCAGTACTGGATTCAGGAAGTAGCATTACCCTAATGAGACCTGATGTACTAGGACCCCGGCCATTGCTTAAAGGTACGCTCCCAGTAATCTGTGTTCACGGTGATACCCAACAGGTACCTACTTGCTCTGTAGAGATACGGAAAGGACTCACCAAAAGCACGGTGAAAGTGGCAGTTTTGCTGGGATGCGATTGGCTGGGGTTTCGAAGAGGCCCTATCCAACTCAGCGCAGCCTGGCCGCCCGACACGCTGCCGTCGACGCGGGCCATCCCGGGGAGCCAGACCAGCCTTCGCCACTACAGATAGCGGGAGAAATGGTGAGTCCCCCTCTCGTGATACTAATGTCTTTCTTGATGTCTACCAACAGGTTACGGGAGGGGGAGCCTTTGGAGTCGCGCAACATGAGGAACGATAGACTCAAACATTGCTGGAGACAAGTAAGGACAGTGGAAGACCAGGAGGTCTATCCAGCCCCTCACCCTCTCCTGCACTTCATCATCAGAAACGGCCTGACGTACAGCGTCGCACAGAGGAGGGGGGAAGAATAATGACTGCTAGTGGTTTCCCGCACAAAGACTGAGACCATACTGGAGCTGGCCTATGCACACCCCATGGCGGGACACCTGGGAGCGGCTAACACAGCCCGACGGATATGGGACCGCTTCCATTGGCCCGGCCTGGAGGCCGACGTCAAACGGTTCTGTGCGTCCTGCCCAACGTGCCAGCTCATGTCTCCAAATAAACCTACTCCCAGCCCACTCATTACTCATTCCTCTGCCCATCACCGGAGTGCTCTTTCAGCGGATCAGTATGGATCTTGTGTGGCCGCTGCCAAAGTCCAGTTGGGGTCATGAACACATCCTGGTCATCGTCGACTACACGACTCGGTATCCGGAAGCCATCCCCCTTCCCAAGGCCTCAAAGGCGATCGCACAGGAGCTGTTTCTTCATGGGAGGATCATCTAGAGCGGCTGAAGAGGGTGCTGTTTGAGCTCAGGAGGGCTGGATTAACCCCCAACCCCCGCAAGTGCCATCTAGCGAAGTCAGAAGTCAAGTACCTGGGATTTGTCATCGGAAGGGGTTTGGTAAAGCCACAAGAAAAGAAGGTCGAGGCCGTCAAAGAAGCACCAAGACCGACCACGAAATCCTTGGTACGAGCCTTTTTGGGGTTGGCGGGATATTATCAGTGCTTTATCCTCAGCTTCTCCTCCCTAGCTGCCACCCTTCCAGACCTGACCAGGAAGGGGCAACCAGAGAAGGTCAGCTGTACAGACCAGACCGAACACACACCAACACAGTCTCACTCCAAATCACATTTTGACGTTTGGTCAAAACCCTTTTGCGTCGCTTTTTGAAGCTCAAGGCACCCCTTTTTAGTCACTTTTCAACATAAAGGGTCCTCTGTTGTTTTAAATAGGAAAGTCTTATCGTCAATATGCTGACGTGACATTTTTTTTATTTTATCGTCATAATTAAAATATATATTGTGTAAAAATGGTAAATGACATTATTTCATATATGTAGGGGGTGATTTTTCAATGTAAAACAGTTTTATTTAAATTATACTATTTACACGTTTATGAGCACGTAGCCCAACTCCTGCCCCTAAACCTACCATCTGTCAATAAAACACAAGATATAGCAGGTAGATACTGCACAACCACCGTCATAATTTATTTGAAAAATATTAATATTTTAAGTCTTTTGAGGCAAAACGATTGATTTGTGAGAGGAATAGATGCGGTCGCTGTCACCGTCTTCTGCATAATTCCTGTGCGCTGCTGCAGTCTGTGCCATTTCAAAAAATGCAGTTACAAGAATCCTTATGTCAACGTTTGTTGTGAAATGCCATTGGCTCTTGTGTGTCTCGTGATCGTTTGGATCATGCAGCGGGACGGGAGTATATTTTCTGAAAGAGATGACAGCGCGTAACACACGTATACACACACACACATACAGTACAATATATATATATATATATATATATATATATATATGTATACACAGTATATACACACACGCACACACACACATATACATATACACACATATTTAGTTTAAAATGTATTTATAACACATTTTTTTCTTTTTTCATATACATAACTGTGCTACACACATTGAATTTATTTATTTATTTATTTATTGTACTTTTATTCATATTTTTTTTGTTATTTTTGGAGATTGACAGTGTACATCTCTGTTCACTGAATGGAGCAGCAAGAACATTCTGCCTAACATTTGCTTTTTGTTGAACCGAAGAAGAAAGTTCATCCAATGGGTTTGGAAAAATTATATATATTACCTGCCAGATTTGAAATAGAAATAATGCAGGATTTCAAAATAGATTTCTGCAATCCATTTTTATAGCAACAAAACTCAGTAAGTTCCACTCATGGGTCTGGTTTTGTGGGTGTGTGTGAACGTGTGTATTTAGGCAGGCCCAGCAGGTTTTGTAGTTTATTGACCTGATCATTCTGCCAGGGAATTACTGTCTGATGTGCGAGTGTGTGCGTTGTTGTACGTGTGTGTCGGTACGGCAGAGCAAATATTGACATTCATCTCTCTAGCTACATTTTTCCCGGGTGCCACTTTAATTGGCCCGGAGAAAGTCACCACAAATAAATGAAAGCTGACTCTCTAAAAGCTTGTGCTAAATGAAATATTTTTTTCTCCCCATTGTTCGCGCCACCTTCTCACGCTTCCCCACCTCCCTCCATCCGTGAGAAATCTCGAGCCTTTTCCTCTGAGGTAAATAATGACTTAATATAGCCAGATAAAGGCAGAGAAATAATGAAATAGCAAATTGCCATTTGTTTCTCTTTTATACGCCGTTCTGTTTGACTTAAAGAGTTCAGGGGTGATAGAATTGCTAGCTGTTGCAGCAGAGTACACAGAGTGAGTTTGTCCCTGTCAGTTTTATCACTGTTTTGACAGGAGTGACATTAGTAAAGACACAGACATGAATGTGTCTCAGTTTTACAACAAGGGCCGAGCAAAACAGACAGCTGGCAGCACGGTTACTAAGACAGATGCAAACTCTTCAGCTTCAGAGCCTTGCAGGGGTAAAAAAAGGTTAAACCAGCCTGAGATAGCTTTCCTAGTCTGGGATAAGCTGGTTTGTTTTGACTGGAGGACCAGCTGGCAGAGCAACTAAACCAGATAAACACCAGCTTGGACTGGCTGGAAGACCAATAGCTATACTATGCCTGGATCTATAGCCATTATATATGTACACAAGCCTTACTTCACATAAACTGTCACTCACTCTGACGTTTTTAAGCTCCTGATTAAAGCCTATTTAATCTCCTGAAGTTTCTTACAGATTTAAAGGTTAAAGCTTTTTTACTTTTAACACATTTCTGACAGTTTTTTTTTAAAGAACAATGTTTAGTATTTCTAAGAATAAAATTGACTAAAACTGACAGTAAGAATCTTCCTATTTGAGAATCTTCAATTGAGAATTATGGTTTTCATACAAAATGGAGAAGGGTAAAGAATGACTTGAATAGCATTTAGTAGTTCAGGGTCTATTGTGAACTCCAAGTGATTAAATATGCCTTAATCTGTCAAGTTAAGCATTTCAAACCCGCATGTGATACGAAAGCCCAGAAAAAACATGCTAGCATGACTGACTGAAAGACTGATTTAAAGTAAGCGGATGTACTCTTAAGGGTTAAATAGCTCACCTTCATCATTTTAGGTTTTGTGCAAAGGCTACTTATATAATGATAGACAAGTTTTTTCACCAAAACCAGGTCTTTTTGTTTGCCGCTATGCCTTTAAGAACTTACTAACATGTGAATAGCAGGCACTATATGCTTGCACTGCCCTGTCTTTCAATACTGGCATGTTTACACTGAAATATGTCACACAGACTGAAATTGGGATCCTTTAGAAGGATATGAAGAGCTGTAGGTGCTACACCACAAGCATGGCCAGCATGTTATGTTATAGTACATTTAGCACTTATATAACAAATGTCATTTAAAAATGATGGAATGTGTAGAAAGCCTTTTAAAAACATTATTTGGGATTCTACAGAAGCACACGCAGAGCTGCAAGTTCTACACAAGCCTTTTCAGTACTCGAACTGGCCAGTATGTTTTCATACATATAACACTTATTTTCAAGGATGACGTAAAAATGTAATTTTTATAATATCATTTAATGGCTGACAGACACTGACAACACAGGGGTCTTGGCTCAAGGACTGAAGCAAGGAAAAGTGAGGCCTTGGATACTGCTAGAATCAGTGAAGGTCCCACGGCAAAGTGACTTGTGTGCTTTCTTACCTAATCCTCTGAAACTAACCTTTGTCTCTGCTCCGATCTCATCCGTCATCACAACATCTCCAAATACCACCCTGGTCAAATCTGAATGGCTTCTAATTTAGTAGTCAACAGCTTTCAAGGTCACCGAATCTTTGTTCAGCTGGTCTTCTTGGCAAGATTCTCTAATAGACTTTGACCTTTGTGGGTAAGCAATTACTTATGTAAATCATAGGCAGACATGCTGTTGATAGGTTAAGAGAGATCATGCCTCAGGAGAACATGAGAACAACACTTTCTGAATGCCTTTTGACATCAGGTTTTATTGACTGCAGCAGGGACAGGGGATCATGGGTAAAAATTGAAAATGACAAAAATCTGATGATTTCCAAAAAAAAAGACAATACGGTTAGAAAAACATGACCTCATAGAGGTAATAATGTAAAAATAAATAAATAATTAAAACTTGTGATTTATTTAAAGTGATTTATTGGCCTGTTCCATAAAACAAGTTTACCAAATAAGCCTGGCTTGTTTTAATTAGTCTGACTTATTTTAAACCAAATTAAATGACAGCAAGTCAGACTAACTGAAATAAACCTGGCTTATTTGGTAAACTTGTTTTATGGAACAGGCCCCTGGTTAGGAAATAAATTGGAGCCCAACGTTTTTGTTTATTCCAAACTGAAAGTAGGAAATATCTTCTGATTTATTGTCTTGAAACACTCTAAAAATTAAGTGGGACATGTAGGTTTTATTGGTTTTAAAGCTAATCATGGCTTGTATAGCACTTTAGTAAATGAGTTACAGTTTAACTTTAGTCTCTCATATGATGAGAGAATGCAGTCTGGAAATAAAGACTTGTTTGCTTTGCAGGGACTCAAACATTAGAAAGAAATTCTGTAACTGTTCTCCTCATTCTCTTCCCTTAATGGCCCTGGTGAGTGCGCACACATACACACACACGCACACGTACACACACAGGGACACACTACCACCACCGCTGACCAATTTTCTCTTTCAAGAGACAGACAGACACATTTGGTCTCCAGGGTAACCTAGCTTTTGTCTATCTGGTTGCCAGGTGACTGGTTGTCATAGAATCCAGACATGTACATTTAGTATTTGATACGAATCTCCAGCTGTTCAGCTGTACTTTTTCCTCTGTCAGTCTTTCTCAGTATTTGTCCTCCTGTTGCAGTATTTCTTCATTTTATCACTTTCTTCATTTTCTGTTATTCATTTAATTTTTTTTTCTTCTATATTTCGTTACTTTAAAGAATGCCACGACAAATGGCATTAAAAAAGACATTGTCATTTAGAGCTCAGTATAATCACGTTTCATAATTTCTTTCAGGAAATGAGTGCAGTAATCTCGTAACCTAGTAAAAAATACATTTATTTTTATTTATTTATTTATTTATCATTTATTTATTTATTTATTTATTTGTTTTTAATATATTTATAAATAGAACGAAAGAACGATAGAATGATAGAACGATAGATAGACAGATAGATGGAGAGATGAAGAGAACAAAAGAGCAATAGATAGATAGTTTGATAGATAGATAGATAGATAGATAGATAGATAGATAGATAGATAGATAGATAGATAGATAGATAGAGTGTGTGTGTGTGTGACTGCGTGTATGTGTTTGTGAAGGCATGTCTGCCCTTCATCTGACACAGTTTAGAGGGAGCTGAGAGTAGTTGGGTAAATTTGGCTAATTCTGCTGATGTGCCGGGGGAGAGAAACACACTCCAGCTGACTGAACTGGGTTAGTATTAAATGTAGGGCAAAGTTCCAAACCAAACTACCACACACATGCACATGCACACGCACACACACATTGTGTTTATATGTTTTATGGGGACGTTCCATGGGAATAACGGATGTTATGCTGTACAAACTGTATGTGGTATTGCCCTACACTGACCCTACACCTAAACCCTACACCTACCCCTTACAGGAAACTATGTGCATTTTTAGATTTTCAAAAAACTTATGTCTGTGTGATTTATATGATTCCTCATAGGGACATAACAAATGTCCCCATAAGATTATAAATACTAGGTGCACACACAAACACACACACAGAAACACTTTTCTAAATACTAATGGGAGCTGGTGCGCATTGGATACAAAGGCAGGACATATCGTCCATGCCACACACACTCTCTCTCTCTCTCTCTCTCTCACACACACAAACACACATTAACAATCACATGCACCAAGCTGGCATAAACATATACAAACACACAAGACCTCTGACACAAGTAAACTTTCTCGGGATCTATGTTCTGCTGATTGTCTGCTGTGTAAATATTTACCTTAACACTCTCCAAATTCCCAGGTCCCTTCATCTGGCCCACCATTCCCCCCTGCGTTCCTAATGTGGAAAGAGTCGAAATCACACACCCACAACGTGTTTACCTCATCCTCAAAATAAAATACACACTGCTAATGAGAGCGCGAGACGGAGAGAGAACAATCAGATGTACAAAGACAAATTCACAAAGACATGTGTACACACACACCACAAACAGATCCGTAACACTCACGCAAGTCAAGAGATACAAATGCATTTGGACAAACTACTGAAGCAGCAACAGCAAAGCGGATCCAGCGGGAACAGAAGCTAACCTGACATAACACAGCATTCCAGCTCACATCTTTTATTGAAAACAGATAAATGCAAAAAAGATTACGAATAAAACATTCATTTCTGTCCCGCTGTGATGATACTTCACAGCATAAGGTCTTTGAACAAAACTGCTTCAATAAAGCCACAAAATGACCTTGAGATAATTCATAAATAAAGCCATGAACAATCTAAATCATACTAAAAATACATTGAATTCAGTGTCAGCATATCCTGATGACTTTTTTAATGCATGTTGCTTGGTCTTATTATTCTTGATTTATTGGGGCACAATATTTTACATTTTAAAAGAATCCGAAGAACATGTTCAGTCTCACAAATCCTCTTGTGGGTCTCTTCCCTTGAATGGAATAAACTAAATTAAATTTAATTTATTTATAATATTTATATTATATAATTTAACTATTTTATTAAATTTAATTGACTAATAAAATTTAAATACATTTATTTCATACTAAGTACAGTTATATATATTTATATACATATTTTCATCTATCTAATCATATTGATATATTGCTTAAGACAGACTTTCTGTACTTAAGTATATTTTAAGTATAGGTGCACTTTACTTTTCAATAATTAAGGTAAATTAAATACAAAATTAATACATAAATGTGTTAATGTAATGTTTAAATAACTGTATCTCAAATACATATTTCTTGTTCACTTTATTTACAGTAGGAGGTGGTTAGAGTAATAAAACTTATATAATTTAATGTAATTTTTGTACTTTTGGTTTAATTTGTTCCAGACTTTAAGCACTTTACTTTCATTTCTAAATATAGTTTTATATTTAATTGCTATTATTTAATGATAAAATTAAATAACTAAATACTAACCTTTATGAATAAAATACTAAGTTGATATTAATTACAATAATTAATTTACATACATTATTTTTACAATTTACATGGGTGATAAGAAAAATAAATGGTGACCAAAAATTTAAAGAAAACCACATGAAGTTGTCACAGTCACCTCCAGTCCAGTCACCTCAACACATGCACGAGTTTAGTCACCTACACACACTACATCTCCCAGCATCCCTCTTGCTTCTCACCTGCACTTTTATCATTATTTCTCACAGCTAATCAGCTAAAACTTGCATCCACTTACCTTCATCCTTTATAAACATGCTCACCCCAAACACTAACCTTCTGTTCTCAAGGTTGCAAGCTTCCCATGCTGGTCTCAACCTACCTGTGAGTATTGGTCAGCAGGGTCACCATCCACCTACAAGAGAAAGGAAAGAAGGACATTTAAGATAGGCCTGTTTTGACTGCTTCTGCAGCTATTTTCAGTTCATGTTTCGTCTGGAAGCCTTTTCTTTGAGTTGTGAATAAATACTTGGCCTTTTGATTGAACCCACATGTCTGACCAGCAGTGACAGAATACAAGACCCTACAACAAACCATATGAGTTCTTTCTCATTGGATCCCATTGCACTACTCAAATTGAGTATGTGGAGGAGCTTATCGATCTCGCTCATCTTGTGCCCTGGAGTGAGAGAACATATGAAGATTCTGTTCTGGCTTGGACTCGATGGTCATTTGTCAAAGCAGGTTTCCATTTCCAATACTGCATGTTCTCTTACTCAATTTATTGACCAGGAATTATGAATGGGAGGTTCCCCCCTTACCCCTCCTTCTTAGTTCAGAAGAAACTCTTCCAAATCTTTAAAAACCAATCAGTTACCGATAACCCAATCCACTCCAGCCTGGGAACCCACAAAATTCTCCCCTATGCTTACCTGTATTCGAGGACAAACCTCTTACAGCACAAACCACTAGCCAAGATCACCCAGCACTACAAATGGTCAGATCAGAAAGAAATGCCTTTCTCTTCTTTCTCTTAACTTCAGTCTTCCGAGCTGTTCTTCTGTCAAGGCTGCTGGCCACCTTCCCAGAGCCTTCTCCTGCTTTGAGCTAAACCTCTGAACTGAGTGCAGAACAGGGCCCAGTGCGCCCTTCGATGCCCGCACTGCAAGAGATAACCGCCAGAGCCTGCTTTTCCTGAGTGGCGTCCAGTGCCAACCCCACATAAGCGCAACCTTACCTAAGTGAGTCCTGTTCCCAAGCCACTGTCAGAAGAGCTGTTCCAGTTCCCCGCAGATCCCGTTCCGCAATCACAGCCAGGAGTGCCATTCCCAAGTCCTATACCTGAGTCACGACCAGGGGAGCCATTTGAGTTTTCCGCAGATCCCGTTCCACAATAACGGCCAGGAGTGTCATTCCCGAGTCCTATTCCCAAGTCACAGCCAGGATAGCAGTTTTAGTTCCCCACAGATACCGCTCCACAATCACGGCCAGGAGTGTGGTTCCCAAATCATGGCCAGGAGTGCCTTTCCTTAGCCGTGAGTATCCAGTCTGCCAGTCACGGCCAGGAGTGCCTTTCCCTACCCCTGAGAATCCAGTCCTTCAGTCACCCCCAGGAGAGCTGTTTCTGAATCCCGCGGACTCCGTTCTGCATTTATGGGCAGGAGAGCCATTCCCAAATCCTGCGGATTCCATTTCGCATTCACGGCAAGTAGAGCCGTTCCTGATCCCAAAAAATCCAGTCCTCCAGTCACCGCCAGGAGAGCTGTTCCCGGTCCCTGAGAATCTAGTTCCCAAACCACAGCTAGTAGTACCATTCCTGATTACCTGTGGATCCTGTTCCACAATTACGACCAGGAGTGCTGTTCCTGATCCTGGGGAATCCCATCCTCCAGTCATTGCTGGGAAGGCTTTTCTGATCACAGAGACTCCAGTTCTCAAATCCCATTCGGCAGTGCCATTCCCGATCCCAGAGAATCCAGTTCTCATGCTACAGTCTAGAGTGCCGTTTTTGATCCCTGAGGATCCAGTCCTCAAATCACAGCCAGTGATCTTGATCCCCACAAATCCAGTTTCAATACAGTCTGGGAGTTCTCTGAATCCATTTCAGAGCCAGAGCCAGTCAAAGATCCTGTTGCAGTCCGGGAGTCCTTGGAACCCACTCCAGATCTAGTCCGAGAACCCTCAGAGCCCGCTCCAGAGCAAGATCCCAAGAAGGACTTTAAGATAAGACTGTTTTGACTGCTTCTCCACCTATTTTCAGTTCATGTTTCGCCTGGAAGCCTTTCCTTTGAGCTGTGAATAAATACTTGTTTGATTAAACCGATGGGTCTGCCTCCTTGATCAGCAGTGACAATTGTAAAAACATTTGTTTCAACTTAAAATAATTTATTCAACTAAATAATCCAGTTGTCACCTAAATTAACATTTTAAATAGGCACATTTTTTTTTAAGTTGACTAAACAAAAAAATAGAGTCAGTGGGGTAACAAGTTATTTTAAGTTGAAGCAACTTTTTGAAACATATATTTTACAGTCTGAAAAATTTATCAACAAATGTCAGATGTAGATGGTCTGATAGGGACTATTAATTTCTCTAGAAGTAAAATACATTACAGTGGAAAATTATTTTCAGACATCAGTTCTTGAGTTCAAAAGTGAGATTTCACAATATAGCACCTCACATACCTTAAATAAGAAATAGCTATACTGTGTGTGGAGGTGGTGAACACACTGCAGAGAGGCATGAACTTCAAACAAGGCTGTGAATACAGACGGAGGGCATAACGATGAGACAGCGGACCGCAGAAACAGACACGGGAGAAATAGGGGACTCCAGAGGGACGTTCAGCCCCCTGGACCAATAATACAAGCAGACAGGGTTAATGTCACATGGGGCATGATTGGAATTCTGTGCTTATGGGAAACGCTGACCTTTTAGAGAGAATGAGAGAACGAAAAAGAGGAAAGCAACGAGAGAAAGAGAGTGAGTGTGTGTTTGGAGCTGGAAAGTCAGTCAATGACAGCTGGGGTTCCTTTGAACAGCTCAGATTCAAGAGTCAGCAGATATGTGAGTCTCTGTATCCAATGTATGTCTAGAGGGTTGAGTTACAGCACATCTTCTGCCGGGGTGGAGAAGTGTGCAGGGAATCTGCTCTAGAGTGCTGCTGCTGTTGTTTGTGCCACACTGCAAACATACAACCTTTAAAAATTAAAAAGTTGAACACAAATATGTTATCATCTACTTACCGTCGTGGTGTTCCATGGTGTTTTTGAACATGGGGGGGGGTTAATTCTGTAATTTTATTATTATTTTATTTCAGGTTGTTGTAAATACAACATTTACTAAGTTTAAGGTTATTTATAGTTTATACATATATATATACATATATACATATATAGAGTACATACAGTATAGGCTGAAGTTATATATATATATACAAAAATATAAACGCAACACCTTTGTTTCTTCTCCGATTTTTCATGAGATGGACTTAAAGATCTAAAATTCATTACAGATACACAATATTAGCATTTCTCTCAAATATTGTTCACAAATCAGTCTAAATGTGTGATAGTGAGCACTTCTGCTTTGCTGAGATAATCCAT
>JAUCMT010000002.1:6990878-7027766 GCA_032357475.1 Enteromius thamalakanensis | reverse complement strand
GACATGGACATCTTGGATGACATGGTGGTGAGTAAATTCCCAGCAAAAGTTTTTTTGAAAGTGAACTTCTCCTTTAAACTACATTCACTGTGCAGTTCCCTGCAAAAAATTGCACACCTCAGAACGTTCATCAGCCAATCAGATTGACGCATTCAACAGCCCCCGTAGTATAAATTGGCTTAGCCACATGTTGACATCAAATGCTATTGAAAACAGTTGTGAATATCTGCTATCTGTGTGGCCTGGAAAGTTAAAGAGCGCTTGGTGATTCCATCATAGTTAAAATGTTGCCTATGTAGGTGGTAGTCCTCTCTAGATCAGAGCTTATGTGTGTGTATGTTGAAAAATAAACCACTTTTTCCACATAACTGTGTGTGCTAGTATATGTGTGTATGATGCATTGATGGTACACAGATGGTGTGAAATCTGTTCGTGTGGTTTAAAAAAGCAGATAGTCCTGGTATGTGTCAGAATATCAATAAAACTTTACAGCAGTGTGTGTGTGTGTTTGTTGACAGTTGTGCAAATGCTGAAAGGGAGCCTAGTATGTAACATTTAAGTTTGTGATTAATGTAAGACCAGCTTCAGCGTATGCACGGGTCAATAAACAGAAGAATTTGAAGGCCGCACACCACACACGCAAACAAAGATTCAATGCTAACCTCTCGCCTCCAGCCAACCCTTCAATTCACTGGCGAACTCTCACACAAACACACAAACAGCCGAGCGAAAACAAACAAGGGCACACACACGTACGCTATCTATGAAGCCCAGACGGACCCTCTCCCCTCAGGCGGCCATTAGCAGAGCGAAGGTGAGTTTGAGAGAAAGAGAAGTATACACCGTATGATACGACCTGTCAATCACACGCAGAGCCTCAGAGGAGTATAGGAAAATATTTCTGCATTTAAATTTGACTATAATGTCATATTGTGCTGAAACCGTTTTAATAATGCCACAGGTTTGGGCAGAAGCGTCTGTCAATGGAGAAGGGTACAGATTGTGAATAAATATTTGAATTGAAGGAATCCGTTTAATCTCCCAGTGAATGAACCGCAAGAAAATGAATGATTATGAAACTGATAACGTAGCAGTATCTCGAATCAAAGCATGTGAGTCCAAATGCGCTTCCGCTTCTGTCTTAACAGCTTCGTGTCTGACAGCCTGTCAGTGGCCTGCTGGCGTGGATATTATTGGACTGAAAAACAACTCTATCACACTCCGCCAGAGTCTGTTTCAAGAACAAACAGACGCTCAAATGCTGCAGCCCTTGGTTCTTACGACTATACTGTGAAGGGTCATGTGGGGTTTTGGTAGTGAGGGGTTTTTACGGCGCCTGTCAAAGTGCCCATTTGATTTAGTGCCCGGACTTGACAGGGGCAACACATCAAACACTGATATATAGAGAGATGAACCAAGAAGGAAAGACAGAACGAACGAACGAAACCGGGAGGGGAAGGGAGTGATTGTGCCATTAAAATGCCAGTGATGTCATCCAGCACTTATTATAAGCCAGCAGCGAACCGTATCGAGTCAATGGACAAACAGAGTAACAACAGAAGTGGAATGTGGGAAGATATTACGAGATCAAGTGAGCGAGAAGTAATAAGTAAAGAGGGAAATCTAACAAGGAAATGCCAAGAACAGCATAAAACAACAAGTAGTGGTAAAAACACCCCCAGGGAGGTTTGAGAACCACAAAGGTGAATGATAGCCAGGATAAACCAGCTCAGAGGCGAGTTTTGTAGTTTTATCAGTGAGTTTTACTGCATGGAATGTAATCTTTATTTGATAGAGTGTCTGGGTTGGAAAGAGAGAGAAAAAGAAGAAAAGAGTAAAGGAACAGGTGCACCAAACAGTTTTTCCCAATGTCTAATCTCAACATCTTTTTAAACATATCAACATTTATTTAACATTGCCCCAGTGTTTTTATAACATTGCAACATAATCTACTCCTGTCCAGTACAACTGGACCTTTAAAACACTGAAAAAGTCCTCTTGAAATCAGCATTGTTTATAGAAATACTGTTGAGTTAGCTAGAAACAGTCTTCATCACAACTCATCATCAAGGCATCTCAAAATATGATATAAGGTTAGCTGTCATATGTAAACAAATCAAAGTTTAACAGCCAGTATTAAACGACTATGTAAAATGCTAAAAGAGGGTTTGGTTGTCATTGTGTGGTCACTGTTGGTATTTTTTTGGTAGGCATTGAAATGGGTAGCTTAGTTTAACATTAACCAGGCCAGATGGCTGGCCTTTGCTAAACAGAGAAGCTGGACAAAGAAAAAATAAATCCGGCCTAACCCATGGCCTGGCTAGCTAAGGAAGTGCTTTAAATCTTTTAAAATGTAGCCAGCAGAGTATATCACGCCATGCTGGAGTATAGAAGAAATAATACATTTACCAAAACACACAGAAATAAAATATGAAAGAGCCTGACAATGGTACCTCCAGGCCTGCAGGGGGCAGTAGTTCAGAAATGCATCTCTCTTTAATACCACAGTATAATAACTCATTTAAATAATGACAATCTGTGATTGCATCAAAAATTGGATATTTCCTAGGTAACAAGGATTATGGGACAAATTATGTATATCCAAATTTATAGTACTCATAAACCAGTAGGGAAAAATACACAAAACACCTACTACTTCCAGCATGATTCTGAATTGTGCATATGATGGACGCTCTACCATGAGGCCACGGTGGTCCAGTGGTCACAAAGTAATTGCTTTTAAAATAAGTACAGTATCTACCTAAGAGAGTATGCAATTTCATATACAGCCGATGTAAATGCATCAGAAAAATAATCTGGAAAATATATGCATTGAAAAAAAAATCTTGTCAATTCAGAATTAACAAGCATCGATCCTTTTGCAGACATAACTCAAAAACAAAGCGAAATAAAGGTCTGCTTGTAGATATTCAATTCACTTTATAATAAAAATCTTTTTTAAAGATAGTGATTTAAACACATACTGTAAGAGGGTCAGACCAGCGTAGTCTGATTCCCAAACAAATCACTCACTTACTTAAAAGTTATTATTTTTGTTATTTTCATTTTAAGGCTTGCGCGACAACTCCGTGTGGTTCCTGACTCAATATTCCTATGACAATGTGCTGATAAAGATGCACATTGTTTTTTCGTAATTAGTGGTATTTTATAAAAACAAATGATGTTAAAAATTTGAAAATAGAAAATGTTACCACTTCTTTGACATGTTTAGTTTTTTTTTATTTACTTCACAGCTAGGACTAATTATTTGATCGAAGGACAGTAAATGCCATAAAAATCACATCTCTTATATTTTCCCCCACAAATGTCTTTTTTCAGAAGCACTGAAAGAATAGTCAATGAAGCAGTTAAGGGGAATCAGAACCACAATTGAGGATTCCTTACAGTTCCCAGCGCTAGTTACCATCGAGGGTCACCACAGACACAAGCAGGTTGGATAAAATTGCATTTTGTTTTTCCTTCATTTAGATTACTCTCATTTGCACAATCTACAAACAAATTAACACTGTCAGAAGTAATGAAATGGGAAGAACAAAAACATAAAAAATACATTAACAGAAATAAGTAAAATGATAAAGGTGCCATTTCTGGTAGTTAGTCATTCGTGATAACGATGGCAACAAAATCCTTAAATCAATGCCGGCACAGAGAAGTCTGAACAAGAAAGCTTAGGTCACTCTGGCCGGTATCATACCGTTTCTTCATACATCTCACGATGATGTCATGTCTCATCCAGTGAAATAACTCAGGTGAACTGTGGACCTGAAGCCTCAAGCTGGCACAGGGTGATAATGTCAGAGATGGTTTGGAGACATCGTCCGAAATGTAATAATGAGAGTCGAGACGAGATTGTAACCAAGCAACGGATGTGTGTAACACTCAAGAGGATGTGGAGTTTGTGATTTGTGAGTTAATTTAGATGCACAGTCGCATTGGCTGTCTTACTCCTACTGTCGTCAGTCAGAACCAAAGTGCTCTGAGCAACATACCAACACACAGCTGGAGTCCATCTGCGGGGGTTAACGCATGAAAACAAAAACTACTGTAATGAGGATGCGCGAGTTAAGTGTGTATAAGTTTGGCATTGCGTGTCTAGGGTAAGTGAGCAGTTTATCATGGCATACACAGTACTTCAAAAGGCAGGGCAGAGAGCGAGAAGCCCCTCAAATCATCATGAGTGAAGGACTCCCGCGCAGCGCTGCGTGGTTTTCTTTGACCGCTTAACTTTGACCTCCAACCTCTTGGAAGTCTCGGAAGAGTCTGCATCTGAAACGGTCGATCATCCGTCTACACCTCCTCCACATGCGATTCCTGCTGCTCACATAAAAATGTTTAAAAAACCTCAAAAGCAAACAACGGGGTGCTGAGGAGTTGCGATAGAACGCTGATGAAGTGGAAGGAATGAAAAACGGTTTCTTTGATGCTTAATAAATAAATCAGATGGAGGTCCGAGTTCAGAAAAGATAAACATTTACAACTGAGTGAAACAAAATAAAGAGGGGCCAAGTCACTAAGTTGCACTACTTTTGCACTTTGCGTCTCATTCACTAGCCACCCACTATTCAGTTTAACAAGTGCTTTGTGCGATTTTCAGTGAATTGTTCAATTATTTTTCCTTTTCCGTGCAAAATCTTCTCCTTTCTATGCAAATTAGACATATTTTAGAATGCACAAACATACTAAAATAAATCCAAAGCCAAAAAAAGCTAGATTCTGCCAACTACATAAACATTTTTAGATTGTTCAAAAGCGCAAGGAATGCTGTGTCTTCATCAGATCCTAAAAAAGAATCTGTAAAAAGATTGTGTAAAAGATTGTGTAAATGTATAGTGTTAAGGGCAGTGTTAATTAATCAGATGATGATCAAATCATTAAAAAAAAGCTTTTGAAATGGAAACATATCTAGTCCTAAATGTTTTTGGCTTTGTGAAGATTCAGTCAGTTCGGGATCTTAACAATACTGGACAGTCCCAGTAAGGTATACCAGATTGCGCCAGTCCACAGGTGGCAAATTGCCGTATGGAGATGAAGTTTAGATCTTTTGGGAAGGTTTTTATTGTTACCGGATTTCTCTAGTGAACGGACCACTAAAACAATGCTGTGCAAAAAAAACGATGCAATGAGCCAGCGCACTTTCTTAGTGAATTTCCCCTCAGAGAGTAAAAATGTAAGAAGTACTTATATTATTTATACAGGTATTCTTTTGTTTCTCTCTACTGTTTGGTTTTAAGGATAAGCACAAAAACTCAATTTTAACCATTAGAATGGACGTATAAACTCATCTCCAACAAGCATGTGATGTACATTCACTTGCACCTGAGTACATGTGAAATCTGTGATCTTTCCACCTCACACACACACACACACACACACAATTAATGCAAACACGCTGCTATGACATAAAAATTGGATTTACCACTTTCCTAGAACTCAACTTCACGTCCAGGTTCTAGTATCGCGTATAGGCTCTTAAATATAGAGTCACTTGGACACACAGCGCATGTGTGTGAGGTACAACAAATTCTGGATGGGTTTTCTTGGTTCTTCGCTGTTCTCATACTTTGTAGTAAATATTGGCTGGACTCTGAGGAGGCATCTCTTGAACGATGTAGACGGGGTGTCCATAATCGCCGCTGACTTTTTCGTAATGGGGGCAGTACGCTGAGTCAGAGGGCCGCAGGGGAATGATGATATCACTGGGCTCGGAGCCATTGTTGTTGCCCCCGCCGGCCCCCGTAGATGCCCCGCAGGAGCTGCCTCTCTTTGGGGTAAGAGAGGAGAGAGTAAGGGCAGGATGGTGAGTTTCAGAGTGCTTGGCTTTCCGTCGTCGGTAACACACAATGGTAATCACTACTGCGATCAGGAGGATGAAGGCTCCCCCAACACCGCCGGCGATTAGGGCGATGTTAGAGGCAGAGACAGCACCGCTCTCTCCGGACTCACTTCCATCACCTGCTTTAGAGCCACTTTCTGTATCTGAAATAGAAAAGAGCTGATAAATCAAATACCCGACTTCTGAAGCTCACTTCCTTTTCTGCTTTATCTTCTATGACAAACATTCTGATAGTATTTAGATTTGATTCGATTTAATCCATTACTAGCTTTGATTTC
The DNA here is from genome assembly GCA_032357475.1 of Enteromius thamalakanensis. Taxonomy (NCBI): domain Eukaryota; kingdom Metazoa; phylum Chordata; class Actinopteri; order Cypriniformes; family Cyprinidae; genus Enteromius; species Enteromius thamalakanensis. Next base: position 7,021,634 of record JAUCMT010000002.1, on the reverse strand, counting down.
AGCCGGAATTTCAATGTGCCTTGTGTTTGACTTCAACGTTGCTGGTTTCTCAAATGTTTACCTTATGGAGATCAACCAGAGCAGACTAAGCCTCAAAGAAGAAAAAAAAAAATGACAAAACACACTAGAGAGAGCGTTAACATGACAACAGATGCATATGCATATGGCATCTAGGTTAATGCATAAACGCAGTTGAAAGAAGTCCCAACTGGGATTTTTGGCATAAAAATGGTTTAATTGGTATCTTTCTGAGCCTGACTTAACATACTGTTTAATTGCTATTATAGTTTATTTATATACTATTACAGTATTTAATACTAATTTGAATAAGGTTTGATTATTTTTGAATGAATTGAATTGGAAACATTAATTATTTTTCATTTTTTTATTTTAGTTTTAGCCATTTTGAAATGCTTTTTAAATTTAGTTTAATACTAAATATTTTATTATTTTATTTGTTTTTAGTACTTTTACTTATTATTTCAACTGTCTCATGACCAATTTGTATGTATTCGTACGAGGTGGAAAATCTGTGCTAATTTGTATTACCTCACTCGTACGATTTTTCTAAAACCGAGTGACGGATAGGTTTAGGGGCGGAGTTAGATGTAGGTAATTCGCACAAATTCATACAAATTGGCAATAAAACTAACTAGCAAAAATCATATGAATTCATATGAGTGAGGTCGTACGAATTTGTACGAATTAGCCACCTTGTAAAATATGTACGAATTGCTGTGAGACTGGGCAGATTTTTTAAAGCTTAATTTTTCATCAAATATCTTTGTTTTATTTCAGCTTAATTTACATGAACAAAAATGTATTTTTAATAGTTTTACGTTAGTTAACAATTTACAAACACATAAACGTAAGTGTACAAAACTTAAACGTCAAAAAAAAACATGCTGTGGTCACAAGTCTTTTAAAACACGAGAAACAAAGAAAAGAACAAAAAAATGAAAAGAATGATGCAGAGAAGCATTACGTATCGTTCGACTGTTCCCTCAGGCACTAAGACAAAACAGTTTAAAAAAATGTGTAACTTCAAAAAGTCCTTGAACATTTAATGAGTGCATGTTCCTCAATGACATACAGAACCGTTATGCTGACAGGGACTTAGGTTTGAGTCTGACTTGTATTATGTACCCAACCCCTCTCCTTTGTCTCCCTCCACTTTCCTGTCAACTGCCCACTGTCCTATACAGTAAAAAGGAAAAAGCCAATAAAAATAAACAATAAAAAAAATTAATATTTAATGTAGCAACCATTATTTCGTTTACGATTGTCTGTCTGAGGCTAAACATTTTTGCTCTGCATACTGCCGACACTGCAATTCTGGGTTAGTACCTCTTTCCAGGGTAAGGTTTCATAATCCAGGTGCAGTGCTAATATCTTTTCAAATTTACAAATGTGAAACGTTGCTTAACGCAGGATTAAAAGTGGCCTTAATCCAGGGTTAAAAAACAGATGTTAAGCCAGGGTTAAGCTCATAAGCGAATAGGAAAGTGTCTTGCGTTATTTCTGACTGTTACCTGGGATTCTGTTGCTGGGACGGCCTGGATCAGGTTTGGGCTTTGGGGGAAGACCATATGCAGCTATGAAAGCAAAAAAAGTGATTATATGATGAAAAACACTTTGATGCAAAGTTCAATTGCTTCAATTATGAACAGGAGCAAGTGTTTGGTTGTATCGACACAATGTTTATTGATTTTTGACTCTGTTTCAACGCTTAGGTTCATTCATTGATGTGTTTTTGGAGGTACTCACTCTGTCCCACTTTGAGAACCAGCTTCATCCCTCGCGTCACACAAACGCCACCTCTCATGCTGTCAATCCCTTCTTTTGTACCGTCAGAGGTAGCTTTAGAAAAAAGATGAAAAACAACATAATGTCAAGGTCAAGGTTCTTTTAGCATTTCCGTTGGCGTGAAACGACAAATCACTGGAACTCAGACTTAGCTATAAAACACTGGTTTATGACTCTTCATTACTTCACAGCAATTTGCAGCCACTCACTCATATCAAGGAAAAACATGCATAACTGTGTAACTGTCAATTTCAGTACACACTTGTGAATACAGTACACACTGGTGTCCCATTACTTTTTTAATTATTTATCAGAGGCACAAATTCATATTGTTCATATTGTTAGCAATAATGTAGTTTTTTTAAACAAATCACATTTCTGTATGCCACCTTTGAACAATACCTGTCAACACACCAGTTTTCCTGGGATGTTCACGTATTTTACCATTTTATCTTGCTGTTTAAAAAAATGTCCTGTATTTCTCCCGTATTTTTAGTCTTACTTTAAAAAAATCTCACTGGGCGTATTTGATGTTATATGCATATATTAGGGCCGGGACTTTAACCCGTTCATTTAGATTAATTAATTACACAAAAATATAGTGTAAATGTTTTTTAAGCATTTTAATCGCAATTTTTATTGCACCGCAGATCGTTTCTCACTGGATGAGTTTCAGCGGACCGATTATACTGGAGCACCAACTAGCGTTTCTAATGTTCTGAAAGCACTTGAAAGTAGGGATGCACCGATCCAGATCTGCCGACATGTTTGCACGTTTTGTCAGTAAACTGTGTTTTAAATGTGTTTTTTGATCAGGCTTACGATATACTTAGTGTATGTGTTGGCCTGTTCAGGATGTTGCAGTGAAAAAAAAAAGACTAGGTAGTGCTTTGATTTAAAAATGGAGATTGAAATATAGCTTACACTTTAAAAGGCTATGGTTTAATTGATTAAATATGAATGCTGCAAGTCTAAAAGTCAAGTGCTGTGATGCTTTGTGTACTGCATATAACAGGGAAATGGACTATATTTCTGGCAAAAGACTTGGCACATATACACGCCCCCTCTCTTGAAGTAATGTTTGTTTAAAACCATACATATTGTTTCAAAGTAGCTTTTCAGCTTTTGGTACAAGATATTGGACTAACCATTTTACTTGAAAGGTACTGTCTCATTTTTACTAAGATGTAATTTTAAACTGGTGATTTAAAAAAAATTCTAATTTCCATGTTTCACACAATCTTGCAAAACCCTAGAAGTAATATAATTTGATTCATTTCTGCAACATGAGGTGAAATAAATAAACTCAATCAATTTTGTTAATTTCGAATGCCTTCGAAGAGCTCAGCCTTTCTAAACAACCCTGTTTCTGATGTTTGCTTAATGCCTGATTATACAAAACAAAATCTCACAAATCAGGGAAGTCCCATTTCTTAACAGGGTTGGAAGCTTCACAAATCTTACAAGTTGAACAGAAAATAAACAGCTCATTGTATATTTAGTTTGACCTCCTGCAGCTGACGATCAACATCTTCTGAAGGCTCACTCACCGTTCGTAAAAAAAAGTCTTCATGCAATGAATGTCATGCCCTTTTTTACTGAGTTGTTTACTTTCTAATTAATTTAATGTCTGTTTAATGACGTTCAATTTAATTCAGTCTTTATCAGTGTTGTTGAAAAAATAAGTAGACCTTATTGTTGCCATTTAATTAAAAATGTTAACTGAATGAATTACATTAATGAAAAGAAATAAAAAATCAATTCATTAAATGAATAATCAACGTTCTCAGAGACGTTCAAAATGAAGATTGTGTCAGTAAATTATTTAACACAAAAAGTTGCTTTGGAAGTCAATATGCTTGTTTTATTTCCATGCCAGCGCACATATTGCTGTAAGTTTGTCATTGTCACTGAGGTGGTCGTCCACACAGGATGTCCCCGTATGCCAGTGCACATTCTAGCATTGCTTCTTGCCCATATAGTCCTTGTCTCTCTCCAGGCTGCTTTGTGTATAGGAAACTGTCTCTCAGGAATAACAGAGACTCGACCGCAACTATGTTGCCTTTTAACCATGTATACAATCATCCCTCAGCACACACACATACAGTCTCTGAAACACACAGTCATTGCATCTTCCAGCCTTCACATTAATAAATATTTCATAGGTGAGGCGCCTCTCTGAAAAACTTGGTACTGTAAGTCTGAATAACTCAGCATCCAGGCACTGAATACTGCATTCAAACAATCTTCGAGCCCCATGGTACAAAGAGCTTCATCTTCAAACTTATTTTCCTTTCCAAATATAAAGGCAGTTCATGAGGACGATATTGAATTCTTCATCGCAGAAACACTTTGTATTCGATCCATTCAACATTTTATTGAACCCCTGAATGACATACCGTAGTTAATCTGAAGCGCTCGGAAACCCCGGCGCTCACGTTACAAAGACTCTTCCCATCCAAAATATCTCGATTATTACGTTCTTAGGAAAACATTACGGCAGACGGCCAAGGAGCACATGATGACGAGGGGTGCCAGAAAACATTCAATAGCTTTTCTGCTTGAGGGTAACAGTTTTATTTTTTTTTACGTGAAGCTTGATAACAAGGAACTGAGGCCGGGCTCTTTATTTGCCGGTTGGCTAATGAATTAGAAGTTTAGGTTCAAAGCGCTTTTGTGCAATGATGTTTGCCACAGATTTAGGATATTTTCTGAATTCAATGCAAATTAGGCTCTATCGACAGCATCCGTGACTTTCTATTACCACCCAAATTCAATAAGAGAGAAATAAAGAGCAAATGAACTGTGTTTATGACAATGCACTTGCAATGAAAGCCCAAGGCACTTATATAGCTCTTATAATCTAACTTCTCTATAAAAATGTGTTTGACATTTTCTAAAAATGCTTTTAAATGAAGCAAGGCTGATGAGCCTCTTGGTGGGTTATACTGTCTGTAAAATATTCTAAAAAATGTTCAACAAGGCTGGATTTATTTCCTCAAACAATACTAACATTGTGAGTTATTATTACACTTTTAAACAACTGTTTTCTATTTAAATATATTTTAAAAATTAAATTTACTTCTCTGATTAAATGCTGAATTTTCAGCATCATCGGCATTTTCTTGAGAAAACATTATTATGTGCTGGTTTACATTTCTCTTTAAATCTCATATTTTTATGATTTACATTTCTCTTTAAATCTCATACATTTATATATATATATATATATATATATATACACACAAATATATATAAAACAGTAGAGATGTCTTACATTATGTACATGCTCAGAATTCTTTGATGAATAGAAATCTAAATAACAGCATTTATTTGGAATGAAAATCTTTTGTGACATTAGTAATGCCTACTGTCACTTGATAAATTGAATGCGTTGGTGATGAATAGAAACATTAATTATTAAAACTTCTTTTTGACCTTAAGCTTTTGGATGGTAGTGTATGTCTTGTCTATGTAAACAGTGCCTTTATGCTATTATTGGGAATACACGTATACAAAAGTGAGAAAAAGTAATCTAACTTTAAACAGACAAGGTTAATGTTATTAACACACACACACACACACGCACACACACACACACATATATAAATATTATATATATAAATATATAAATATATATATATATTTCTGATCAAAAAGCAATACTTTTGAAAAAAATATATAAAAATATTTTGTTGTTGTCATATTGTAATTTATTACAATATGCCTTACCCCACAGACCTCTATTATAAGTGCACTACTGAAAACACAATGATTTTCTGTGGCGATCAACAGCATGAAACAGGTGCTTTCCATGGAGCTCAACTTGAATTAAACCCAGAAGACTTCTTTAAAATTCATGAATTTCAAAACATTGCAATTCGCCTCAAAAAGGTCAAAAACATTACAACAAATTTATGTTAAAATCAAAAAGAATGATGAAACCTTTGGATTTCATCCAAAGAGCCTCTTACAATAAAACCAAATATTACATTTACCCAAAAACTGACTTAAATAAAGAATAATCTTTAGAGAATACACACATATAAAAGATTCACCCCCTCACATGTAAACGCACAGAAATACGCACAAACACACACTCATGGAGCGAATCCAAAAACATGACCTTTTTAGTGCTCACGGCAGTCATTAGTCAACACACTGGAGGTGTAGAGAAAAAAATGATTCATCACCTAATGGCTCTCATTGTGTTCCTCACCTCCCTCGCTCTCTATTTTCTCCCTCTAGGGATGCAGAGATGTTGAGTAAAGGTGTAAAAGCTGAACTTGAGCAGCAGAGCGAGGAACAGAGAGTTACCTAGGGTTGTGAAACCAAAATGTCAATAGTCAAGGTATCACTATTCTTGATGCCAATTTTGATAGCACATCAAAAACTAACATGCTAATGAACGAAACACTTTACTTTGAAAGCTAAATAAATATAGAATTATATTAAGTGTCCCTAATACCCGTGTACTTCCATAGTAACCAGATGTGTATCTAGTATGTAACCACAGTGTAGGTACACACTGGTACATAGTATCTACAGCTGTAATATTTCTGTAACTTCACACATATAATATACCTGACAAAAAGTGTTGTTACCAATGTCCTGTTACACATTTGTACTTACACACTCCATTCTGAGGGTTGTTACATGTGTGTAGTTACAGAAATATTACAGCTGTAGATACTATGTACCAGTCTGTACTTACACTTTGGTTACATACTAGATAAACACCTAGTTACTATGGAAGTACACGGGTATTAGGGACACTTAATATAAATTGGGAGCAAAAAAGGTTGCTAGATAAGTCCCTTATTCCTCAGCTAGGATCTTTTAGAATTACATTAAGACTACTATTAGGACGTTCAACCCATTGGTCCCTATTAAAGTTCCCAATATTGCGAAACATTTTGGAATGTTTGCCTTAATTTCTTTAATTTCTTTTTGATTAAAGAAAGAAACACATGAACATATTAGATGACATAGTGGTGTGTAAATGATCAAGACATTTATATATTTTAGGGAAAATATGAAGAGTTCATTTGCAAAAACATAGAAGTCGGTTTTTAACAATTCTCAAAAATCATGTTTTTGCCTTTGTTCATTCTAAATAATCTCAATCAAACTGCAGTGTTTTTGTTTGACTATATATGCTGTAAAAATGACAGTGAATATAACTGTAAAAAAACTGTGAAAATGCTATGGTAAAATCCTGTTAAATGGTTAATGGTAAATTCCTGTAAATTTACAGGGAAAACCGTAAACTGACATTCCCAGAATTCTCTCCATTGCATTTCAACTTTTGTTTGAATTTGATGTTTTTTCTTTAAAATTACTTTAAATTACTATATTTCGTCTTAGTTTGTTAGGGTTGTATGTTATCTGTTTGTGCAAATGTACTGGAATATAAAAACATGAAAGTATTTGACGTTTTTCAGATCTCTAACAGCAGAATCAAGGTCATCTGAAAATGACAAAAACACAAATAAATAAAAAACAATTAATTAATTAATTACATAGTGAATAGTTTATTAGATTTAATACGTACTTATATTTTAATAATGATTTCCTTCATTTTTATTTCACAAAGACATGTGAATGTGAGCAGTATAACTGAGCTATAAATACACTGAGTCTGCAGTTTAACATCGACTTGGTACCAAAGTACCTGCATTTCTAACATCCCTAGAAGGAACTACGAGGAAAAAAAAAGAGGAAGAGGGTGAGCGGAAAGGTGAGTGGGCGTAGAAAAACAGTAGTCTGGAAGGTTCTTATGATGGTTGTGGTAGACAAGAGGCCGTGGGTTTAAAAGGAAGATGAAAAGCAGACATGACACACACTGCAGTGCAGACTTTACTGTCTACATGTTCTCCCGAGCAGTCGAAAAATCACAGACAAGAGAGAACAACGGATGACTTCGGTAATTGAGACGATGATCTGCGGTGATGTACAGAAAAGCATGTCTGGAACGGAGATGAAAGAAAAAAACTGGCCGAAGAACATTTTGAAACGACCCACATACTGACCCGCTCCACCCCTCTCCCAAAATTCCCCAGCCCCCCTACACAACCCCCACCTGAGAAAAGGGGATTGACCCACGATGACCAGCGATGGGAGCAACAACAGCTCGATAAAATGGTTTTAACCCCCGACAAATAAGGCCAGCGGCCAAGTCAACCTTTTCAGCCCACTAGGAATTAGCACAATCTGATTGGGCTGCACAAACCCAGAGTAATTTTTCCTAAGTAAGCCCAAGTTCCTGCTGGCAAGAGGGCCTCCATGACCTCATTATCCTGCAGCTGTGCCAGGGCAGGCCTAAAGGGGGCAGCACGCAATATGAGACACACTGTGGGTGTGTGAGAGATTATCTGGGAACACATTCCAACATAGAGAAGAGGCCTTCCAATGACAGAAAATATCTCCGACAAAACCACGCCAGAGCGGGACTGTTCAAAGACACCTCGGGAAATCACTTTTTAAATGTAGCTCAGAGTAACATAGGGACATAGCACATGATCTGAAAGTATTGGAATCTCATTACAAACTTTTCACTTTGCCTTATGAATGTTAATTAGGGGATGTAATCTGATTTGCTGAAAGACAAATGTCTGTTAAAATTGTAAACTAAACAAAACGATTGTAGTATGTTTTCCAAGAAAATACTATTTTAGTTTTTAGGGTTTACTGGTTCTGGAATTAACTCTGGAATCGATTCTTCACCGTTGTTTCTGATCCTTTTTTTTTTTTTTTTACTTCCTTTTACAATTCACAAATCTAATCGCTGTTAAACATATATTTTTTAACAGAATCAATGAAACGAATCTTCTGAAAGACCTGATTTCTGGAAACGAGTTTAAACGTATCACTTACTGCTTTGTCAAACAGCTTTCTTTAGTGTGTCTTGAACTTGGAATATGGGATCATAAACTCTTTTCCAAAGGTCAAACTCATATTGGACCTGAAAGCTCACCTTTTGACTGTGGGAATGCAATGAACTTTGCAATACAATTCAGATGTTCTGGTTTTCGGGCCTGCTGCTGTGATCTGTAACACATAAAGTCCTGTCATGCAGTGGATTGTGGTTAAACAAGTCTCTTTCATCTGCCGCTTCGCAGATGTGATGCACTAAGTGAGCGCGTTTATGAGGAACAGTTGTTCTATTACTTCACTGAGCTGTGCAGTGATTGGATGAATGGCTCAAAAGGATAGTTCACCCAAAATCAAGGTTCTGTCATCTTTTATTTACCCTAATGTTTTTTTTTTAAACCTTTCTTTGTTCTGTGGAGCACAAAAGATGACATTCTGAAGAATTTTTAGTCAAATTAAAGTCAGTGTGATTCAAAACAACACTGATCCCTACTGACTTTAATTTAAATTTAGTTTTTATTCAAATTGCAGAGTAATATATTATATGTATATATTAATGCTCTCTAACAATTAATCACATTCAAAATAAACGTTTTGTTTATAATGTATATATAAATGCAAACACATGCATGTATATATTTAAGAAAAGTGTTATTAACATATTAAATACATTTTATATATATAATATAAAATATAAGAATATAAATATATACATGTAAATATTTTCAAAATATTTACGGTATGTGTATTTATACATAATATAAATACATGATAAATATAGACAGTACACATACATACATTACGTAAACAAGAACATTTATTTTGGAATGCAATTATTTTGGATGCAATTAATTATTTACTTTCTTTATATTCATATAATTTATATTAAATATATTTCATATATAAAATGTTTCTGAAACATTTATATTTGTTTTTATATATACACACATAATATAGCACACATACATATATTATGCAAACAAAAACTTTTATTTTGGATTTTGGACCTGTCATTCTCCTATTACCACACACTACCGAATGTGATGTAAACAAAAAATACTGACTATTTATTTGAAATGTTCCTTACCAACTTCCTGTTTGAATAGTAAATGTCACAACGAAAAACAGACAAACAAAGCAAACTGCACTTGTCTAACAATTTCATGGGGTGTTTAATTAAGACCAATACCAGTTTTCTTTTGCTGTGATTCTTTAATTAACGCCTACAAGTCAAGGCTCAAAGAAAATCCCAAGCATCTTCAGCAGTAATAACAACATCGTGATGACGTCCATCATTCCGGCTTGTCTTGAAGGCAGTGTGTGACTTCATGACACACACCATGAGTGACAGTCCAGTCCCTATGGAAACAGGCCTAAAATCCCACAGCTGTAATCTTAAATGTCATCTTTGGTGAGCAATTGACAGGTATTAACAGTTAATCCTGTCTGACATCCTCTCTCTCCACACACACACACACACACACACACACACACACACACACAGTGGGTACTCCTGTTTTAATGACTGACCCGTCCAGCAGCTCAGTATAGAAATGTCCAGACAGCGCACAAATCTGTGACCCCTGCAGTGCACAAAACTGAATGGCGACAGGGACATAACTCAGACTTGTCTACTATCACAACAACAAAATACCAAACTATTTCTTTAACAAGGTCATAAACTCACAGCCAGAGTAATAAATCCAGCCACAACTAATGAAACAAGACATAACTCCCTCCTAGTTAACTGTGCTGCCCAGGCCTGCTGCTCCCTGTGGCTCAGACGAGACACTTTTAGGTGGCAGAGCTTCTGGAAAGGGTCTTGTAAACCTGGTTAAATAATTACAGAAACTAGACAAAAATTCAAGTGAATCCCTGCATTTGTACTTTCAGGGCTGCTTTTAATGGACGTTTTTATGAGGCAACATTAAGAATTAAACGCTCACATATAATAGAGAGTGAGATAGCGATTGAGATGAGTAAAAGATAGAACAGCATGTGGGAGTGAAGGACTGTAGATGAGAAAGGTGAGAGGCCAGTCTAATTTAAGAGAGTTTAATATAAGGGACAGAGAGAGGTAAGTGAAGCATGTCCAGGTCATATTTCATCCTAATAATAAAATGAAAGAAGGACTATTAAGATTTACAAATTCTCACTTCCATAATGCATACAGGTGTTTTATTCTAGGTTTTGTATAGAAGGATTACTTAAAAAACACAGGATGTGATAAAACATACATATTTGTTTCCAACATGACCAATGCATACTTATTTAATGGCGTGGCAAATTTGTACGACCTCACTCGTAGGATTTAGTGCGTTTTGTCTAAATCCCAGTGACGGGTAGGTTTTTGGGTGGGGGCTAGGTGTAGGTCATTCGTACAAATTCATACGAACTGGCAACTTGTAAAATATGTATGATTTAGCAAAAATCAGTGACGTCATACGAAATCGTAAGAATAAGCCACTTTGTAAAATATGTACGAATTGCTGTAAGATCGAGCTGTTGGTTCTCGCAAATCTTAATACAAAAATGCCCAGTCCATATTTCAATGACTCTAAAAACAATATAATATTGTGACATTATCTTAATTTTTTAAAGAAAAATAATAATAATAAGTGAATAACTAAAGATACTCGCCTCTCATTACTTTTGAATATTATTTCAATTTGGAAGTTTTTTTTGAATTTGAAATTTTTCAGTTATTTATGCAATTTCTTTATTTTTATTTTATAAAAGGCCAGATGGGAAGACCTGGACAGGTTCTTGACAGGTTTCTCCAAGGTACAAAGAAGTGAAACTAGAGCGGGAACGAACAATCTGAGCGAAACAAGAGTGAGACGGTAAAGGTTTTTCTAGGTCATGTTCATGTCAATAATGTTTGGAGGAGCTGGAGAGACGAGGACGAGAAAAGCAAGGCAGAAAACAGATCTACTGTCGCACTTTTAAACAGCTTTTAAAGCGCAAGCACACCTGTCAATCAGTAACCGACAACAGCAGAAACCCGGACACACTACCTGTCTAACATCAATGCCGCGCTTATACACACTTTCAGACAAAAAACCCACACAGCGAACTCAAACTGCATATTCAGCAGTGTGAAATCTCTTTCCCCGTGTTGGAGGTGAGTATATGATGCATGTTTGAAGAGGTGTGGAGTGGCATTAACAAAACGAGAACTCGTTATTGCTCCGCGGTTCCTCCTCCCTCATCCAAATCCCAGTGCGGCCCCACCACCAAAACCCTGTACCACAAAGAGCCCAGATAAAGACACATTATTGAGAATCAGCCTGCTGAAATAACGCGCTCTGACATCTGAGTCAGCCCGCAGCCAGCAGCGTGGAGGTGGGGGCGCGGGGAACAGTTAAAGAGGAGGGAGATGGGAGAAGGAGAGCTAGAGAGAGAAACTCTATGAACTCTGCGCTGATGAGGTACCGCAGTAGACATCGCAGATCTCCACGGATCTGCCTACAGCTTGATGCGGACTAAAGTGCTATACATTAATGTCATGAAATATGCATATTTTAGACAGCAGCAGTCCTTAGTCATTGCCAGCTGACAGCAAACACGGTTCTGAAAGCGTATTTATAATTAATGAAAGCATCATCCCTATTGGCGAAAACCTTTTTTCAAGGTTGAGATTTCCTCTAAATCTGGATCATGTGTGGTAATTATTTTAAACATCATAAACCAGAGGAAAACCTGTAATCTCCTTGAAAAAAATAAAAAAAAGTGGATAATTTATTCCATTTTAGGCATTCCACTCAATTTGACTAGTATAAAATGTGTCATATGAGACATTTCAAAAAGAAACCTTGAAACTTTTCCATATGCACGATAGAACAACCTGTCTTTAAAAAGGTGTGTGTGTGTGTGTATGTATTTATCAGATGTACATTAAGTACTTAATTACAGTGCTTCCCCACAAACGTCTGCGATTAATTCAGCTTAAAATCTGCTTTACATACAACAGCATAGATTTTTTTCTTTGTAGATAATATCAGGTTTGAGTGCATCTTTATAAATTCTCAAATACATTATTCTTCAAAACTTTGTGGTCAGAACAATTTTTTTTTTGAAATTAATATTTTTATCAAGCAAGGCTGAATGAATTTAATCAAAAATGACAATAAAGAGTTGTTAATTTCTTCTACTAAAATAAATGCTGAACTTTTCACTCATCAAAGACTGAAAGAATGTATGTTAGAAGGACCACATGACACTGAAAACTGAATTAACGATGCTGAAATGTTGAATGCTTGGATCTGATTGGCTCACAAATGGGCTAAGGTGTGTAACTATTTTCAATATTATCAGTTCGCCAAACAATTTCAGATATTTCGAAGGCAATTACAGCCTACAACAAAACCCTTAATTCCCTGACCTTGAACCTGATTTTACCAAGTGCAAGATGTCCCTGAGTCAACATCTTTGTTGATCCCGGGACAACATTGTGATTAACCAATCAGATTCGAAGAAACTGTTTAAGTTTTAAGTTTAGGCTTACAATCAGTGTTTTTGCTTGCACATTCAGCTATAATTATAATTTTAATTATAAAAAGCTTTGATTTTAGGCATTACTCATGGGTAAGGTTAGGTTTAGTATAGTTTGGTATTTTGTGTAAAAAATATGTTGACCAATGGGACACATTGAACTTAGAAAAATCAGGACATGCATTACTGACCAGGCAAATACATATAGCAAACATACGGATAAAAATCCCAAATTATTTCCATGTTTTTTTCCACAAAGTTAAATTAATAAGCAAGGTAACACTGCACTGTTCTTGAATCAAATTAACTTACATTTTCGCTACAAGTAGAGATACTGTTGCCAAACCCTGTTAAAAGATGCACAAACCAAGGTATTTGACACGTTTAATCTCTCTCTTTCTCTAATAACTTCATTATTAACTGCTTATGCCCCTCCATTGATATATAATTCCGAATGCGTGCCGAATGTCGTAGTGCCAAAGCACCTCTGGTGCCGAATGAAATTTAAGTCTTGCGAGCAATGCTTTTTTTTTTTTTATAAATGCAAATCTGGTTATTTTAGAGTCCCGTTGTTGTATAATACAAATATTCTCAAAAAGAAACAATGGAGATGTCTTTATTAGCATACATGCTCCATCTTCCCATTCTCCAAGAGTACATAGAGGCACTGAAGTCTCAAAGCTGGAGTTTTTTAGCACTGGCTCAGGTTCACCTGCAGTGTTTCCCTGTATTTTGGCACAATGCAGTCTTCACTCCATTTTAACAAGATGCCAAGTCCCTGCTGGTCAAAAATGGCCCACAGCATGATGCTACACAAGCATACTTCACTGCAGGTATGGTGTTTTAAGGTGTAGCCAGCGTGAGCTCTGCACCTTTGAATTCTGTTCAAAAGCTCTACCTTGGTCTCATCTGACCACAATATCTTTCTTAGGTCCGCATTACATTTTTTTCGTCTTTCTCAACATGGTTCTTTCTGAGTAATGGCTTCTTTTGTACCACCACCCCATGTAGACCAGTGCTCTGGATATGATTGACTTCATATTTTATTCCTGGTTATTGAACTCTGTGGCTTCTTCAAAGTCACTGTTGATCTTTCGCAACTCTCCTTCATCAGAGTTTTGAAGAACAAGTCTTCTAGTCTGGTTGGTTTGATATAGCTTGTGATATCCGAATGAACAATGGCTTCTAGGATATCCATAGAAATTTGTAATTCAATCAAGATGAGAATTTATTTAAAACAGCAACTTGTGCACATAAGGCAAGTCTTCTAAAACCTTCCATGGCTTGAGAAAATAGGGCATTGTATCAAATTGTATCTACTACATTTATGGAGATTTTTAGAGCACTGGCTACTTTAAGTCATTGTCCATCTCGTTTTCTGGTCAATAAAGAGGAAATTCGAATGGATTGGATCCATGAATACAAATACAAAGGCGCTGTATGTCGGAGGAGGGCTGTCTCTTTCTCTGTCTCGTTTCCTCTGAGGTAATTATCTTAATAGGTTGACTAATAGCACCTCTCAGAAGTGTGTCAGTGGTCTGGGAGGGATGGAATGAATGGGATGTGGAAATAGATCCCGACAACACACACAGGGCCCAGTGAATCTCAGTCTCAACCAAATGCAAGAGAGCCTACATCAAGAAGCAGTCCTGTTAAGGTCAAAAGTCATTAAATCTCACCTGTTTGCGCCACAACAGTATGCCGAAAGAATAACATGCACATGAAACATCTCGTTTTCAGACAATGTACTGCAGTCTGGAAACGATGCTTCTCGAGTGTTGTTTCAGTCATTATTTTTAAGTAGGAGGTGGGAAAATTCTGAGTTTCAAGCTGTGTGGAACGTAGCATAAGAATAAACAAGTTAAAAACATCTGCTAGTGCGCAGTACATTTTCTACGAAAACAATTCTTAATAACTTATGCAGTGTTGTTTTTGAAGTAAATTTTCATTTATTATTTTCTAAATTGCTTCATACTTTCACTAAAAAACAAGACAATAAAGCCTAATTAGAAGTATTGCTTTGCAGTGTATGTGAGTTGTTTTCATACAGATTGACAACTGCATTTACAAAACAGGCATGACTTTAAATTATAAATTAGTCTGTTCACACAGCATCTTAACAAAGCGGATCTGTAAGAACAAATATCCTTAATTGTTCCCTCTTCTTTTCTCATGATAGCTGTTAATATCACCTGTAAGTGCAGTGACTGAAGTAAATATCAAAGATGGTGTCTTTTATACTAATTTATTTCTTTTTATGTTTTTGAAAAATGCAAGAGACAGAATTTTTACAGAAGCTGGTTGTCACTCATTTCAAGAGTTAAGATACATTTAGGGTACAGTTTTATTTTTGAGAGAAATTAATACTTTCATTTAGCAAGGATACGTTAAATTGATCGAAAAGTGGAAGAGGTTTCTAATGTTCTATTTAAAAAATGCTTTCTATTTATCAAAAAATCCTGTAAAATATGTAACATGGTTTCCACAAAAATAATAAGCGGCACCACTGTTTTCAACATGAATAATAATAATAATAAGTAATGGTTCTTGAAAAGCAAATCAAATTTCTGAAGTATCATGTGATAATGAAAACTAATTGCTGCTGAAAAATTATTCCAAGAAATTATCTACAGGAATAAATTACATTTAAAAAAGTTATTTTATAGAATGCCGCCTTCGTGAAGATTTTCAAAAACGCACACACAAAACTTACCAACTCCAAATTCTTAAGTAACTTTGTTTACAACAAGACTAACCACCGTATTGTGCTGCTGTGTGAGTGTAGCCAGTGTGTGTGTTTATATTCAATATTATTTCCATTTCTACTCCTCAGAGGCTTCACCTACATAACCATTCTCTTTCTCTCACTCCAATCTGTCCATCCGTCCCTCAATCCCTTCATCTTCTCTCTCCCAGTCTCTAGTGAACAGCTGGTGAGGAGAATTCCCACAATCCCTCACACCATAATCTCCCTCCCTCTGCTCACACGTCCATCCATCAAAAGAGCCTTTATTCACCCCTGCTGCTGTGTGTGTGTGTGTGTGCTGGGTTAGGTCGGATGACACTGTGTGCTTTATACCTAGCTGTATAGAAAATTGAATAATGTACAAATCAAATTAAATGAAATAAACACACCAACCACAGTGTCCATATGCTTTTTATGAAGGTCATGTGTTTGTAGGAATCTTTGAAAAGCAAGTTTTACATTTAGAAAAAGTGAGGTGTGGATTTGTTTGTGTGTTTTTATGTATATGTGTGTGTGTTTGTGTACTTAATGACTTTAAGCGCAGCTGCAGATGCCAGAAGGTTAATGAATCACTGTGTTAAACCGTCTATATCCCATTAACCTGAGACCTACAGCGTGATCTTTATCAGGAGAATATTAGCACACACACACACATACACAGATCGCTCAGATCAAGCCGACACATGCAGAAATCGAAATAGAGCTGGAAATTCAAACGGACACATTCACAGGGATAAACACAGGCTCTACGCTGTGACACACACACATGCTACACACACACACACGTTTACACACCAAACGTAGTGTGGCACGGGGCTCTGATTGCTGACCTAGTTTGGGAGGGACCTGTCACTGCTCATAGCCATCAGATGGCAAACTCACTGGCTCGGCATGGCAGACACACACAAACACACAACCACGAACACTGAACTTTGGAACTCCGAGTGCAGCAGCATCTGTGTGAAATTAAATAGTACGGTTTTGATTTTAACATGGCTTCAAACTGTGCACCAAGGTATGCTAAATGTTGCGCTAAAAATACGTAAATGTTATGGCATGCATTAAAGTGTGCAGATGAGCTGGGAAAACCTCATTTTTACATTGCAATTATGGGGCACCAAATGTTGTGGGTTGCAAAATAGCAACAAAAATGTACCTATTTAAGCAACAAAAAGTATTTCTTTCAACTTATTTGCATATTTATATTCATTACATTAAAATAATGACTTTATTTTAATGTGTCTTTGTTGAAGTGATTATACGTTTAATTACGATATAATATTAATTAAGCATATGCATGTAATTAGGTATAACTTGTTGTTTTAACAATTAAGAACATGTAATTTGCAAAAAGGACGACTTAAAATAAAGTGTTACCTTATTAATTGTAATTTTTGCATCAAATAAATAAAAAAAATGTTAAATATTAAAATCAATCTGAATCATACATCTGAATATTAAATAATCTCTATTAAAGCAAATAAAAAATTTTTTTTAGTCATTTTAAAATCTTACTTAAATCCCAAAATAATATCTACATTTTAAATCAGAACCCTAATTAAAATTCTTAAAGGGTTAGCGCACTCAAAAAATAAAATTAGCCTTTGATTTACCAACTTGTTACCAATTCATACGTAGGAGGCTAATTTGAACGACCTCACTCATTAAATTGTGTACGATTTGTCTAAATCAAAACAACGGGTAGGTTTAGGGGTGGAGTTAGGTATAGGTCATTCATACAAGCTCGTAAAATACGTATAATTTACATATGAAATTGTCCATATTTAATAGACATTTAATTGTCCATAGTATTCTAGAGACAGTCGGATCTATTAGCAGGCTTTTTCAAAATCAACGGCAAACAGAGCAGTCAGAGATGTGACAGAATCGTAGTCGGTAAACAGGCAGAATGGGTCAAGGCAGGTAGCGAGGATCATAAACAAGATAAACAGTCCAAAGTAACAACAATAGGCAAACACAAGAATAAACGCAAAAATTATACCAATGGCAGATAATGCACAACACAATGATACCAATAGTGCAGATAATGCACAACACCTGTGAACGAATCAGCCAATGTACGTGGGTTAAACGAGTCCGGGTGGGAACGTTAATACTGATGACGGCTGGAGAGAGCCACAGAGGCGCAGCTTGTGACAGAAATCATATGAAATTGTACGAGTAAGGCCGTACATATTCATACTAATTAGCCACCTCGTAAAGTATGTTCGAATTGCTGTGAGATCAGGCTAGATTTACTCACCCTCGAGGCATTCTAGGTTTTCTAGACCTTCTTCAGGCGAAGAAAAAAACTCATTTTTTGTCTTTGCTCAACAGTCCAAAACATGTCAAATAAAGCATGCACATCCGTGATAAAATGTCCTGTAGCAAATTCAAAAAATATTATTTCCATGATAAGCGACGAACATGGAAAGAGAACAGATCAAAACGCCGGTCTTGAATTAGAAGCACTAAATGAAGATTTGTAAACAAGAATTTCAGAAGATTTCGTTATAAGCCAAGAGGAGACTGGTTTTCCTTTGCTCTTGGAAACAAACTTATAAAGACATATTTCAGAGGGATACTTCTTTTTCTTACAAAATTCTCTTTAGGAGGCCTTTAATTAATTACATTTTTAGTGTTAAAATCTCAATGTAAAATATGAATCTTACATCTACAGTACATATAAAATTATGTCTTAAATATACATCTAAATGATGTCGCTTATTTGCAGACAATGTGTTTTCATTATGATTATAACAGGAGTGTTCTCATTTTGCTGCATCGTGCCACTCGTTAACAGTATTACACTGTGACATCAAGGTAGGGGTGGTTATATTTATGTACACACACACACACACACACACACACACACACACAAACACACATGTACACACACACACACACACACCGGTTGGGGTGGGAGTAAGGTTCATCTCTAATATTTCAGTTTAACCTTGATAAATAAACCAACAAGACCTTTTCAATAATTAACAACCCCTTACCACAAGTCTAATCTATCGTGACAAACACACACACACACACACACACACACACACACACACATTGTTTTTTGTGATTTATGGGGACTCTCCATAGGCGTAATGGTTTTTATGCTTTACAAACTGTATGTGGTATTGCCCAACACTGACCCTACACCTAAACCTACCCCTTACAGGAAACAAAAAACACCATTTAGTATGTTTTTAAAGCCTTTTGAATTACGGGGACACTGAAAATGTTCTCATAAATCACCTCCATATTGTAATACCTATGTCATAACCATGTCATTATGCAAATTTGTGTCCTCATAAACCACATAAACATGCACACACACACAAACTCTGATACTCCAAAGTCAAAATATCAACAAGTAGTTGTAGGACAGGCAAACAAAACTGTATATGTTATTCCAAGGTAATACACTTTGAATTTTACCATTAACTCAGACTCATGCAGCGACGCAGGCATTCACACTACTGTTGTGAATTATTGACTATGCGAGAATGTGCTTTGGAGAATATGATGATAAAGGGGAGGTTTTGGAGAGGGATTCTAATGCAGTGGGTTTTTTGAGCGCTTTTTAGGTGTAAAGTGCTCCCCTGGGAACTCAGTTAGCGCCCAGTGATCAAAGTTTTGACAAAAGAGCTCGGAGCGTTTGATACACTCTGATACACACTCAGCAGGGAGAAGATCTCAGCTTCAAACAGTGCAGATCACAGGGGAAACAAGCACCAGCTAAAAGCATCACTCGCAGCCTCACACAACAGGACGAAACCACAAAAACCTACACTAATAAGCAATGCTTTTATCCTATATTAAAACACATAAACAGTTTACATGCGTGATTTATAACACCATCCGAGGATATTTGGGCAGGGAATTGCATGGTGTGTGTGTGTGTGCGTGAGTGTGTATGCCATTGGTCGGGCTGTTGTGTCTAGCTGCTCTTAAATGCCCTTGAGTCTCACAGGCCCATTACAGCCAATTAAGATCCACATAATCACAAGCGTGTGCAGAACCGCACAGCACCCAATGCTCTGTCTTTCTCTTTCTCATTACAGGCATATTGTAGAAATTAACAACTGCCAACTTAGGTTAATTAAAAGTGATTTCCCTAGGGAACAAACAGTAACACACACACATATTCTGTGTTTTATCGATGGATTCATCTTTTGGTGGAGTAACTATAGGTAAATTTGACGGGACAGAACCCCTGCGGCTGACACGTGGTATTATTGCACTTGGGTAATTATCAAATATCCCTTAAAAATGTTTGTCCTTTAAATCATTTTATATTAGAAATTATCACTTTAGTTGCAATCTTAATTTTTTAGGAATTTTTACATTTTAAACAATTTTCTTTATATTTAATAATATGAATCAGGGGTCTCAAATACATATTAACTGACAGCTTCTACTTCATATATGCAGTATAAGATCAGGTTGCACTATATTAAGTGCCCTCAACTACTATGTACTTACATGTAAATGTATAAATGTATCAATTATTTTTATGTACCTGAAAAATACCTGCATGTAGTTACATCTGTAATTATTTTCTGTATCACCCTTACACCTTACAGGGATAGTTCACCCAAAAATGGACATTTGATGTTTATCCGTTTGCCCCCAGTGTATTCAAGATGTAGGTGACTTTGTTTCTCCAGTAGAACACAAACAAAGATTTTTCATTAAAACTGTTGCAGTCTGTCAGTAATATAATATAAGTCGATGGGCACACAATTTTCGAGAGTAATTGATGTCTTTAGTCACAAAACGATTGGTTTGTGCAAGAACCTGAACAGTATTTATATAATGTTTTACCTCAAGTACATCACTACGTCCAACTATCCTGATCTAATCCTGGTCTAAACAGCCAGTGTGTTGTCTTCTACATGCTTCTACTTCTATTTAATGGAGGATTACTGCCAACTACCTTTTAAATGGACCACACTTTATCGACAGTCCCGATTAGGAGTGTCAATGGTATGGTAGGAGATGAATAGAAGAAGATGCGCCGAATGTTGTGGATTAGATCAAGACAATTGGACATGGTGGTGTATTAGAGGTAAAATAATATAGTATATTAATACTGTTCAGGTTCTTGTTCAATTGGATCATTTGAAATCTCAGGACATTAATGTATCAAACGAGCTTTAATTTAGGGTTTAGGGTTTAATTTTGAATTGTGTGCCCATTGACTTGCATTATGTGACTGAGAGACTGCAATGGTTTGAGTTAAAAAAAAAATCTTTGTGTTCTACTAAACAACAAACACACCTACATCTTGGATGCTCTGGGGGTAGACAGAAGAACATTCATTTTTAGATAAACTATCCCTTTTACCCATACCACCAAAGCTCTCCCTAACCTAACCTGTATCTTTACCTTAATAGCAGCAAATTTTTTTTTTTTTTTTATTGAATTACACAACAGTTAAGGCAACTTCATTAAAGTGGAAACTATAATCTTTTACAAGAAATTTGGGAAAGATTGTGTGCTATAAAAAACATTATTATGAATTATTGCAAGGATATTTGTTCCCATGACTTATTAATACGTGGCTATGATTCTTTACCGTTTCTTTCCCTTATTTTTGTTAATTTATGAATACTTTGTAGAACAAATTAGTAACATGACCATGATTTTACTTAAAAAGAAGGAAACCAATTAAGCTGCGAGAATATCTTTTTTGTGTGTCTGAAGAAAAATTATTTGTGGGTTGGATGAGTGGATAAATTATTCGTAACATTTAACAAGGGCATAAGATAACACAACATGTGGGATGTGTTTGGCTTGTGGGCCGATAGTTTAAGAACAGTTACTATAGAGCAAAATAAAAAACAAGAAAGTAAAAATTAAGATTATGAAACATGGCAAGGCTTGAATCTGTGATATACACTTAAGAACATTTTGCCTTGAACATGTGTTGCTAACTTCTGCATAGATACACGGAGAGGACCCAAACTACGGAAATGATTCCCACAAATAAATGCTGTTGTCCAAAACGGTACTATATTGCAATATTGGTTAACACACACACACTTACCAATGATGTAATAGTCTCGTAAGTTCTTGAATTCGTGACCCCACAGGTTGGGCGAATACTCCTGGAACTTGATGGTGAACCTCATATCGCTGTTGGGTTTGTCGCAGGTGAGCAACAGGTTGGGAGCGCCCATAACTTCACACCTGTCGGCCTGCTCTCTTGAGGACACCAGGTACAGTTTATAATACTCATACTCAGGAGGAGAGTTCGGGCCTGATGGACTTGTGGCAGGACACACGAGGTCCAAACGATCTCCTATTTGAGGGTAGAGTATGTAGCCCCTCTCATCTCCGAACCTGTAGAATCAGAGAAAGAGAGATGAAGTCTTGAGTGACAGACAAATGAGAATGAATGATGGTTTCCATGGAAACTGAGACTGACAGTTTGATATTTGCTTGTGTGTACGTGCATATAAATCCCCAAGTCTTGTCTGAAGCCGAAACTGCCCTTTTGTTCATACATTTTTAACTCCAAATGTAAACATACATGCCCTTTGGTTCAGGAGAGTGTGTGAGAGGGCATATGTGTGGTATTGCTTGCCAATGCGATGAAAATGAGCATACGTGGGGATAACGTTTTGCCTACAATTGTAAAACCCGAAACTGCTTAGATTGTGGGGACGAGTCAATGGTAAACTTCTATGGCTTTCTTCTGTAAACAAAAAAAAGATATTTTGAAGAATCTTATTGCTCTGATATTATCTATATTGTTATTTTAATTGAGGCTTTTCTGCAATGCGTGTTGGTTGTGGAGTAACATGTCTCATTTCACTGTACTGTGTATTGTTGAAATGATAATAAAAACCTATTGACTTGACTTGAATTGTGATAAATGGAGACTATCAAGCTGCAAAAGGACACAAAAAGTATCATAAAACCAATTCATACTACTTGTGCACTCAATTCAAAGTCTTCTGAGGTCATACAACTGCTTTATGTGAGAAACTGAATGAAATTTCGAAGTCATTATTCATCCCTTCAGCAAGATGTTAACTGTGTTCTGTGTCCGGATCATTGAGTCAATGAACTTGAAAACTCGATCATATTCATACCTGAATTAATCATTCAGACCAGGGGCTGAATTCAAGAGAATCTTCTTAAAGACATTATGAATTTTGTCAGAATGTTCCAACAGTACATTTTTGACCATTTTTTATTTATATATATATATATATGTATATATTTTTGACAAAGACTTGCTGATGAACTCAATGAAAATAACCTCAAAGTCTGTCTATTTGGAGCATTTGCAGATAATATTTGTTTGCAAATAAAAGTCTGAAAAGTAGAGCAGAGGAAAGGCAAAACACATTCTGTGGGAATGGCCCCTCAAGAAATGTTATATACAAAACATTCATTATTTTATTCTTAAGTTAGGAAATAAAAATAAGCTGTTAGGAAGAATTTCACTTTTAAGAATATTTTGGAAAAGCAGCCCCTGGTTTGTTAACTTAAGCTCAGAAGAACAACAACGCTATTGCTTTCATCAACCTACTAAAGTAATGGAGAATTTTTTATGGTACTTTTATGGAGCTTGGCAAGTACTTTTTATACTTTTGTGTCCCGCAGAATAATGGGATAATAATAATAATAATAACCGTCTGTCATATGGATCTGAAACAAAACGTAACGTTTTGGGATAAATATTCCAAAAATACTATTGGAAATACTCCACTGATACATACTAAACAATGTCTTAATGAGAAAGGGTTAAAAAAATCTAAATAAATAAATCTTGGTATAAAACCAACTAATCAATAGAAAACGAAGACCTTGAAAGAAAACCAAAAAGCATAACAGACAATTCCTCATTTTTTATACTTTAGTGTCCCATAGAATATGGATCTGAAACAAAAATGTACATTTTTGGATGAAACTAAAAATGCAGTAAGGTTTCTGCAACTTAATAATTAAATCAAACCAGGTATAAAACCAAGTACTCAATAGAAAACAAAGACCTTGATAGAAAACCAAAAAGTGTATGTGACGAGAGCATATATAAACACTTTCATAAAAACGCCACTGAGCATAAGAAACAATTAATCAATATTTCACAGTACATTCTTAGTCCAACCAAGGCCAAAGCTGAAACGCAGCACTTAAAGCTCCTATACCTTCATCCTCTTGAGAAAAGAAAACTCTGGCATTTAGCAGACTGACATTTTAGCTCTATTCAGAGAAAAAGACTTGTTCTGAAGTTGAAAATTTTCCTCGCAAATAATAACCCCACTGCAGATAAAGCTATTTTGCAGACCCCTCTCTCCTCACACTAAGTGTACAAAGCTTGACGTTTCTATCAGGCTAAGACATCCATGCAAAACTCCAATTAACCACGCCACAGTTTGGAAGACACCTTTGCACAGATTTTGCACAGATCCAAAAAAAAAACTTCCTAGATAGAATAAAAAAATAAAATGTAAAAGCAAAAGCTCCTGATCTATGGATCAAAACATATCCCTTAGCGCACTGAGTTTAGGCCTCAATCAGACGTCCGTCAAAGATGCAACAAAAATCAATGTGATCTCTGCCTTTTCATTAGCTGCTAACATTTGGGATCTGACTGAGGGCAAATATTATAATCTGATAATCAGACGCTTTAATTCATCAAAACAAAAACTCACTCATCACTGTTTGGTGAAAAACACACACTAGGCCTTCAGTGTTTACATTGTGCTGCTCATCGAACCAAGCAATTTACCAGTGGCTGTGAATTATGATGACCACACACACACTCTCTGACCATATAAGATGAACAAGGTTCCTCGGACTCACTGTATGTTTGGTTATTTATACAGACTTGTTTAATCCTGTTGTCTCTTATGTATTTACTTAATTGTGTCTGATGGAAGACACAGGAGGGCAATCTGGCATTCTTTCCTGGTTAAACCAGACTGTGTTTGGTTAGTGAACTCATCCCACGCTGTTTAGATATAGGTTAGAGGTGGTCGACCTGATTACATGCTGAGACGTTGCGGGTTTCTGTGCTGGTTTGATGCTTCTTATTGGCGGGTTGAGATCCCAGGGCTCCTTTACACTTGCACTGAAGAGATGGAGTGACTTTGGGCCGCCCTTGAGTTTCTAAGGCCGTCGGAAGCTTTGAATTCAGACTCTGTTATTCCCCTTTCGCTCATCTAGAAACCTCCACTTCACTCGCATCAACACAACATCTTCCCATGAGCTCACGCTGGGCTTTCCAAAGTTTGTTTTCAGCAAGATAATGTGACACACACAAAAAGATAATGAAAATCATAATTTAAAATTCATGCATTATCTTTCTATGTGTATTATGTCGTTTGACAAACGCAGATGAGGATATTGTCTGTGCATAATGATAGAAATTATAGATGCAAAGACTGTACTGATAAACGGCTGATAATAGTTTTAGACTATTATGCTGGAATTTAATAGAAGGAAATCTTAAAATGCTTTAAGCCAATTTAAGCATCACAAAATTGTGAGTTGAGAGTTAATTTTGAGATTCAATGGTTATCCTTTTATAAAACGTGAAAGAGTAGTTCACCCAAAAATATAAATTCATTAATTACTCATGTTGACTGTTTTCCCAATGTTTTTACTATGTTTCTGGATCTGGGATAATTTCAGTTGTGTTGCTGTCTATGGAGGGACAGATGGCTCTCTGATATCATCAAAATATCTTAATTTGTGTTCCAATGATGAACAAAGTTCTTATGGGTTTGGAACGACATGAGGATGAGTAATTAATAAAAACTTTTTTTACCAACTTTAAATAAGTGTACGATGGTGAAAACAGCAGGATACATGTGAAAAAGGGAAATGAGCAAGAACAATTACATATCTATTAACCATTTCTAATATAAATCAACTGACATAGTTACAATACAAACAGAACAAATCATGAAAAATAATTCTCCTTGCTGTTTCGAAGGTGAATACATACAAAGTTTAATAAACCAAAAAAATACATCAATCTGAAAAATGACACTGTATTGCGTTTGAAAACCATGAGTACATAACCACTCACAAGTACAAATAAACAAGGGCTGTCAATTTAACAAGCCAGTGTGATTTAATAAAATATGAATCATATCCATAAGAAATTCAGGCTGAAGGAGCCGTTTACACAGGACGGCTATATTCAAATTTAGGAATCTCTAGATGCATTTTTCAAAGCTGATGTACTTTTTACTTGACACGCCATCTAAAAAAAGCTCATGCTGCCTCAAATCGCCAACTCTCATTGTAAATGAATGATTTCTGGCTGCTGCAAACTGCTGTCAGTGTTAAAAGGGTCAGACAGAGTGTAGAAAATGGTCATGAAATACTAAATGATGACGTTTTGGTGCACTACATGTAGTCAGAAAATGGCCCCTTTAATTTCACAAAAGAAGACAAGGGTGCATTTAATCTTTCTTGTGTTTGCTTTAAGCTCAAGCTAATGGATATTTTAACCTCAAATCCTGCCACCCTGCAGATCCCAACTGTTTTCCTTCAGTCCAAACGGAAGACATTTCTATCAGAGAACTGTCAGGCCCATGCTGTGACACACGAAGCACGGCGGCCGTACCAAGACCACCCCAGAATAACAAAGGACAAAAATCAAATCTCAGCATAATACAATTTACTGATGGAAGGAAACGTAACATGCTGCATCTGTTTCTGACTACACTACACTGATTTTTCAAAGGCTTTTGAACATGTCAAAATTGCTCTGGGATGTGATCACCAGTTGACGAGCTGAATGCATTTCTCTTCCCTCCGCAGGAAAAAAACAGCTTTGCTTGTTGAAAGAACTGACAGTCTTTGTCTGTTAGCAAAAACGCAAACATTTTGTGTTCTTTGCAGTGGTTATCAGGCCTGACAATGCTAAATTTCCTCTCTTTTTGGTGTTGGCGGATTATGCAAACATATTTATTCATGGGAAAGGCGATTTTTGGTTTAAAATCTAGTCAAATCAGACCTCCTTTTGCACTGAAGTAAACACACAATCAAAGTGAAAACTGCCTACATATGTATTGAGAATGCTCTTTCCGCCTGCTCCATGAACTCTGATTTTAATACACCGCCATCTGAAACTGATCTTTTTATGTATGAAATATGCAGCATGAAATACAGACGTTTATCTTCATTTGGTGGAAATTTAAGACAGGCAGAAAAAGCATTCTTACATGAAAAAGACATAAACACTCTCAAATCCGTGATTAAGCACTTTAAATGTAAATGTCACAGAGCAGGATCAGAATTCACAAGGCTCATATTCAGTATCGATTCACCACTACAGAATCATGGGTATTAAAGTTTCCTCACACCACACTAAAGCAACAAAAAGCCTTTCCCTGATTTTCTAAGAACGTGTGTATGTGTGTGAGCATCCCCTAAACCCTGAATGTCCTTTAAAGTAAAACGTTTAAAACAAATAATGCAGCAAATAATAAAGTTTCAAAGGTTTTCTTTTAGGATCTGGATTAGTGTGTATCAAGTGAAGTCCAAAACTGAATATCTGGACTTTTATTTTATTTTCTGCACTGATTCATGGTAAATGCACACTTAGCGGAACTAAGTGTGTTACCGTTGGTTGAGCCATAACAGAATAAACGTTTAATATGCCTTGGGTGGCAATTTGTGTAATTTTATAAATGATAGGGATGACCATATTGAGATTTGATTCCACGCTGGTCTAGACTGCAGGGTTGAGCTTTAAGTAAAAAAACAATAAAAGGCATTTTGTCATTTAAACGTGTGTGTGTGTGTGTGTGTGAGTTTACGTTCATCAAGACCTGCTGAGTGCACCTAGATTATCCTAAGGGCTCGGAGAGTGTTGTTTCATGTTCTTATCAGTGCTATTTAATTAGCTAAGGGCTGGAGATAACTTAGACATTCCTGAACTCTGACGGACTGAAACCCACTTACCACACGGCCGAGAACCGCATGCCACAAACGCACAGCGACTCACCCAAACGCAAACACAAAAACAAAAGCCTAAAACTAGGGAACTTCCAGGAGCGATAATGGGAAAGAATCAGCGGCTTGCTATGGCTGATACCACAGCAGAATTCTACACTTCGCATTTTAACCCTTTTAAATGGAACAGCTAATGATAATATTGTGATTTTTTAGTTTTGTTTTCTATTTTAATATTTTAAAATTATATATCAAAGTTGAAACCAATTGTGCATCTTAATATTGTTCTGATAAACTGAAATAATTTATACTTTTTTTTTTAAAGATTCTAAATGAATAGAAAGTTCAAAAGAAATAGTATTTATTTAAAATAGCTTTCCAAATTTTCCAATTTGTTTTAATCAATTTTTACTTGCTAAATTAAAAAAATGATGTTTTCACAAAACCCCATTTTTAAAACTGAGCTACCTTTCTCTGATACATGAGACAGGTCTTACAGGCCCATTACAACAAAATGGTGCAATGCTGAAAATACTTATGTAATTTTCCCAATTTATTGGCAAGTAATTTATCGGCCAGTAACGTATTGTGTACTTCTGCACAAAATGTCTACTGGGTGGTCTTCTGTTGTGGTCCGGTCGAGTAGCTCCAGGCAGCTAATGGGCCCAGAGGCTGCTGACTCCTCAGCCCAACATGAAAAGACTCATCAAGCTCCAAACACTCAGATGATTAAAAATGAACGTCACTAAAAATAACCTTCCCTTTGTTTGGAAGAGAAGGAGGGGAGGGCACGGGGAGAAAGGATAACTCCCAACTCACTTTTCTTGTGTTCTCTCGTTTTCTCTCAGCTCTCCGTTTTCATGTTCGAACCGAGCCAAGGGGGAATTAACCAACTCTGATTCTTTTTAAAGTTTGTGGATAAAATGTTCGGCGGCCTGTTTAATATACGCACATCTTCGCAGTGGCAGACTGGAAGTGTGTGGGTCTACCATTGTACCGCCTTTATATCCATTGCGCAAAACTCCACAGAGGAAGTCCGCAGATCGCATCTGGCCATATTAATGAGACATCAGCGAGTTAAAACCAGGATGACCATGATTCATCTAGTCTATAAAAACAAATGCATGTTCTCATCGCTGTCTGTTTACTTTTCTTCATTGTATTTCTTGACAATCTATTGTTCATGATTCACATTTAAGGCCTGCCAATTACCTACATTGTTCCTTTAGTAACAAATGCTCATCCAACCTTCATGATGATGGGAAACAAGAGACGGCTAAGGAAGAAAAATAGATAAATTGGAAGACATCAAAACCCTAATCCTGTATAGCCTCAATTCATGCAGCGAAATAGAACAGCAGCTAAAGAAACGATCAATGTCATCATCATTAACGTTGTGTTTACGCTGATGCTACCAGATGATGTAAAGAGCAATGCTTGTCTCTGTCATTCACTGTAACACCACCCTCTCCCGTCTTGGTTCAGAACCATCATCGGAGTAATCTTCAAATTGTAATTACGCTTTCCACACACAGCACAGTATCATGCCAGGCCTTTGAAGACATGCCAGAGACGCGCCTTTGAAACCGAAAATTAAATATGAGTGAAACAAGAGAAGGTGGTTTTCATCGTGAAGATGGCAGGTCCAGCTAAATAACACTGAAATTGAATGCTCAAGAAGTCAAACTATGAGGTTTCAAGGGGTGCCGGTGTAAATTAAATGCCTTATGACAACACAGAAGCCGAAGAAAACAAAATATCTAATAAAAAATAAATTAATCAAATAAAGCAAATTTTGAGTAAATGGAGAATTCTGCTGGGACGTATTTTGTTTCAAATGCTTCTCCAAATATTGTAGTGTCTTTGGAGTGGACATGACTGCCTGATTGCATTAACATAACAGTGGATAGTATCCCTACATTTACATTTGTGTAGTTACATTTCACGATTATTATATATTCGGGAGTGTTTTTGCTCTATCATGTTGGAAATCTCCCCTACTATTTTTAGAAAAAGTGAAATTGTCTGATCTATGTGGTCATGTTAATGCTATGAAAGAATAATAAAAGTGCATACTGTTTTTGGCAATGTGAAGAATATGCCATATTGAGATGTTGTGATACAATATTTATTAAGCAATCTGTAAAAATTGTGAACAGAAATGTAATATTTCAGTGTTAAGTAATAAATGTGGTGGAACAGCATCGTAGTCTTTTTGATAATTTGATATGAAAATGTTTTTTATTGTGGCGTCCCAGCTGCTGGAAAAAGTTCTGTTTTTGATTAAGGAAAAATACCGTATGTACATCAAAACCAACACTTAGCTTCCTTATATGCAGGTTTGAACTATTTTGTTGAACTGTATTTTCAGGGTATTCATACCGGAGCGCTTCACCTCTCACTGAGTGAACTATTGAGGAAAGAGTGAACATGAAAGCCTATGAAGCTTGATATGTGATGCTAACCTTCTAAGGTATCAGTTTTCAAATGTCACAGCATGTTAAAATAGTTTTGAAATAATAATATTACTTAATGAATTGTGCACAAATTAGGCTTCATTAATCAAAACTGTAGACCTGCAAATTATACTTTTTGTGTGAAAAGGTGTAAAGAGTTTCTTGTTTTTTTTTCAACTGGAAACTGAAGTGTTTCGTACATTTTCAGTTTTGCAAAAACGTACTTGGGGCACACATTTCTATGAGACCTTGCATGTAGTATATAGATATTGTCAAACAAAGTAGAATTTAAATGATTCAGATATGATATTTCACGTGGATTTCACTATTTTAAAGTTTAGGCTTGGATAAAGTCAAGCTACCCTTGTATTGGGAGTTGAAAATAAACCATAATGTCAGATTAATGCGTTAAATAAATGTGATGAGACTGTACATATTTAAGCATTCATA
>JAUCMT010000002.1:6972614-6990778 GCA_032357475.1 Enteromius thamalakanensis | reverse complement strand
ATTCAATTTCAGATCTATTTAAAGATTTTAATTCTAAACATTTGCATGTCTCTAAAGCTATTCAAATGTAAAATGCTTACAGTTGTCAATATGGTAATAATGTAAATGCCAGGGTCGATGAAAATATGCTAGAACTGCACTTTACCTGCAAATAAATGATTTTTAATAAAACCACGCTGTCCGATTAGCCGGCACACAAGTCTGGAAGTTTCAGAACTCAAAGATTACAGAATATCTGACTAATCTCCTTACTGCACGTCAATAATTATCTCATTTGTATTTCCCCAAAGACAGTGTAGAAGACATCTCAGAGATAAAGCTGATACTATGAGCTATGAAAGAGCAACCTCTCTGGGAAAGACAGAGAGAGAGAGAGCAGTGACACAAAAGAGTAAGGTAATGAATGAGGAGAGAAAAAAATAAGAAGATGAATAGGTGAAGGGAATGTGACAGAGAGGGAGAAAGACATTAACCCTTGAAAGAAAAAGAGCAAGAGAGAAAGTGTGTATAGAGGTAGTAATCCCTTCACAGATGGCTTTGTTGCCTGTCTGATGATGGAGCAGTCCATATGATGAACTAATGGAGGGGTGTTGTGTAGAGGATTATCCTCCCACTCTCGCACCCCTGGAAACTGAGGTCAAGTGGTACAATTCCATTTTCAGTCCATTTAATGCCACAATCACAATCTCTCTTTTAACAATGTAACATTTTCCATGAGGTCTTATCTCTTCAAAAAAACACTCTCTCACACACAAATGGCCAGGAGATGTGGGAGGGCCTTGCACCGTGAAGCACATTTACAAACCCTAAATCCATTCTTTTCACTAACAATGTTTAATCTCGCTCTGCTCTGTCCCTAAAAAGGCTCTATACAAGATCTTTCAGCAAAGGAGAACCAATCAACCACAAATTCACCAGAATAAACCAACCGCAACTACAGTAGAACACTCAAAAGTCTGAAGATCTGATGTAGGCTCAGTGCTCTGCTTGTCGGTTTTCCAAAGTATCTTTTCCTACCCTTAAAATGTTTTAATGTGAAACGCTTAACCCAGTTAAGAAAGCTTTTATCTGTCTCCAATTAGCAGCTGATTCATTAAATATTGAGGGAGCCATGAAGGATTCAATTTTTAATGTTCATCTGAGGCACAGGGTTGTACAACAACTTCCCCTGGAGCGATGCATAGAGACAGTCTGTGCTCACCATTGATTATGCTCATTGAGGGGCCGAATTCCACTCCTCTCCTCCCACGCACCCTCTCCATCCCATAACCTGTCTGACCTGTTTCAAGGCCATTTTTTTTCTCTCTACACAGGCTCTATGGAGACTCTAATGGTTTCCTCCAGACGTCAGCGTACTACATGACTTAACAAGACCTTTGAGTGTTGTCAGGTTAGTCAACAACAGGAAATTAGAACTGACCTGTTTATATTTTAACGAATGTTTTTGGTCTTACTGTAAATTATGCATCAATGCACTTTATTCCAAGAAAAAAAAAAAAATTAGATTAAAAAAATAAATATTCTTTGTAATCTTTAATAGAAGTGGTAAGTGCTTTATGAAATTGAAAACTGATTATGTGTGTGGTTCGGGTGTTTGAGTGTCAGGTATTATGTATATATATATATATATATATATATATATATACATATTACTTTTGTGTTATAAATATATTTAATTTATATTTTTTGTTAGGATTAACATTAACTTAACCCTAAAATATTACAAAATTTACCACAGAGATGTGCTAGTTTAAAAACTATTATGTTATATTAACCTCTTGCCAGGCAACCTTCAAAGCTGTTTCAGTAAACTTGCATTTGATTGCGTTTTCCATTTTCGTCATGTCATGATCCAATTAATTCCTGATGGAAAGCCTCATGTCCCAGACTGCCATTTTTCTCTCATTAAACATTTAGTTTCATGCAATCAATACATCGGATTATGAACACATTTTTATATGAATTAATATTTGGGCATCTCTGTGTGCATGATGAAATGTTCAGTTGTCTTGTGGGAATGTGCCAAATGTGCGTGTGAGACAGAGAGAGTGAAAAGAGAGCGAGATGACCTGAGAGGGATGTGGCTGTCGGGGTGTGAGTAAACACGCTGACCTTTTCAGATATCATAGGAACATTTATTTCATATGGATGAATGACCTTCTCTATCGTTTTTTATATATCACTTTATCTGCTCAAGCCCCTCAATTCCTTCTCTCTATTTCATAAGTTGAAACTAGCTCAGCATCCATTTAATCTTTATTTTCTTTTTTCTTGAAGCCAACCATGTTTATATTTTCCGCCTCAGATCTACTTGTCTTCTCTAATTATGTTTCTCTACCATCCGTCTGTCAGTGTGAAGCTCTGAAGTTTTTTTTTGTTTAAACAAACCAACTGCCTAGTTGCCTAACCAATATTTTTTCTTCCACTTATTCATTCATCTCCTTCTCCGAGCTAAGAGACATCCTCTTACCCAAGGTCTACACTCTTTATAAAAAGTGCTACGCTTCTCCTTTCCTCTTGTTCAGAGAGCATCATCAGCACAGACAAAAATCAAAGGACCTTTGCGTAGGTTTGCAGATTGTGTCACTATGGGTGAAGCATGGATGCCTTATCTAGGGAGGGCATGCACGCAACCCATAATCGGGAGGCAGCCAGCCGGAAAATGCCCCCCTGTCTCTCACAGTTGAGTGTGTGTGTCCAAACCGTTAACTAGACTGTGTACCAGGCCAAAATCACCCCTGTCCCAACTGGGGTTGAGTTTATAGGTATATGGTTCCCATGCTTTCTGACCAATTACCTTGATTTTTAAATTGCTTTTCAAAGCTGAATAATGGCTAGATAATGAATTTTAATGAATTGATTTATAGAACTGATATTTGCAAACACATCTAGACAAAGAAAAACTTCAGAACATGGAGCACAACTACACTTGCAAAAAAGTTACAAATAAAGTATTACAAATAAAAAATAGCTACTTGAGTATGTTTTATAAGAAAATGTGATTTAATTCAATGTGTGAACTGGAGTTTCTTTGAAATTAATTGTGAAACTTACTAGCAATTTTCTTAGTGAAACAGCTTTTTTTTTCTTAACAAAAATTTATATTGCATATAGAATTTCTAATTTCTAAACTTTGTAATAATTTTTTAAGTTTTTCATAATCCTTTAACTCGACCACATAAAAAAAAAATCAAAATGTAATTAGAATCATCTACCTATGATACAACATTCTGTTCCAACTAGTTTAATGCTATAGTATTACATGCATGAATTTAAATTGACAAATATTACTATTTTATTTTAAATTGTATTATTTAAACTACCATAGAGATTGGAGGCATTTGATGCT
The DNA here is from genome assembly GCA_032357475.1 of Enteromius thamalakanensis. Classification (NCBI taxonomy): domain Eukaryota; kingdom Metazoa; phylum Chordata; class Actinopteri; order Cypriniformes; family Cyprinidae; genus Enteromius; species Enteromius thamalakanensis. Next base: position 6,987,429 of record JAUCMT010000002.1, on the reverse strand, counting down.
TAAAGCCTTCTTCAGAAGACAGTCTCTCTTTAGAAGACTGAACTTGTTATGAGTGCATGAATTTAGATCAACCACCATCATACCTTCTGTTCAAAGAGTTCCAGTAGACAGGCTCCATGTTGGTTGCATCCACTGCTAAACTCTCCATCAGGAAGATTAAGAGAATTCCCAAACCACTGACCCAGTCCGAGAATGCCATAGCCACCCAGGCTCCCCTCGTCTGGACTCCCATGTTCCTCCTACAAGAAAAATGAATGGGACCTAACAGAGACAAAAGATTGGTGGAGGGCTGAATTTCACTAGATCCCTCTGCGCTTGAGGAGATGGTGTGACCGCAACATCCACATCTGAAAGACTAGGAGAACAAATCTCTGAATGTTTGTAAAAGAAAGCAGATTCAGAAACATCAACCTCCTTTGTTCCATTCAAAGGAGTCAATGACCTCAACTGAAAGTCCCAAGTTATTGTCAAATTTGAGAAGGCAAAGCCATATGGTAAATTGTCTGATTTGGGATGAATTTCAAACAATATTATGACTGTACATTTGGTGAAGTTAAATGTTTTGAAGCCCACGCAGACTGATGGGGGGCGCCAGGTCCACTGCGGGTGATTATTTTATAGACGATTCTCCATCAACCGCAGCATTAGCATTTCTGTCCGGAACCTAGAGTTGTATTTCTACTCCCGTTGAGAAATTAACATCCACTCGGTACAAATAATTCAGTCCCTCGGCGGACAAAAGTGTTTTAAGTTGTGTCGTACTTTAACGCTAGTGAAGAGCGTGCCTCTGATGTCCAAAATTAGAGGTCCAGAACTTTTCGCTCATCTAATATCCAAAATATTCACGCAGATATGATGTCCCAGTCCTGAAACAACAGTGGGGATGTCCACCAGCACTACTTACCCAGATAATTACAGTCCGACAAGAAAAACAAGAAACAAAACCCGTTTAGGGCATTGAACGGAGGTAAGTGGCAGTAATTGGTAAAAGTCAATTGAAACAAGAGTAGAAACGTTGGGGACAAGAAACGAGATATTCCTGTAGTCCATGGAGACAACGCGTGCCGTTCGCTCTATCCGATTCTCTTCTGCTCTGCAAAGTCTCGCGCTTTGACTCGCGCGCCGGCAGCATTGTTGCCAGATCCCAACAGAAACAAGCAACTTGCTCTGACAAAACAAGCCTAATCGAAATTGGCGAACTCTGTTTTTCATTTCTAAAGGTTTAGCAATTATTAATTGATTATGGGGAATGCGTTGTATTACTCCTTAATTTCATTTTACACAGATATATAGTACACACACATACTATATATATATATATATATATATATATATATATATATATATATATAATACAGTCTGTATTAAAAATAGCCAAATCACAAACTTCCAATTTTACATTTAATTAAAATATTGCATTTAAATGTAAAAAAAAAAAAGAAAAAAAAAAAAACAATTTTAGTTGCTTATAACAGGCGGACGTGGCAACAACAGCTTGCGGTGAGCGCGTGTGTCGTGGGGGAGATTTTGTAGATTTCTTGAGACTGTAAAAGCCCCTTTCTGACTGTTGAATTTCAATGTCACTGCAGCTTTACGGCCAACAAATCATAAGAACTACTATGAAATACCTTGCGAGGATGTATAGGGCTCGAGTTGACTTTAAACATTTCCAAGAAACATGGCATGTTTCCAACCGCCTTTAACTTTCAGGTAACGTTAACGTTAGCTCGAGGCACGTCAGAACAAGGTTTGTGTACTTAAACCTTATGCCCTATGTCTAATCTAAAATCTGCTAAAAACAGATGATGCTGCATTCCTTGATGAATCAAATGGTGGCGGTTTATGTTATGTAGACTTAACATTATTCAAAAATTTGCTCCTAATGCTGTGACTGAAAAATGACCGCAAGCACGATCATGTTTTTTATCTTTAGTAATGTTAGTTTGCCACGAAGAAATCAAGGACTGTTTATCCTCAAATCTTATATACTGTAACTTTTATACTCTGAGGTTCTGAAGCAGAAGTGTGATTATACTGCCTCATAGTGGAAAACAGCCGCAAAGCAGCAGTCAAATCTGACATCAAAGACAAAATAAAATAACGAAGGTCCAAGCCAACAATAATTGCAACAATGACAAAAAACTAATTAATAATTTTTTATTTTCAGTTTAACATATTTTGATCTTCTTAAAGCAAAACTAAGCCTCATGTTCTGTACGTACCCACCTAATCATTTAAAACTCAAAATTAAATGCCAAACTGATAGAGGAAGGCAAACTACCTCTTTTTTTTTTTTTTTTTAGACTTTTACAATTTCTTTTTTCAGATTTCAGCATATACCAATGTTCATCAACCCATGTCAATAATTGCAGCTATTTACTTGAACATTAAACATACATACAATACACAGAAAACACTGTGGGAAACATCCCCCAGCCTGGTATAATGAGTAAAGTCAATGTAGGGGGAAACATCCTCAGCCAGGCTCAGATTCCTTTAGATGACCGAGTGGTGTAGATAAAGCCTGTGCTGTTATTCTAACAAGTGTTACATTAACGTTGACCAGGGCAGTTCTATTTTGTACAATTAAGGCATGTCAAACACCCAAAATGATGGCCTAAGATGGACAGAACTCAACAAACAGGGACCGGAAACATTTACATTATTTACAGGACATCCAGTCCCACCTCACCCACAAGTGAGACGGGAGAATGTACGAGTGTCTTTTTACAGACACATACAAAGTCTCTTCACATGCATGCACACACCTAGTCCATCTGTGGGTCCCATTCTATGCTGTCAGGACGAAAGAGAGGAAAAGAGAAACAGTAGAGAAAGAGTTGTGGTCTCTAGCTTAATCCAGTTCGACGACATCAGATGATGTATACTGGTTGATGTGATGGTCCCAACAGGGAGATCTAGGTTACATCCATCCTGGAAGAACTAAAACGACAACAACAACAACAAAAAAGAGATTAAACCACAACCACAATGTGAGTAAAATTACAGTACGCAATCTCAGTCTGTCACATCTCACCTGCTTCACTGCAGTTTAGATGTTTCACAAGCATCCATGAACTTCATAATGCCAACAACTGCTGTAATACTCTTAATTTTTCATTGTATTGACAGGCAATCATGACAAGTCTGTCCTTGAGATTTAGTTCAAGTGAAGTGCGTGAAGATAGAGGAGTTTGCTTCAGTTCATCTCCTCTCCAAACATTCATCACATCTAGGCTCCTCAACCTACAGCAGGTAAGGAAGTTTTTTGAAGAAATATGATTGATAGACGTGAGAATCTGCGGTTTCTCCGCACAGTAAATCTTCTAAAAAGGCATAAAGGTTTTTTTTTTGTTGTTTTTTTTTTTTTAAATCAAACATTCAAAATGACCACTTTTTTTCAAATGTTGTAGGAATATCCTTCATTTGATAGTGTTGCAGAAAGAAGTGGGGATTGCAGCTCAAAGGACGCAGAAAACTCCATCCCTTTGGTGTGAGGATGAAATGGATCCGCACATATTCCCTCCGTCTCGCTCTCTGCATGTAGCACTAAAATGCAGCTGGTTGCCACTCCTTTTCGGACTGCAGGATGGCGTTTGAGTTAGTGCTGATATCCACCCCTCCGTGCTTGTTTTCAGTCATTGTCTTTTGTTTTTTCTTTTTTTTTTTTACAAAAATATAATCCAGTCAGAATAGAGTGAAATACGCTTAAAGCAGGATTTTTTTTTCTCTCTCTTACAGATGAAGTACCGAAATATCCTCTTTTCCGATCCTCAGTCTCTTCCTATTCAGAGGATTCAGGTGAATAAACATTTACGATGCAAAACATCACATATTTCGATCCCAAAACTCATGGATTGCGGGAAAAATAGATTCTGTCTTTCCAAAAAAAGAAAAAGAAAAAACAATTACTGCTACACACTGCAGATCCTTGGCTCTCAATGGCCCTGTATCAAGATCATAAGTAACAAGACAGCAGAACAACAGTTCCATCAAGATGTTGGGAGACAAACAGACTCTCCGGGTGCTGTGAAAAAGTTCTGGAAGAGCACTAGCAGCCGGAGACAGTCAGCTTGGTACAGGCCATGTGCATCCCAGAATCTGACAATAGGCATATTCCGAATGGTGAGGCGTGTCCCGTTTCACTCCGAGACACTCAAGCCTTGTTGTTAGATGCACTGTTATACATAGTTTGTTTTGGAATACATTCATTCATAATACAACATCCTCAAGAGGCAATTAAAACTTATAAGAAAAAAAACAAAACTAACAAATAAAAAAACATTATTCAAAAAATACAAGGTAGCAGCCTAGAAAGTGCTCCAACTCATAAAGTTCAAATACTTTGTATAGAACAATAAAAAAATAAATCATTCATACTTTTTCAACAGCAACAAAAAAAGAAAAGTAACAACTGACTTACAGAATCACAGTGCCCTTGTGACTGTCTCAAAACACCAGCCAACAAAATCCACACACACACACACACACACACACTTTCTGGACAGAAGGCAACATTTCACATCATGGACTGAGAATGAGTGAAAGGGGAAGAGTTGTAATGCAAGTAGTTTGTGTACAGACAACAGAGGAGCTACATTTATACATCAAAGACAAACCCTGATTGCCCTCTTAGAACAGAGCCAAACGGGCCAAACAGCACCTCAGTCATGCTTTGAAACACTGGAGGGTAAAAACGCAATGCTTGTCTGTCCTATCGGTCTCTTTAAGAGCCTATGTACAAAAAAGCGGCAACACAAACTACCTCTGTCCAATCACACACGCTCAATGAAGTACAAAACTGTGTTGAACAAAATAAAAGCATGGCATTTGTTTTATACACATCGGTAAGCAATAAAATTTGTGCAGACTTCATCTCTCTTACGCTTGCACACGCGCGCACAAAAAACCTCAACCTATCCTAACTTTTTTTTTTTTTGTCTTTTTTTTTTTGTTAAACAAGTGCAAATCTTCAAGTTTTCAATTCATATTTTTTTTATAGCTTTACCATGAACATAAAAATACAACAGTGTTTGTTTTTTAGGAGAGATGCTCAACTTAACATCTCCCCAACAACATTTCTCAACACCCACGTTTGATACGGCGGAAACCGCTCCGTTCCTACCTCTCGTATGTATATTCATACAAATATTCTACACATAATATATGCAACAATATATTCACACATTTTTGCATTGTAAAAAAAAGAAAAGAAAGACAACTCCATTTCAAATATGAAAACATTAAAGTGCAATGGTTTAGGTAAGGTGCTTTACTGAAGGGAGGCAGAAGAGGATCTCCTCTTCACACCGAACCTCCCAATAACCTCCTTCTGCTCCTCTCACAGTGCAGAGTGAGAGAAAGAGGGAGAAAGAGAGAGGGGGGCGTGGACAAATATTGCCCGCCCCTTCCCTCACTGAGCAGTGCACATTCCTCTGCTGATTTGCTCCAGGTTTAAGGCCTCAGGTAAACTCAAGTAGACAGGCTGGGTCAGTAATCCTCCACCTGCTCCAGCTCACCTCCCCCCAGGAATGAGTAGCCTGCGGAGGTGGGAAACAGGAGAACAGAGGTTGAGAGGTCTGAGGGTTGACTTTCTACAAGAAATTCCCCATCTGGGAAAATACTAATGACTAATTCATAAACTTTTCCCCCTTGAAGCAGGGCAGAAAATGCTTCTCAATAAGTACATCGGTAAATAGATCCTCTCTGCTAGATGAAGATCTCACTATGACCCAGACAGCAAGAATTTGACAAGGAGCCAGAACGCAGATTAAAACAACAGTAGTTCAAGGGTTATTCTGGGTAATGTATGCATGCTGATGGGTAAAGCTGAATGGAACCCAGCAGGGGTTTGTGAGCGTTTAGGCGAGCGTGCACGCTAACCGAGGATACTGGGGTCAGAATGGAGCATCATGCTTGGCTTTTTCTTCGCTTTTCCTCCCTGAATGTCGTACACACTGCTGCCCTTACTCATGTGAGCTGCCTGGAACATTGACTGCAAGAAGAAAAAACAGGAAGACTTTAAACAATGGACTAATAAGAAATAAAAACGGAAATATAGTATGTCTTCTTGCCTACCTGCAGGGGGAAGTTCATGTTCAATCCAGAGACTTCCTTGGACAGCTGTGGGGAAAAGTTTTGGTAAATTAATGCCTTATTTACAATGCAGGTCTTGATGCCCAATTCTGATTTGTTGCCTTTTTGGTTGTCTGTTTACACGTTTTTTTTCAACAGGGACAAATATCTGATTCATGCTTGTTGTCCTTTACCGCCTCAACACATGCTTCTTGAAAAAAATATAGCCTACGAATAATATCACTTCAGTGAGTTCATTGCAAATAAAAAAAAGAATGACAAAAAAAAATCGTCATTGACAAACCTGCTGCTGTTGTCTCTGGTGGTTTGCTTTCTGTTTGGCACGGCGCTCCAGGAACTGCTTGGCAAACTCTTTGGCTTCAATGGTATCGCCCAGATAAATCCGGATAAAGTCGTGAACTTCATATGGAGACTCCACCTCCTTCAAATATGCCACAATGGTGGGCACTAGCAAGAGAAATGCAAGCACGATAAATTTCATCATCCCTTTTGGAGAAGTAGAAAAAGAAGTGAACGGCAGATGTGACAAAGTTACCATCCACTGAGGAGGAGTTATTTGCAGAGGTGTTGAGAGCGTGGAGCATCTGTTCACACCAAGTGGTGAAACCATCCTGAGGTTTCATCCCCTGAAGAAGCTTCAGAAGCCTCTCCTCATCGTCAGTACGCTTACGCCGACTCAGCATGTACTGATCACTGAAAACAGATACACGTTTGAGGTAAACAGTGTGTAAAACACTGGTTTAAATGTAAATTTAAACCAATTTTAAATTTGTAAAATGCAAATTTGTGTACCTGAGAGAGGGACTGCTGCGGCTGTTCTTCAGGCCAATGTTGCGATGGCTGGACTGGTTCTTCATGGCCTCATCCCACATGCCCATAGCAGAGTTGCCACCTCCGACCTTCCCTTCCATGCCAGCTCCTGACCACATTCCAGATGGTCCATCACTCCACTGGCCCATAGTCAAACCTCCATGCTGAATAGAACAATGTTATAATGAAATAAAAATAACAGGAACTCGTATAACGAAGACCTCTTTAATCCCAAGACCCCAAAGTAACTGCCAGCCATTCGGTTCTTACCCTTTGCTGTTGCTGAGCTCTCTGCTGCTGCTGTTTGTGAAGTCTCTCTGCCTCCAGCTCCAGGATTCCCATGCTCTTTCCAGAAGCTTTGCCCAGAGAGAGAGCCGTCTGACTTCCGCTCCATCCTGCTCCCCCTGACATGCTCTGCTGCTGCTGGCTCTGCTGCAGAAACTTCATGATCAGTTCCTGCTGCTGACGGCACTGCTGTAAAACACAAACATAAAAACGTGTTACACATCCTAAACATTTAAGAGTGCAAAAGTTTTAGTCTAGTGTGTCTGTGCGCTCACCTGTTTTCGTCTATAAAGCTCCTCCTCCTCTCTCCTCTTCTGTTCCTCCTGCTGTCGGCGCTTTTCCTCCCTCCGTTTTCTCTCCTCTTCTTCACGCTTCCTGAGTTCAGCTTCACGCCTCTCCTGCTGGATCTAACACATGGGCAGTACACGCTGGATGAAGTTTACACATTCGACTTGAAATGTGATCACCGAGTGATTAATTAGTTACATCGCAGTCCTGCTGAAGTTCAAAGTTTACTTTAGTTTCTTAATGGATTACGTAAAAAATGTCATAATCATAGTACAGCAAACGTGCAAACTGGTTTGTTTGATTTGGTTAAACCTGTTTAAATGGGCGCAAAGATATTTTATATCTGTAACCTGATAAAAGTAAAAGTAATAGCACAGACATTGGAAAAGTTCCAGGCTTTGGACTTTAGTGACCAATGAGCCCTTGAACAAGACAAGACCAACGTAGTCTAGCAGGACAGACAGCTTTACTATAATAAACAAAATTACATATGTTCCTTACTTTCTGCAAATGTTCAAGAGTTGGACCCTGAGTGGAGTTACTCATGGTTAAGTCCCACAGATTGGTCTCACCGCCTACAAAACAGAAAAACCAGTGGTGTAACAATAGCACTTCGCAAAATAAAGTGGCTTTTAGAATGCATCAGTGCCGCTGGTAGTACCTGACTGCTGAGAGACTGAGGTAGGCATGTCCCACATGGGCCCGGTGTCTGGCACTGACATGGACCTGTTCATCGCAGGCATCATCCCAGTCTCCCCACACCTGAGACCCAAAAACACGTTGCTCATAAATTCAAAACATAAAACATTCCTGTTCATCTGATGCATTAATTGCTAGTCAACGATACCTGTTCATGTGCTGAAATCTCATCTGAAGTTGTTGGTACAGGGCTGCAGTGGCAGCTTGTTCTAATTGTTTCTTTAACAGCTCCTGGTCCATGTTCCCCTGAAGTATCAGAAAAACAGGCCAAAAAGTTGTATCTCCAACCAACTTCAATACTTTATGAATTTTTTAGGATTGATTCGAAGAGAACATTGAAGAAATTACAAAGTAAAATGGAAGGATGTAAGAGCCAGAAGGGGCCTTAAAAGGAATCAAATCTGGGTCGTCTGTAACATGACCTCAAGGTCAGAGCACTGCCCTAAAAGGTTCACCTACATCAATATATTTTAAAGCAACAAGCAACTCAAAATTGCTAGATTTTTCAATGGCTTAAAATTGAAGATCGTCGTAAAAATCATTGTAATGCAAAGCCCTGAGTGGCTTGTTACAGTGTGTTCACGAGGGGCGTCAGCGTCAACGCTTGACGGAAGGTGTGGCTGAAGTTTGGCACTGACGCCATCTCATAGCAGCGTCAGCCAATGAAATTAGAGAGGAACTCAACAACAAAAACTCAAAAAAATGTGATTGGCTGCTGCATGCTAATGTATTTGCATAGAGCAATCCTGATTGGCTGACGTTGGCCACTTCAACACCAGTGAAGCGCAGCCGACGGATCCACAATTCTTTTCCGCAACGCTTGACGTCACCCATTCAAAGTCAATGGCAAGCGTTGATGCTGACGCCCCGTGTGAACACACCGTTACTGACACAAGGCACAAACTGGATATTTTACAGTGTTTCTCACCAGCAATGGAGGAGGGGAAGGGCCGGGAGAGAAAGGCACACGCCCCCACATTTTAATGACTTCACCTAGGGGCTGAAATCCCTCATCACAGCCACGTTTGACCAGAAGGTTCATGGTGAAATACCCCGCCTGAAACCACTCGCACATCTCCACTGTAGTGAATGGACCTAAAAGAGAGACAACCAATACAGCCCACCATTTAATGCAGCAACAAACACATAAAAAGCCTTTAAGATTGACCTGGTAGTGACAATTACCTTGAATCTCCCCTTGAGGGTCTTTGTAGAACCACTTCATTGCGGATTCATGGGATAGGGGCAGAGCGCTGGCTGAGTGCGGGAGAGTGTGTGAGGTGGAGTGAGAGTGTGTGTGCGTATTCGGGTGTGTGTGAGTGTGCGCCGCATTGATGTGGCTCTCCTGAAGAGCTTGAGTGAAACATTCTTCTTCAAGGGACGTGTCTTGCAGGGATGCCACCATCTTCTCTGCCTCCTTTAAAAGACAGACTTTTTTTACTTTTAACTTTTATCGTAAGTGCAACAAACAAACAAACAAAAGGCAAGCATGCTGACCTGCTGGAGGTGCTTCATGCCATCTTCCTCCTCTGTGTCTCCCCCTGCTGTTGGAAGGTCAGTACCAGTTGTTGAGGGAGGAGAGGAGCTCTGCATCTGTGTTTTAGTGCCACCTGCTGGAGCTGCATCTATAAGAACAAACTCTGTCTTAGTCCACAGGTTACTGCATTGCATGCTCTTGAAACAAAAAGGCAAAATGCACAAAAGGAGAGAAAGCAATAGATAGAGAACCTTCAAATGGTTGGGGTGCAGGTTTTGAAGGAGGAGTGACTATAGGTTTGGGAGGCTCTTCTTCTGAAACAGGGTGCATAGGGGCAGGAGCAGACACTGCATGAGGAGATGATGACTTTCTTTCTCCATCACACAGGGCTAATGCTTCACATGTGTCCACTGAAAAGAAAGAAGAGTTTAGAAAACAGCTAAATAAAAAAAAAGTGAGGAAATCAATCAGCTTGAGAAATGGAAGACCCTAAACATTTAATGTTCATCTTGGTCAGAGCAGGTCACATGATGCAGAACAAAGTGCAACAGTCACTTCCTGCTGAACTTCAAATAAGAAATGTCTTACATTTATCAGAAAGGCTGTTGTTCTTCTCTTGACCGCCCTCCTCTTCCTCCTCCAGAGCTTCAAATTCAAGTTCCTGGTCTTCAGGGATTGCATCTCTGGAGCTTTTCTAAAGGGTCATACAAACCTGAATTAATAGATCTCTTTTTTTCTACTTACTTAACAGGAAGTTACTTAACAGTCATGTGCAAGAATGCAATTGAAATTTATTTAAAGAAAAGCATTGCAAACCTTAATACACATAAAGGCTCCAGAAGAATCAAAGGTTCCCATCTCCCCTTCTTCTTCATCGGTGCACCACTCAGGCAGGCCATCTCGCTCTTCTTCTCCTCCCTCACTTCCAGCCCTTCTACGACCACCTTCTCCATCTCGGAAGTCAAAGTCAAACTTCCTACGACGGCCATCCCCACCACTGTGATCCCGCCAACCTGCTGAACGAGGACCCCCGTCTAGATAAGAGAAAAGGCATGTTTAAAATATTCAAATAAAATCATTTTAAAAAAACAAAACCAACAAGTGAATGTACCATCACGACGGGCTCCAGCAATCCTCCAGCTTCCCCCAGGTTCTGCCCCATCCTCCTCCTCCTGCTCCTCTCTAAGTATACGCCAGTTTTCACTGTCTGAGCGTGCATAGTCCTTCCTTCCTCCTGCTCCTCCGTCCTCGAAACCACCACGCCCACTATCACGCCTCAAGGGCTTTTCAAAGCGCCGCTCACCTCTGAAATTGCCAATACTAATGTTCAACACAATATCCGACATTTCATTCTGAGAGGGAATGTTCATTTTGCACCAATGTTTTCAAGTTATACAAATGCATGTTACAAACATGCTAATATTCAGACAAATATGTACATTGTATATAAAACATTATGATGTAGAAATCTACCTGTCATCCCAACTTTGACTGCGGTGCATCTCTCGTCCTCGGCCAAAACCGACCTCTTCATCCACACTTCTTTGGTAGAATCCGCCCTCTCCTCTGCCTCTCCCTGCAGACAAAAAACATTTTAACACTTTAAATATATTTATACAGAATACAGAACTATGTCACCCTGACACACACACGTACACACACTCTCACTCACTGTCCTGCACCAGTCACTTTGTGCAACACTGGACTGCAATACCATATAACTACCTCTTAAGACTATCTCATTAGACTTTTGTCACTTTACCATACATATGCAATCCCCATTTGCACTAGATTGCACTACTTTTTCCCTCAATACCATGTGCCCTTACCTCAATATTGTATATTGTATAGTGTATATTGTATATTGTATTGCCTTCTTGTTATTTGTATAATTGTATTTATTTAAATTTTTACTTTTTAATTTTTGTACTTGCATTTTTAACACTCTCTTTGTATTTAAATGTTTATTTGCACTATCCAGCAAGGGTTTGAGAGTAACGTAATTTCAATTTCTCTGTATGTCCTGTACATGTGGCAGAAATTGACAATAAAGTTGACTTTGACTTTGACTTTGACTTGAAATACCTCCACATTTACAAAAACAGACCATATGAATGCAAGTATTCGCGTCAGCATTAAGTTACAGAACAATCGACTCACCGGCGGGTGGAGGTGGTGGTGAAGAAGCCACAGGTTTTTCTACAGACGAAGGAGGTTGTGAGATAGTTTCAGCAGCGGAAGCGACAGGAGCGACAAGTTCAGCTGGAGGGGAGGGGGTGGTTACTTCTACAGATGGAGCAGAGATGGGTTCAGAAGCGGTTTGGGTAGTAACGGGGGGAGGAGGAGGTGTGAAAAGCTCAATAGCAGGAGGGGAGGCAACAGAATCAGCAATGGGAGGGGCAATTATTTCCACAGGTGGAGATGCTGCTATAAGCTCAGCTGTGGCAGTGGGTGGAGCAATGGACTCACCTGCTAATGCAGCACCCACTGATTCAGCTGGTGCTGTGGGAGGAGGTGGGGGGAGAATGATTGGCTCCGCTAGTGGTGGAGGAGGTGGTGCAGTAGTGGTCACTTGCTCAGGGAGTTTGACTCGCTCTAGCAAGGAAGGAGGAGGCAGGGAAGTGACAGGGTCAGGTGGTGGAGATATTGGCACCAATGCTGGCAGAGGATCAACCACGGGAGGAGAAGCGGGAGGTGTTCTGGTGGGGGGTTGTGGTGGGCCTGAGGGTTCCCTCATGCGGTCGATGACCTTCTCTGAGAGCTGAAGAACAGAAATGGAGAAAACAAATGATAGTCTTGTGAATATAACAATAGTCTTGCTTTTTCTTAGGTTTGAAACAATTAAAGATAAATGATGAGCAATGTAAATTCAAAATGAACATTCTGCCAGGCAGAGACTTAAGTATTTGGGTAATTAGGAGCTTTTTCATGTCAAGCTTACCAAATAAAATATAGGCCTCATACCCATTCATTCATTAACTTAAAAATAAGACACATCTAGCTGGTTTTATCAGTGTGAAATTGTTTTTTTTTGTTTTTATCAATTTTATATTTTTACACACATATACATACACTAATAGATTTAGTCAAATAATTCTATATATTAAAATATATAACTATATTCATATTTATGCATATATATATATATGTACTCACACATAAATACACTAAATGATTTAGTCAAATAATTCTATATATTATTGTTTCGTGAACAATCACAGCTGTCCCTTTAGGGCAATTAAGAGTAAATAATTGTATTTACCCACAAGTAAAATAGTTCTAAACTATATTCTTTTTGTATCTTGCACTTATCAAGATTGCATATACTATTAAATAGCAATTAAAAATGTATACATATAAAGTTATATGTCTAAAATAAATAATAATTTATTTGGTGGTGTATAGATGCCAGTCAATGTTATTACAGGTTATGCTTGAAATGCAATTTTATGCAATAACAAGGGGTGTCTTTTTTTTTGCCCTCATAATGGTGAGTGTCGTTAGTTTTCAACTAGGTTACGTAAACCCTGAAAACCACCTACCTAAAAACAAAACGTTTCTAAAAAAGTGTGGATAAGTTGCCAGCTGAAAAATAAACACCCAAAAGTAAATACAGAACTAGTATCAACTAACATGAACAGCTGTGTGAAGGGTGACACTACTGTATATAGGGGGCGTGAACAGTGCTGTCACGGTTGGCATTGTGATGCTTGAACTGTAACAGGTGTTTGCTAAACTAATTCCTCTTAGGTAGGATGCTTATGGAATGCATAACCTTGTATAGCAGCCTAACTCGGTTTTCCAGGTCAGCTGAAGTACGTGTCCAGTCAGGGACAGAATGTTTATCCAGTTATGTTATGTAAGTTTAGACTATTAAAGGCCTTTATCACGACCCTGCGCATGCATTCAACTCACAGCAGAAGTGAATTAAAGCCATGCGTCAGTATGCGTGATGTGCATTTGACAGGTGGGAAGAACAGAACAGACATGTGTGTCACTCACCCTTATGCCCTTCACTATCGTTATGTTCTCATTCTCATCCGACTCAAAAGACACGCGGCGCGTGCTGTTGTTGGCTCCCATTCCTGCTCAAACAAGCTCGCTGGTGTTTAACCAGCTAGTTCATGTAAATTTGATCAGTAGTTATGAACTCCAAAGAGTTGACAGCGAGTTGCTACGCGCGAGCACCAGGGCCGCACGCTCCTGCTTAGAAACACACAGCGCTTCCGCGTTTAGCCACTCCCACCTGCCACAGGCGAAGAAAGACGATTCTGATTGGTTAAGCGCAAGTGGTTATTGTCTTTGTTAGAACACATAAATAGAAATTTATAATTTATAATTATAATTTCTAATATATATATTTAAAAAAAAATGTTAATTTATTAATTCTTTGGGTTCATATTTAAAGTACAATATGCGAAATTATGTCTGTTTTTTAAAAGAATAATGTTATGAATTTGGTGCTATTTTTTGACTGGTCTGTGCTCATATTAGGCTGATTCTAAAGGAAAATAGAAATAAAGCACTCCCCATTATTAGCATTTATTAAACCTCATTAAAAAAGCACTATCATATCAGCATATAAATGGCTACGTATTTGCATACAAATACAAAACTTTACAAAATTTCCAACATAAAATTAACCTCAGAAGGTTTAATCAATGCGTTGAAATATACACACACACACTATACATTATTAATCATTAAAAATGACTATATAGTCCAAAAGCAATTATATATGTGTATGTATGTGTATATATATATTAGTGCTGTCAAACAATTAATGTCAATTAATCACATCCAAAATAAAAGTTTTTGTTTAAATAACATGTGTATGTGTATATATGTCTATATTTATTATGTATATATAAACACACACACACACACACACACACACACAAATACAGTACTTGAAAATATTTACATGTATATACATTTATACATGTATATTCTTATATTTTATATTTTAGAAATATTTAATATATAAACATAGCATATTTTCCTTAAATATATGCCTACATGCATGTGTTTGTTTTTATATATATACATAATAAATATACACAATGTACACAAATATGTTATGTAAAAATTGCTGCTATTTATCATGATTATTCATTTGATAGCACTAGAATTTACATATTTATATTCATATAATTTATA
>JAUCMT010000002.1:6954854-6966120 GCA_032357475.1 Enteromius thamalakanensis | reverse complement strand
AGTTTCGCGGGTGATTCAATGGCGCAGCTTCTCAGTGATCTACAGCTCTGTTCATAAACTGGCGCTGCATTAAAAAACAGCTGACGGAGATTTAGCGCTAATCAAAGAACCAGCTTTACTGAGGAGATGCGCATAATATATCGTACGATATATATCGCCCAGCCCTACGTACGATTTTTCTAAAACCTCATGACGGGTTTAGGGGTGGAGTTAGGTTTAGGTCATTGTACAAATTCATACGAATTGGCAATTCGTAAAATACGTACGATTTAGAAGAAAGACGGTTGAGGTCGTATGTATTAGTCACCTTGTAAAATATGTATGAATTGCTGTGAGATCAGATTGGTCAAACTCAGGTTCTGGAGTACAACAGCTCTGCAGAGTTTAGTTCCAAGCCTGCTTCAACACACACCAGGTAGTTTTTAAATAAGCCTTAATTACTTGATTAGCTGGATCAGGCATGTTTTATTAGTTTGGACAGCCCTGGTCTAAACTGTGCAGGGCGGTGGCCCTCCAGGAATTGAGTTTGACACCCCTGTCTTAACCTGTTGATAACTAAATTCATAAACACATTTTCAAACATCACTCAACTGTCAGAATTGTGTTCTATTGAATGAATACTCTGCCATACACAAATCAGTTAGACTTTACAACTTAATGAGGCAGAAAAAGACACCCTTTAATAATCTCTCTCTCTCTAAATATATATATATATATATATATATATATATTATTTACAGTAGTTCTTAAGAAATCTAGCCTATTTTTGCATGTACACCAGCAGTGAAAATTTTGGGGTCAGTAAGATATTTGAAAGAAGTCTCTTATTGTTAACCAAGGCTGCATTTATTTGATGAAAGATTAGATAAAAAATAAAATATTATTACAATTTAAAATGTAAATGAACAGCTTTCTGTTTTATGATTTTTACTCCCCCGTGATGTCAAAGCCATTTTTTGGGAAACCATTATCCATTTATTAGGATTTAGAAGAAAACTATGGAATGCTTTTGTTACATTATAAATGACTTTTCCATCACTTTAATGCAGCCTTGCTGAATGAAATAATTTTATTCTAAATACATATATGTATAGATAAATAAAATACCCTTTCGATTGGTAGTGTATGTGATTTAAATATCCTATAGAAACCAAAACAATGATTCGTACAATAGACTGAACTACAAAGAACTACTGAACCTACCAACTAACAACTAACCTTTTAACAGTTTACTGAATAAGATTTTGAGCATTTTAAATATTCCCTCAGAAGCATTTTTCTTAATTGTATATGATTGCAGTCATAAACTAAAATAATTGGGCATAACACTGTTATCTCTCTCTGTCTGGTTTGTTTTATTTGAAGGGTAAAAATCTGTATCCATTTCCTTTGGCCTTGACTGATAGAATGAAGATCCAATTTCATTTTCAGAAATATTTTATATCTCCTAATTAAGAATATTTGTCCATAAGAGGACTAAAAAGAGTTATGAAATGAAAGATTTAATGACTATAATCATCTAGGGCCTTAGGGGTTTTATTAGGTCCATTAACTTCTTTCTAAAACTGCAACAGCTAAATCATTTCTCACTTTGTAAACATGTTTACTGCAGTTTATCAGAATATTGTAACTTTTCGAAAATAAAAATTGACCACTTTATCTTCTCTGCTTGCCTACAATCTTTCAATTACCAATAAAAAAACATGAAGACTCAATAACATAAAAGCTTTAGGTCTTCTGGGTGAATATTTTCTAAATAATATAATAAATAAAGCTTGTATCAAACTCTTATTGCTTGATCAATTTAATATGTGCACTGTCTACCGATTCTTTTATAAAGAAAAAATAGCTTTTGTGCGTGCATGTAAAATTAACAATGGTGTGAATATGAGATAGCTCATGTAATATCAGATAACCAAATAAAAGTGTCATAAAGAGAAGGTTAATGAAGCCCCATTCCTTCCTAATCCCTTGTTCACACAGACTCCATACAGACAGGCTTATCTCTGTATTCCTTTTTCTTTCATCACCTCTTCACACTCTATTGAGGACTGTTTGTTCTCTCGTGATGGGAAGTATAGAATAACCTGATTTACATTTTATAAGACAGACATACAAGTCAACCATTAAGGTGATAAGCTCTATAGAAAAGAAGACTTGCATATATGGAGAAAGAGAGAAAGAAACGTTTGTTCTGGGAATTTGTGATAAGGTTTCTGCACAGTATTGTGCATTTTCCTAAACCATCATGGCTCTCCCTCCTTTTACTGATTACTGCTTCCAAAGAAAGCTGCTGGTGAAAAGGAGAGGATAACTATTACTTGTTACTCTATAGAGTAAATGACACACACACATACAGTATACAGCTATGTTTTTGGATAATCCCAGTTGGTATCTCCCAAACTGGTGCAAGGAAGTTCATGGGTAGGGGCGCTGTAACGAGGTGAAAGGTTAGGATGATTTCAAGGGTCCGATGAGGGAGAGGGGGCTCAAACATGATATCTTCAGAATGGGAGCACCACATGATTTCTAACAAGGAAGGCAAAAACTATAATGGCATTCCTGGTCATTGATGACCAAGGTTCATTAGGCGCTCTAACGCTGGAGAAACATTTTTCGTAATTCCTGAACTATTAGTGGAATTTCCTGCTTTTTGACATGTTCACACCACAGGAATTAGTAAAATATTTGGTTCTAGAAACTTTCTTTGGGGAAACTAATTTATTTCCTACTTCACAGTACAGTCTAAAACAGTTCTTTAGGAGCTACCAGTGACGTACATGTACACTTATTGGCCAAACGCATAAGAAACACCAGCTACCATGCATTTTTAAAAAAGCTGTGCAAAATATTTATTCACGAACACAGAAAACCGTGATAATGGCATTTACCTGTTGTATGCAGTGACCCAACAAAATGGCTCTTAAAACATTGACCCCCATTGGCCAGTTATTAATAATTGTAAATATGACAAATAAAGATGCCGACTGCGTCAGAGGAAACCAAGGAAAACGGCTTGATGGCTATGGCTATAAACAACTATGCTGACTAGTTACTAGAACTATGCAGTGCGGAAGCATCTACTGATGCATTTTTGGTAAGCGAAGCCCCTCTGGTCTAATCTAGCTGTTGCTTAAATTGCTGAAAAACTTTAGGCTGGCCATAATAAAAAGGTGCAACTAGCTACAGACTAATCAAAGTGTCCATGATGAACCTCTGTCTAGTATTAGAAGCAGCAACAGCTAGTGAGAGTCAAAACTGAACCATTGAGCAATAGAAAAAATGCCTGGAATGCCTGGTCTGATTAGTCTGATCATTTTCTTGAAGCTCTGATTGATGGGTACACAGGCATCATTAACCTGGGGAAGATATGGCAGAAGATACACTATAGGAAGATGGCAGGCTAGCAAAGGAAGTGTTATGCTCTGGTCAGCGTTGTGATAGGAAACTTAAGGTCATGGAATCATGTGGCATTACCTTCAACATATACCACCTCAATGGTGTTCCCTAAGAAGAGTGACCTCTTTCAGCAGGATTATATGCTGTGCACTTGCCACACTACAAAAATTGTTCAGGAAGGGTTTAAGAAACATGACAGAAAGTTCAAGGTGTTGACGTGGCCTCCAACTTCCAGAGATCTCAACCCTAGAATCTTGCCCAACAAATCCAAAACATGCCCAACTTGCAACTTGCATGACTATAATGCTATGTGCTCTTGCTTCTTACAAAACCAAGTCAAGTCATCATGGCCCACCCTCACTTCTCCATGACTTCTTGCCCCTTTTCAGTGTACGCTTCTGGATAATAAGACACCTTTCCTCAACTACTGATTTCCACAACACCAATAGTGCAGGACAAGTTACAAACCAAAGCTAATTTAGAACAACAACAATAATACATTGTTGTCCTCGATGTAGAAAAAGTTTAAATATTGTATCCTAGATCCATATGTAAAGCTGCATTTGTACAAGTTCACCTGGAGGACGCACTCTTCTCTTTTAGGCAAAGTCTCACCGGTTCTGTTTTGCTTATCTAATCAACGCTATTCAAAGTAACCAGCTTCGAATTCATCTCACTCTCTCATTCTATCAAAGAGCTGCTCAAGTAAGACTGTCGAGAAGCTTCTTAAAACTATAATGCGTCCCGCCGTGATCCTTCTGGCCCTTGCCATCACAACATTGCTCTCTGAACACTGGGGAACTGCAACCGTAGTTGAAGACTTCAACCATATTGAGAGATGCAAAGATTCGCTGTATATGGGCACCCCACCACGAGGCTTCAGAGATAGCACCCTGAAGAGGATCTGCCAGCGCTACGCTGACAAACCCAGATTCGTAACCCTGTACGACTCCAAAAATCGTATCCCTGTTTACTCTGCATACACCTTTAAGAAAACAGAGGGCGATCGGCGTGTGGACTATCCCTGGATGTATGAACCTCAGGTATGAAACTATTCACTCTCAGAATTCAAAAGGTACTAATATGTACATTTAAGGTACTAATATTAACCCTTGGGGTAAATAAGATACAAGGGTGTACATTTTGAAACCCAGTCACAGCTTTTCTTTGAGAATTGGCTTTCTCCTTTGTTACAATGTGTTGACCTTCTTCTTAGCTTGCTGAGGTTGATGGGAATGGGAACATGATGCCATTCCCCACTGGATACTTACACATGAAGTTTGAAGACAGCCAGGCTGTTTTAGATGACTACTCTGATGTGGTTCTGTACGAGAGAGGCCATCTGAATCCAGACCAGCACCAGTCAGACCCACAGGACCGAGCAGCTACTTACACGCTTACTAACGTTGTGCCAGAAATTCGCGAGTTTAACATCGGACCTTGGCGCGAACATGAAGAACGCATCCGCGTGCGCCTCAACAACTTCTGTCGGGGTACAGCTTATATTGTGACTGGTGTTACCACTCATGGAAACATGATCAGGCGCAACAACCAGGATCGGGTTGGCATACCTGAAGACGTGTGGTCTGCCTACTGCTGCACCGAATACGACCGGAACGCACCACACAACATACGCATTCGTTTTCCGACCCAAGCAGCCCTTGCCAAGAACGCAAAGGAGGGGAACAGAGTCCAAGAGCTCACTGTGCAAGATCTGGAGAACTACCTGACTAACAAAATGGCCGTAGACAAGAATTTCCAGCTGTTCTATGATAACTGCAACTCACCTTCACCTCTTCCTCCATACCTTCATTATTCCAAATAATCTGACTTACCTTTAGATTATAGCGTTGGTTGTGGTTGAATTGTTTTCCTGTTTTCTTCTTTCCTATAGCTTCTCTGTATGTTTCTGTACAATTCTTAAAAACAAGTTTAAAGATCTGCCGAATGTTAAATTTAGAGTTTTTCAATGTTATGCAAGACTGCTTAAACAATTTGGGTTCAGTAAGATTTAAAGAATTGATTTCTTAATTAATTATTGTTATTTTATATTGTAACAATATCGAAAAAATATATATGAAAAAATATATTAAACACCTTACTGACTCCAAATTTTTTTATAGGCCTATAAAATATGGTTTAATTCATATTTTGAGTATATTTATAATAGTGATTGTTTAAGCACAATTTTCCCCCACTGTCCACTGTCTATAATTATTTTATTGCTTTCACCTTAATATTAATCATAATGTAAACATAGTTTCATTGAGACAAACTGTCTCAATTTACATGTTAAATAATTCACTGATGCCATTAAAATTTTGGGTTGTAGTAAAGATGTGTGGCAACACAAAACAAAGAGGAAAAAAAGCTGTCGAGTTGTTTCAACCTAATAAACACAACTGAAACACATTAATAAAAACCTGAGTTTCGTTATTACAACCACATATAGGTTGCTACATGACAATTCAATCATTAATGCCAGCATGATTTCCAGTAAGAATCACGTTCGAGTTTTACTCTATAAAACATGTAAAATAGGAAGAAAAATAATTGGCATAGTAAAAATGTGAAGAACAGATTCATTTGAAAAAGTATTAGCCTGTGCAGAGAGTCTTGAAACAAACAAAAAGAAAAGCAATTTGAATAAATAAATAGATCAAACAAAAACATTTGCCACATTCTAGTGATATATTCCACCTAATTCTATGAACTACATTTCCCAGTTAAAGCAACACAAGTTAAAAGGAATGTAAAGGTCACACAGGACAAGTTTACACTGACTGACCAATGCGAGTTAATACCATGAAGAAGATTAGCAAGCTTGTGGGACATTCCTTTCATTTTTTAAGGGCATAATCTAATCTCAGAGAGACACAAATGAAGAAGGATATGCAAATGCAATGAAGCGAATAAGGCTGTATAATCCTTAACCCTCTCTCTCTAACTCATATTCTGGTTCTTCCTTGTTTTCCTTCCTGATAATTGGTTGATATAATTTACGCCGGTTGAAATTTTGCATCTAAACATAGTGTTTAGCAATGGTTAAATAAATATACTTCTTTCTTTCTTTGCCCCTACATTCTGTGCAGGATGGAGGTACTATGTTTTTTTTTTTTACAGTGGCTGAGGGAGCTCAACGCGCTCAATTCGCTGCAAACACACGAACGGGCTGCAAATAGCACAGACCACAACGGAAATGTTTCAGGGGACCTCAAAAATGATTAACCCATCTGAGAGTAGCTCTAGCTAACATAGCATTCAAATAATGTTTCACAGTTAAGTGTGTAATTTGTCAGATAATATCCAAAAGACCGTATGATCAGGTTGTTAAAATACACACAAAAAAACCTTTTAGTTCAGCGACAACATCTCTGCTTTGACCAAAAGCTACTGAACAAATAATCAGGTCCCAGATGGGTTCGTCACTTTTTGAGGTCCCCCTGAAACATTTCCGTTGTGGTCCGTGCTGTTTCCGTATTTGGTTCTGTATTTAGTGCATGTGTTTTCTTAAGTTGCAGCGCGTTGAGCTCTCTCAGCTACCGTTTTTCCTCTTCTGGAAGACTTTGTAGATGTTGCCCAATGTCCCCTGATGCCAGATCAGCTAGCTAGACTGACAAATCAGTCTTCTAACTATCAAATACCCAAGTCAGAGACTTACGTAGTCTAAAATGACCACAGGTTCTAAATATACAACATTAAAGATGCTATAGGTGTTTAGAAGGTAACATTGCTACAGATGAGCTTGAGTAGAGTAACCTACTTCTACAGCTGTGACCAAAAAGCTGCAGGGCTGACTGTAATTTATCATTTGAACACTAGATGGTAGTGCTGTCAAAAATAAATAAATAAATAAATAAAAATCTTGTAAATTCTTTCTGTTAGCAGAAACATTCTTGATTAAATCGTGCATAATAATAGTTTTAACTACACACATTAGAGGGGAGAGGCTTGATGGTTTTAAACTTGACTATAGTTTTTTTTGACAAAGCTTTTGTTTTAAACACTTTGTTTAGCATTTTATTTATTTACAGCCGTCAACAGCAAGTGCCTTTAGGAAGGTTTAACAAGTTTGCCCTGAAACGCGAGATCACTGTCGTCACAGGATTGCACACAGAAACGCTGAATGTATATTGAGCAACACAGTGCATGCCAAACAACACAGCGCAGACAGAACAGCGCGCGCTGGAATACTATCAAGGACGCACGAGGAACAGGGTCACGCAAGAGTCATATGGTGCATGCGTTGAGCTTAGATCTGCGCAGTCTGCAGTAAATGTGGGGTGCAAAAAGGAATAAAAACCGCAAGGATTTAAGAACATTATGCACAGTAAAAATGCACCTTGCGAATGCAAACGTTTTCAGGTAAGAGAAGCTTTTTTTTTATCTTAATGAAAAAATGCTGATGTAGTGATACTCACGTGTGTTTGTATCCGTGCCATGTCGGTCAAACAGTTCAACAGCATCTTTTTACGGCGTTGTAGTTAAGAATAAGCTTATATCGTAGTTTTTCAAGCATTTTATTTTTTTATTTCACAAATTTATCACATTTTAATAAGTAGCCTAAATAAATAAATGTTCAACCCATGATTCAAACATCTTACTTACGCATGTAACTAACGCATTATTCACATGTGATATAAATATGAGGTTGTGCATGACTCCATTCATGAACTTACCAGAACTTTAGTGCAGAAGGCCCCATGAGCTTTCTTATTTTGTGTCATATATTCTGAGTGACAGAAAGCCTGGTATGAGGGCAGTAACTATCTCATTTATGAATGAATTAGTTCACTTAAGTCGTTCTGAAATGCATGAGATTCAATTCAATTCAATTCAGATTGAGAATAAGATTCTACTGTGAAGAAATTTCATTGGTTGTAGAGAATAGCCTCACTGATATCATGATTGAAATGAAGGAATTTGTAAACTAGATTACTTAAAAATAAAAAAAATAAAAAATCTGAAAAGATTAAACTCAAGAAGTCATACTCAAAAGTTGAAAATTGAGGAAGAGTGAAGACTTTCGTGAAGATTTAAAGAATTGGTTGAGTGAACGGTTGAATGATGCACTTATAATACCCATAATATGCTAATTCACTTGCTGTCCCCTAACAATCCAAGTATGGTTGCCAGGTTTTCACAGCAGGTTTTCATCCGCCCATTTGGGCCACTCAAAACTAGCCCCAAAAAAGAATTGTGTTCCGGTAAATAAAACATATGTTTTTTGGCGGGGTTCTACTGATAAAATTCCAAGGGATAAATATTAAGTTACTTGGGTTGCTTCAACCCGTGTACATTAAAAAACATCTTGCGGAAGACCGCCCAATTCCATGGGAAAACCACGGACTTGGCAACACTAAATCCAACGTGCATCAGTGGATGAATATTTTTAATAGCCTATACTGATTCTAAGAAACTGAGCCATTTCGATGAATCAAAGGCCCTTAAAGCTGCCGTGGCTTTCCCAAGCAGCTATATTACTGAAGAGGAGCTGCGTCATGCTATTTAGAGTGGCGATCCCAGTATGAACCGTGTCAGTGACATAGAATGATGAATCAGATGACATGAAGATGCTTATCCTGGAGATAAAGAAGCCAAGACGTGTCAGAGGTGAAGGTTGTGGTCTAAGGCTAATATGAAACACCAATGAAACTCTGGGTAATGTAGTATTTGACCACAACTGTGAAAAAACAAAATATAGCTGCAAGCAGCAGTTACCGGGGTTCGAGCATTGTTTAGGCCTTTGAGGTTGTATAAGGCAACCTGAATGTACGGCTGACACTGAGCACATCAAAATTTGCACAATTTTAGATATTTGAAATAAATGATAGGTAACAGTTATTGCAAGTATTCTCTTTAAAAGGTTAAGGGTATGTTAATTATCAGGTTTCACTGTAATGATTATCTGAAAATTTTTTCAAAAAAATGTATGAGCAAAATGGTAAACTTTTATTAAAAATGTGATTGAAAATGTTTTAATGGAGCTTTAAGAATGTCTCCTTCAGAAAACATGAACAGCAGTGGTCTTCTGCTGCCTTCTAGTGGTTATTAGTTGCAACTTATTACACAACACAGTGTTTAAGTGTTATAACTAATATAGTGTTTTTTGTCAAAACCCAATCCCAGAGGCAAAGTTGTTCAGAACGACTGGATATATGATATTATTATTAAGATATAGTCTATAAGTGAATATATGAGGGATTTAAGATAATTTACTGTGGAAACATTGTGTTTTTGAGGCCTTTTTTAATGGTTATAGTTCTAGCTATAGTCTGAGCTCTATGAAACATTGCATGCTTGCTAAGACTCTTCTGTCACATGTTTTAACCAAGTTTAATAAAGTTTTTGTTTCGATTTTATAGTATATCTTTTTGAGTATTTTGAGTATATGTGGCCACGCCTCTTTTTAAATGACCCTGTTACACCTAACCTAAAGACAAAAGTCAACATTTTTTATATTAATCTAGAGAATCCAGAGAATAGTTCTTTATTGTTTGATCGAGATTGTGCCAAAAACCTGAGACTAGTTTGAGACTAGTAGGTTTTTAACATAACTGAGAATATTTCATGAACGATTTGATTGACTAGAATGTGGAGATCTATCATGTGATATAAAGATTTAAAGTTTGTGTTCTAGAGTTTGAGATTACTTTGTATCGAAAAACTGTGTCTTTGAGACATTTTTAGCTGTTATAGCCCACCTATGGTCCGATCTCCATGAAACTTTGCATAATTGTTAAGGATCATGTGACACATGTTTTCACCAAGTTGTTTTTTTTACGTTTTGGCTCGTTTAGAAAAGGGGAGTGGTCAAGTAAACAAGTAGGCCTACTATTTGTTTACTTGACCACTCCCCTTTTCTAAACGAGCCAATTACAGCTAACCACAGGACAAAATAATTTTTTTTGGATAAGTATTGATCTAGAGAGTCCATAGATTATTACTGCAGTGGTTTGATCGAGATTGAGCGAAAAACCAGGGACTAGTTCGCAAAATTATGTTTTTAACATATTTGTTAAATAATTAAATATTTAATTGACAGCAATGATTCTTGAGTCAAAGTTGCTTATCATGAGGTGGTCTATCAAACGATATGCATATTGTTGATCGGACCAACAATTCCCTAGTTATAGCTTAAAATATGTTTTTTTCTGGATCATAGCGCCACCAAGTGGCAGAGCTGCGCATTTTTTTTATTTGACTAATGTTTGAGCTTATACACGTTTACTGAGTTTGGTTAATATACCTCATTCTGTTCCAGAGTTATAGTCCGAATAACATTTGGTTAACGTTACCATAGACGCTAATTGGCTAACTGTTTTGCGCCAAAATAAAAATTTCAACTTTTTTTGATACTTATTGATATTCTACGTTCACAGATTATTTCTGCAGTGGTTTGGGTCCGATCGAGGGAAAAATCTAGGACTAGTTCGAGCAAAAATCTCGCCTGTAAACTTTTGTTTGTGCTAATGCAAGGATTGCAAGGATGTAAAATATTTGAGTCTACAACAAATGGTTTACGAGCTACGGCCAAAAATGGCATAAATTTTAGCTTTTTGTGCTTTGGAGCCACCGTTAGGCCATTTGGGCTGTTCTTTGGGCCTGAGTAGAGAGGATGACTTCTACCATCTGACCAAGTTTCAGCTAAATCCTAACAATTAGAATTGTTTCAGCAAAAATCCTAACAAGTACAATAGGGTTTCAGCGGTATGTGCTCGAACCCCTGAAAAACCTGTAAAGGTTGGTATTTAGCCCACTTTATCAGGAGTGGTGCAGTATTCTTTATAGGGTAGCGTGGCCGAGCGGTCTAAGGCGCTGGATTTAGGCTCCAGTCTCTCTGGAGGCGTGGGTTCGAATCCCACCG
>JAUCMT010000002.1:6914718-6933580 GCA_032357475.1 Enteromius thamalakanensis | reverse complement strand
GCATCTTGATGTGGCACACCTGTGAGGTGGGATGGATTATCTCAGCAAAGCAGAAGTGCTCACTATCACACATTTAGTCCGATTTGTGAATGTTATGGTAAATGGTAATATTGTGTATCTGGAATGAATTTCAGATCTTTAAGTCCATCTCATGAAAAATAGAAGCAGAAACAAAGGTGGTGCGTTTATATTTTTGTACATGTAGAAATTGAATTATCAAATATATTCCCATCAAAAACCAGGTTGGTAAATTGTCATCGAAATGACCACCACATCGATATGATTCAGGAGAAAATAGACTGAAAATTTGAAGTAGATTCTCAGAATTAATTTACATTGGCTTACTATGCAGGCATAGGCTTAGTAGTCAGACAGCTTAGTAGAGGTATTAATATATATGAACAAATAAATAAAGAAATTATTTGGTAACACTTCAGAATAGGGGGTCAGAATAATTTGTGTTAATAAGTGTTTCCAATTATTTTAATATGACACTTCTATATGTGACAAATGGGAATATATATCTAGATATAGCCAACAAGTAAACTGAAGTGCTATAAATATGTAATTATATGTTATTAAGTGTATTGTTTGATACTAAAGAGGAAGCCTGCTGATACTGGCAGGAAGTAGATCAGATGTCAGTTACATTAGAATTATCAGTCCTTAAGAATTGAATCCCACAGAGCCAGTAATTTGAAGTAAAAAAAGGCTTATTTTTCTCACTATTTCCTGCAGCAAATAATTTCAAGTTAAATTGTGATTGTACTGTAAATTGTCCTGTGTTAATTAACATTTTTCTCTG
Organism: Enteromius thamalakanensis; assembly: GCA_032357475.1. Classification (NCBI taxonomy): domain Eukaryota; kingdom Metazoa; phylum Chordata; class Actinopteri; order Cypriniformes; family Cyprinidae; genus Enteromius; species Enteromius thamalakanensis. The sequence goes on along the minus strand of JAUCMT010000002.1, from coordinate 6,932,775 downwards.
CAGAAGACCTCATAGGACCTGCCATTATGCCAGCAACAGATGTTCTCCAATGTTGCTGTTAAACACAAGTCGGAGGGGTTTGGAGGTTGCGTTGCACACTCACAAATGAGCCAATTTAGCATTAGTATGCCTCTGAAGAGAACCATCCGACTAGAAGCCCACAGCCGCGATCAATGCTAATATTGATTCTTTTTTTTTTTCACTGGCTGTGTTAGCTAACAGCTAAGCTAATATAATCATTATATTTTCAGGCACATGCGTGAGACCTTATTTGCAAAAAAATCCCTAGAACTGAATAGAACTGTGAGTCTGAAAACCCTAAAGGCAGCCGCTTTTAGATTTTTCCATTAGCTCTGTAGCTAATTTGCAATGTTACATCAAAACATACGCAGTCTCAAAATCATAACACATCCCAGTTTTAATGCTCTGCGAGTAACCTTTACCAAATAAGCTAGTGTCTGTATGATTTCATGAAATGTGTACCTCCTGAGAGCTTAAAGAAGTCATGTTTTCAGTATCATTCTACTGTAAAATGTTTGAATGTCTTCTCTGAATATTTTTAAGCACACTAAAGGCCATATTCATTCAACAAAGGTCCACACAAAGGAGCATAGGTAGAGGTGGGCAACGAGGCAGCAGGAAGCTTATAGAAACATTCTGCCGTATATTTTTCATAATGAACCCTACTGTGCTCAGCCATTCCACCACATTGATTCATTTAAACCACGAGTACATTCAGATGAAGCACATGAGCGCAGTGTTGCATAATCTGCTTTGTGTTTTTAATATTTTCATGCCAGGAGATTCCTCTCTGTCAGTGATGTAGTTTGATTTCAATTAGTTGCTCATGTTCTTCTACTTGGCCTGAGTTTCTGGGCTGAGAGAATCACAGTTGTTCCACTCGAGCTGTACTTTCTGAGGAAATCTTTGCCCGCTGTGCTCAAGTGTGCTCTGGGAGAAGGTACATCAGGACCTGTAATGTGATGCTAATGGTGCAGGTCTGACTAAAACCTTTGTCTCCTTTTTTACCATTGCCATGTGAAGGAATGCTATCAAGCATACAAATGCCCAGCGTTCAGGAAACACCTGCAGTCTTGCAGGCCTAAGATAGGGAGTGAGAAGGAGAGGAACTGAAAAAAAAAATGTTAAGTTAGAATTGAAGAAGAACTAATCTGTGGATTTGCCAGTTTGCATGTATTTTGTCCCCTTTAACTATTCACAGAGACAGCTACACCTACTGTAGATTTGAAAGCTTTTTTTATACACTGTTATTTTTGAATTATTGATTTCAGATTTACCCACAGATGTCATTTACTTTTATTACAGTAAAGACTAGTCATGACTTACCTCCAGGTTAGTTGTTTAGCACGGTTTGTTTAATAGACCAAAATAAAAACAAGAAAATGTATTTACATAGCTGACGAATTGTACACAACACTGGTTCATACATGATGATATGTTAATTTATGAAGATTAATTTTTAAGTAGATTAATTTGACCACAAAAGCAACTTATACGTTTCTGGCATATACACTACTGTTTAAGGGTTTGGGTTACTGTAATAATTAAATAATATTCCACAATACACAATATGCTCTTACTGTTATAAGAATACAGTTACTTGACCAGATAAACGTAGCCTTAAGATGCGTTCACACCGGACGCGAATTGCGCGAATAAATCGCGCTATTCACACGAAGTTAGACGCGTGAAAATTTTGAGTTTACTCGCTTCATTTGCGCATACAATTCGCTTACAGATGAAGATGTATCATACAGCGACGATGATTTTGTCTTCCATAGTTTAGGAATTCTGCCTCCGCTTGCTAGCAATCACGTCACTACTAGAGCAAGCCCCTGATTGGTTTACACGGCACGAATTTTCGCCAAAGTTCAGATTTTTCAACTTGAGCGTTTCGCTCCATCCGCGCGAATCGCTCCATTCACGCCCCTTAATTCGCGCAAATCGCGCCATTCGCGCGGCTGGATGTCTATTCGCGTCTTTGCATTGACTTAACATGTAAATCACTCGCGCTTGACGCTTCATTCGCGTCCAGTGTGAACGCACCTTAACCCTTTAGCCTGGGCCCGCCCATACTTCCTTTGATGTTACATTCACTTCGCGAGCAAAGTTAGTCCGACAAAGCTGCCTTTTTAGAGCATTTCCGTTCCCAAAAAAGTGGGAACCAATGAGAAACGAGCACGACTGAGGCGGGTTTAATGTGATGACGCGCAGCAGTTCTGTGACCCAAAACCATACTTGGCTTTACAATCATACAATTGTTCGACTCTACTGTTGCAGCTGTTTTGAGAAATTTTCATGACAGGTTTTCTTTGAAAACGGAGCAGAAGAAATTAAAGTAAGTAAAGACATTTCCCTACTGCTTTATTGAAGCTAGCTACAATTGGTTATGGTGGCTTCAGGTTTCATCGCTATATTTAATCGGAATGAGTGGTCTGATTGGTTGTAGATTCGTCCAGTAGTATACAGAGGCATCTGATGGACGCAGGTGAAGCCTGCCTCCCAGAAGGCGGGAAGTAAGGTAGCTTTGCCAGACTAAGCTCCTATGAGCTTAATAGTCGCTGAAGCCAGGCTACCTTTAACCCTCAGTGGATGGTAAGTAAATAAAATTGTACAATTCATGTGAATTTATGAACTACTATGAGATTGTATGGGAACTCCCGCATATAATAACAGCACTAAAGACCCACTTTTATTGTGTCTATAATCGTTCCTCTGAAATTTTGTTAATTAAAGTTAATCAAGTTAAATCACCTAACACCTGCAGTGGGTATAAAAATATGAAAACGTGTCCTTTTCATTCTGAGATCTGAGGTGTCATTTACATTTGCTAAAATCATCCCTTCCACTTCTTAGATACCAACACCGCAAACATCCATTGTTTCCCTTTGAATTTATAATTATACGATTAGCGTCCACATCACAAACTGAAAAGCGTGTTTCAAAAACGCAAATAGCTCAAAGCAAACATCCTCGAGAGGTACGCGGCAGCGCGTGAATCATAATTCAGGGATTCTGCATTAGCTGGTGGCGAAAGTGTAAAAACTGCTGATATAAAGACTGGTGCAGAATTAGGAACCTAATTAGGGTAATCTGTTTCTTCAAATAGGACAGATTTGATGAAGGGCTGGTAGATGCAGAGAAAGAAAAAGCAAGTGAGGTGAGGGGGTAATGCGAACAGGGAAATGTAGGAACGCTTAGGCCCTGGTAAGAAAACAGTGCTAACCCGCAAGGCCCATCGACAGCGCGTTCTTTCTTCCCCAGAGTTCATTAATTAGTTAATTAGTTAATTAGTCTGAGCAGATGGCTGTGGTACACAAATCAGCAGCTCCGAGGGCCAGCTGGGCAGAGGCAGAGATGGAAGGTGAGGGCGGCTCAGATCTGAAGAGAACTTGCACATTGGCTAATGCTAACGCAGCTAGCCTGCCGCAGTACACAGCGCACATGTGTACTAGCACTCGCAGCTCACTCTGGCCTACTGCCACCTCTTTCTCGAAGCATGTGTGAGGAATTTCAGATAACCACACGTGTGTATGAGCCTGTGGAAACACACAGGAACCTAAACGCGTGGGTCAGAATCCAGAAAGCTACTCTGTGTGTGTGTGCCGCATTAGCATCGGTTTGAATGAATTCTCTGCCTCACTGCAGATTTAAAAAGGCGCTTCTGAAGGTTATTTTTAGCATGTTCACATATCTCCCTTCTGTCTCTACACTTTCACTTGTTCTGTCTCTCTCTCCACCTCTCCCCCTTTCTCTGGCCCCTTTTCCTTTTATCTGTTATTCGTTGTGTAAAGGTGCAAATGTATATAGCTCATACATTTCTGGCTTGTGTCGCATGGGAGCTGGATAAAGGGTCCGGTTTTATGCTAAACCTGCCTTTATGATGTCGAACACTGCTCTGTCTCTTTTTTTACTTCCTTTGTAAATTTTTTTTGTGTGCGTTGCTTCATCCAATCCAATCATCCAATGGGGATGGAATGGTAAGACACAAGCGCGTAATCCTCTTCACCGCTATAGAAAAACCTCTTTAAGCAGAATAGAGAGAAAGAGAGAGAGACAGATAATACACTGAAAGGTTACTCTTATTCATCCATGTTCCAAAATTCCTCACCCATGCTAATAATCATCCTTTTTCATCCTTTCAACGCAGCATGCATGTATTTGTGTTTTCGTACAGTGTGGGCTATTTAACATACTCGCTGCATTCACAAATTCTTTTTTGCATTAATATCTGCTGCCAAATATCAGTTGCCAAAATGTGCAGTACATATACAGTAAAGATGATATGTGGCATGTAAACCTGTTTAATTGACATATTTGCTAAATGAAACTAAATGAAAACTTTCACACAGTAACACAGTGTATGCGGTAATGATGTTAATGCATTTTCATTGGCTCAAATAAATTTAGCTAAATGATTCTTCCTCGTGTCATGACAAGTGTGAGAGATTTTAGCATCAATATGTGTATTTATTATTACAAATTTGTATTTTTGATTCATCTCTGCAAAACTGATTTAAAGCCTTTTTTCAGTTTAGTGATTTTAGTTTAGTAAATTTAAAAAAAAAATGTAAAACACTTTTATTGACATTATATATAATATAATTAGTGCTGAAAAATGATTAATTGCAATTAATCACATCCAAAATAAAATATTTTATTTAAATAATATGCGTTTGTACAGTTTATTAATTATGTACATATTAAAACACACACATACAGTATATATTGCAAGTATTTACATGTAAATGCATTTATATATTTGTTTTTTTACATTTTAAATATTATATATAAATATATTTAATATATAAACATAAGATATTGTAATTATATATAATATATATATATTCGTGTGTGTGTGTGTTTGTATTTATAAATACATAATAAATATACACAGTAAACACAAATATATTATGCGGGTGGAAACGCGCGATTAATCGTTTCACAGCACTAAATTGTAATATAATATTTATTTTCTTTAAATGTACAAACAGGTTTTATTAGTTTTAGTTAAAAACACACATGACAAACACGAATGTGATATGTATTTTACATTTAATTTTAAAGAATTTTAAAGCAACTTTGCTATTTTGGTTATTTCGTTTTATTAATTGGTTATATTAAAAATAATTAATTAATTATTTTTTTAAAGATATACTGACGATTGCTGTTGATGACCATAGCAACATCTTTTGGAAGAGAAAAAAATATATTTTGTGTGTGTTAAACATGAGACTTAAATGTATACAGTTAGAAAATACATGAAGGTCATTAAATGATAACAAAATGTTCATTGTCAGGTGACTATTCTTTTAAACATGCAACAGTAAGGACATAAAAATGTAGCATATTGTTGAAAATTAAATACACAGCTAACAAATATTCTAAACACTTTTCAGTGTTATCTATTTCTTCTTTTTCATGGCTTCATGGCACTCAGCGCATGAAATAAACACACTTGAAAACACACACACACACACACACACACACACACACAGGCCAAAACTACTTCACTTACAACTTTGACTGTGATTCTCTCAGATCACTTCATCTCCTCAGGGAACTGTTTCATTTACCTTCTTAGTCTGTTTAGATTTATATTCAATCTATTATTCTTGAAGCTAAACTCACCCTGGCCTTCTGCATTCATTATGCGTTCATGGAAAAACTGAGGCGTCTCGACTACAAACCCATCTCTGTACAAAAACAGCCCAAACATGGTTCTCTCAAACCAAGCGTAAAACATTCCTTGTGAATCTTTGATATGACACCTAAACCAAACTGAAAACGTAAGTGTACTGTAATGCTGTTACTAACAGCTAGCAAATGCAGTCATAATTGGGTCTTTTTTACAGTTTAGTGCCACTGAAAGTGTAATATAGGCTTTTACTTCTTCCCGATTGGGTTATTGTAATTCGTATATCCTAAAATCACTTCAATATCTTTAAATTGACAGAGAGCAGTACTCCACTTCTAAAGTTTCGGCTGTTTCTTCTTCCTGATTAAATTACTTTAATTCTATTCCATATGAGGTCACTTAATGTGTTAAAGTTGAAGTAGAGCAGACCACCAAGTCTAGATGCTAATGACTCAAAAATACTCCACAAATGAAGAGAATAAATCAATATTCGTCTAAAATCTCTCTGATGGCTTCATATAATTCAAAAAATAGATTTTACAATTCAATAACTGAGCTTTATACAGTTGAACAGACACTAGAACTTCCTCCTTTTCTTTTCTTCATCACCTTTTCATCTTTCTTTAGGTCGTCTGAAGAAAGTCAGCTTTATAGATGAAAAACTAATCCAATAATTTAGGAAGTAACTAAGAATTATGTGCTTTATAAAACTCCAGTAGTCATTTTTAATTTGCTGTATTGTTCTTTGAAACAACTATATATAATAATTAATGTTGTCAAACAATTAATCACGATTATATAAATGCATGTGTTTGTATTTACATTTACATAATAAATATACACAGTACACATATTACATACATTATGTAAACAAAAACATTTATTTTGGATTCATTTAATCACGTGAAAATGCTATAATAATTCATATTTGTGACCCTGGACCACAAAATCAGTATCATGGGTATATTTGTAGCAATAGCTAACTATACACTGGGTCAAAATAATCTAGATATTTTTATTTTATGCCAAAAGCATTAGGATATTAAAAAGGCACAATATGTAAGTTTTCGCCAAGCTTTCTCCCTTTCAGAAATGCCACACCGAAATTTGTTCTCGCTTTAATTCATTGACTGTAATCCTAATCCATGATATGGAAATGCATAGCCTAGTAAATAACTACCACTTCCGCATTTGTCCACGTGTGTTGTTGCAGTATTCACAGGCAGAAACTGAAGATAGCGTGGATATCGCGTCATTGATAGGCGCCAATGAACAGAGACAGTAAATTATTTATATCTGGAATTTCTTTGAATTTACAAATCTTACAGAACTTTTGAGATAACGTAAGCACACAACTGCATGAAATATATAACAAAACTTTTACATATTGTGCCTTTAAGTAAAAGTTCAGTAAATTTTTACTATAAATTTTTCAAAATGTAATTTTTAATTAGTAACTCCTTTGAACAACTTTAGAGGCTATTTTCTCAATACTTAGATTTTTTTGCACCCTCATTCCAGATTTTCAAATAGTTGTAAATATCAGCTAAATATTATCATAACAAACCATACATCAATGCAAAACTTGTTTGTTCAGCTTTCAGATGATCTATTATGCAAAACCTAAACGTTGTGATGCAAGGCCACGTATACTGTATGTATTTAAATGTTTATGTTAAAGATAAATATTATAAATGTAAAAAAAAAGCAAAACATAAAAAAACCCTGCACAAGCAGATGAAAAGTAAAGAAATATTTTTCTGACAAGTCTTCTGAAGCAATAGCACTCAAATCTCATTTGCACATGCTTTTATTCAAAAATGGCATGTTAAGACATGTTGTGGTAGCTTTGGCGTGAGAATCAATGATGTTCGACTTCACTGATGCCAAATCTGGTGCAACATGACTTGACGTGCCATATTTAAAATGTATGAATAAGATTTGACGGACATGGTGGAGGGGTAGGCTTTCAACAGACACTTGTTTCATTTGGATGGTTTACAGTCCATTTTACTATTCGAAAACAACTGAGCAGAGCATACAAAAAACAGCCTATCATCTTTCAGTATGGGGTGATTAACGGATGACCTACAGTAAGTTTCATTTTTGCGTACTATTCAGCACAAATAATTATTATAAAAATCCTCAGTGCTTTTAGGAGACAATTGAGACATACAAATGGTGCATTAAAAGACTTGCTAAAATGTTGTACTCACCCAGAACGCCCAATCTGTAGTTCATAGTGACCACAATCACATTTCCATAAGCAGCAAGAACACTTGCATCAAACATGTTTCCTGTTCCCTCCATGTATGAACCACCATGGATAAACAACATCACAGGCTTCTTCCGACGATCTCTAATATCTGCGTGAAACATAAAATGCATAAAAATGATTTACAATTAATAAAAATTCTTATTAACATATATAATATCTAATCCCAGTGCCGTGGCATCATTGTAAAATAAACAGTATTGATCTGCTTAGTGAAAGCCTGATATTATGCGCTTAAGAGCTGCTGTTCATAAGCATATACTTATTACTCTGGCGTGACGGCATGTTTTTTTGCCCTAGACACGGTGTTAGTACATTAACTATTATTTACAGCTAATATTATTGTATGTGTATGTTGGAAACAGGTCTAATGGCATAAACATACCCTGGTGCACTTTTTAGCGAGACAAGAAATATGTACCAATAAGTACATATTACTGCAGTTTCCAAAATTAATGAACACACGAGAGGCAGTAAAACTCTGACACCTTTCATTTCTTTTCACACAATTCTAAAGTGTAATTTTCACACATTTACTTGAAGAATATCATGACTTCAAAACGATAATAATGATGGGATATTTGGAAACTATGTTTTGGAATGAAATCATCACACATACTCAGGTTCATATCTATGGGTTTTCATAGGTAGGTTTGTTCGGTAGCTAATGGAGTAGAGATGTACTTGAGAGGCGAGGAGCACCGGTTTAAATCTCGTGTAACATATGTTCATGCGTAAAAGGAAGTTAAAATGAGTTTTGCATTTGTTTAGACTATCAGGTAGGTTTAGGGTTGGATTTGGTGTAGGTTATATTTCCAACATGATAGAGCATTAACTTTAAAAGGCACATCGAATGGTTTTGCACAAAAAGTGCACAGAGGTACATATTTTTATAACATCAGGTTGAAAACAGTAGCGCTGCTTTTGTGAAAATCTATTAATGAACACATGATCTGATGATAAAACGTTTTATAATAACAACATGTATTTGAGATATAAATCTTTTGTAATATGGACCGCATTTGGTGTCTTAAGTCACACAGGCATATTTGTAGCAATAACTAACAATTCATTTTATGGATCAAAATGATTGATTAGGCTATTAGGTGAAGTAAGTAAGTGAGTGATCTTTATTTATATAGCACCTTTAACAGGCAAGGGTCACAAGGTGCTTCACAACATAGTAAAATAAATAAAAGAACATAATGAAAAAAATAATACATAAAATAAAATAAAATAGCCAAGACCACACAGAGATCATAACTGCCCATAAATAACTATTTGAATGCCTCAACAAATAAATGAGTCTTTAGTTCATTCTTAAAGATGTCAAAAGATCATTTTCATGAAGGTATTTAGTAAATTTCCTAAGGCAACTTCATCTGGACTTCATCTGAACAACTTTAAAGCAATTGTAATAAAATTTGAGTTTTTTCACCCTAAGATTCCAGATTTTAAATAGTTGTGAAATTGTCCTATCCTAACAAATCATACATCAATGGAAAGCTTATTAATAAGAAATATTCAGAAATCTCAACATCCTTTTGAATCCATCATTTCAGAATAAAATTAAGTTTCTTAAAAAATCTTATATTTTTATATTTATATATATATAATAAATGTTTTGAACTATTTTAAAACTTAAAATAAGGTTTAATGAATAAACCATTTTCTATAGACTGACTGCTAGAACATACAACATTTCAGGCGTATTCAGAGTACTGAATAGCCCAGTTGCCTTTTTCTTTTTTCTACCCTGTACACACTTTATACTGCCTACTCTGTTTCTAAAAAAAGATTGTTGAACAGTATTAGTGGAATTAGTAGAGTGTTATCATTTGATGGTCTTTTTAAATAATGAGTCAAGCAAGAGAAGGCAGAAAAAAAAAATAGTGGCTGATATTGCTTCCAGTTCACTTGCCAGTCTTAAAATAGAAGGTCAGATTGAGCGCACTGCATTATGGGCTGCAGTACTGTGAGTGCTGCATATGGTACATAATAGCAAATTTAGCAGCCAATACCGCAAAAATAGTATACGTTAGTTCACGATTTCTGACCATATCCTCAATCGTATCCTTGCACTCTGGGATCTTTTGGCACAGTCTGCCTCGCATTGCCTCATCATTTCTGCACTCTGCTGGCACAGTCTGTCTATTTCTCTTCCAAAACTCTGTAGCTCTGATGCATCTCTGTTTCAGCTAGTACAGTCTGTGTGCCTTTCTCTCTCAGTATATTTGAAATTAAAAAAGCTTGGATAGGTCAGATCGAAAAATTCCACCATCTCACGTCTTGGATCCCCCTCAAGGTGCTGCATTGGTAAAGTCCCTACCTATATGTGGTACCTCCTCTGTCCTTCGACCCCATCTAAACTCCCCCATCTCAAGTCTCAAGATTGGTATATTCTGTCTCTTTTAGATTCACATCTATATGTGCTGTTTATTGGTACGGGTTGTTCCCCGCTTTTCTCTCGCAGTGTGTTTGAGCTGCACATGCTCATGCATATATACATATGCTGTTGGAGATGGTTGTGTGTGTCTGATCGAGTGTGCGAGGGCATTCAGAGATGTCCAGTTAGCCAGTGCTTCTATGGTGTGCAAGCGCTGTAGATAATTCATATGAAAACCAGACCATGCAGAAACATAAATAACTACCACGACATCTGTTTACCCCGAGAGAGAAGGAGGGGGTCTGTGAGAAAGAAAGAAAAAAGGAAAGAGAGTGGGTGAGAGAGATGGGGGAAATCATAAAAGAAAGAGTGAGACAGATGAGAAAGAGAGAAAGAGATAGCCGGAGTGACAGAGAGAGAGAGAGAGAGAGACAGGAAGAGATGGAGATGTGAAAAGGAAATGGCACACAAAAGAGAATAAAATAAAAGTTACACAGACCAAGGTCCTTTCACGGACACACAAAATCACACACACACACACACACACACACACACAGGCAGCTGTGATGCTGAGTCGCTATGGAAACTGCCTCATCTCTCTCTCTCTCTGTCTAATAGAAGCTCACCAGCACTGACTCACTCATGCCTGTTGCCACGGAAACAAATTCTACGCACGTATTTGCACGCCCGCCTGCATCACCACCTGAATCTCGGGTTACAAACGCATTACAGCGACTGCACCCTCACGCACACACTTTTGTATCTTAATCTTTGCATGCACACAAACACCTCTTCTTGAAGACAAACACGACTCTTCATAAACACAAACACACACAATCTATGAACATGCTCATGCACAAGTATGAACGCATTTACGGGTCCTCTTTGAATACTGAGACCAATGGAAATATAAACAAGTTTAATCATCCCAGATTCTCTTTCGCACAAGACTAATATTAGACTGTTAGATTTAAAAAAAAAAATCTTCTCGGCTTTGCTATGTGTTGTTTCACACCCTCAGTGCAGTAAGAGTTACTTGGTAGACGTTGGTGTTGAAGCAGTGACACCTCTAATTCAGCCAATCAGATAGGGCTGTGTGGATCAGGTGTGCTGTTAACAGCCAATCAGATGATGGGAAATCTTTCTCATGATGGAATTTCTTCTTGTGTCATCGTGAGGCAACACCATGAAGCCCGTAGGAAGGCAAAATCACAATTCACACTTGTATCTCCAAGGCATCGTTGCAATTAAACGGACAGCTAATGGAGATTTAAGGTATAGTAATGTCATATGTACAATAACGTTTAAATGTTAGAATTTTTTTTCTTGCTATTAACGTTTGACTTACTTAGGGGTGTATAACAAGGTCATGTAGATTTAATGTTTTAAAAGATCTAAGAAACATTAATATGTTAATAATAGGCATTCTAATAATCAACTAATTAATAGTGAGAATTGGTCCCTACACTAAAGTGATAAGGATTGTTTTAAAAGAAAGGTATATATTTATGCATTACTTTGATCAAAGTGACAGCAAAGACATTTTTAATGTAAAAACTGCTCCTCTACCAAATTCTACTAACTAAATGCTTCAGAAATGTTTCTCAAGGAGCAAACCAGCTTATTCAAATGATTTCTAAAGGATCACGTGACACTGAAGACTGACGTTTCTATGGTTTTAAGTTAAGTTACAGTTAAATACCGTAATTTCATGAACTGATATAATGTTAATATACCAACCTATTAAAGTACTGTAATCTGTGTGAAATACACTGATGAGAAAGTCACATGACGAACTAAAGCCCATCACAAGCAGCTTTTGAATAATAATATAAATAGAAGGTGCTCAGTGTCATTCACACAAACACTATCATGGCGAGACTAATTAAATCAAAATATGCAATAAACATTAGCATTTAACATGTAACAAACAACCTTAATAAACATAACTGATAAGAAACTAAGAAGAAAAAAAATAAATAAACATGTTATTTCAAAGAAAGAAAGTGAAATGCAATGCAGGGAATTCTGGGAATGTTAGTTTAGGGGGGTTCCCTGTAAATTAACCATTTAACAGTTTTTACTGTAGCATTTTTACAGTTTTTTTTACACTTAAAATCACAGTCATATATATATATATATACCCACACACACATGTACAGCCACACATATTTAATTCAAATGACCTCAGATCTGCCAAGATGCAAATGATTTCAATATGAATCTTTCTTATTAAATTATTTCAAGAACAAATAATAAACTTGCAATAATTTTATAGATTTGTACTCTACAGTATGTCTGCTATTGTCATTTCTATATCTCCACATTATAGGAGAAACAAATATTAAATCATATCTAAGAACTTTAGGAGCTCACCAATTTTCTCTGGGTGTGTCTGATATTGCTAATCAAATTTGGTTAGTAATATACACATAAGTGTAACGTCGTGGCGAACTCAGTGCTGTGTGTGCATGAATGCTAAACCTCCCAGTGAGGCAGAGAGCAGAAGACACGGAAGGATCAGATCAACGGGGTTTAATAAATCAAATACAAAACAAAAGCTGGCAAGGGAGCATAAATCAAAACACACGAGAGGGAAACACAACTAACATAACTTCAACAAGACCTGAATGAAACCAAAAAACAGTGGTATTTAAAGGAGAGAAATAAACGACAAAAGTGAGGGCAGGTGCAAAATCACAGGTGAAACAATTGAACTAAATAGGGAACAAAACAAACAGACCGGACTAAACCAAAATACACAAAGACACGGGGGAGCACGATACAAGACAGAGACAGAATGTACTAACGGCGCATGTGCGCCTTTCCGGGAGGCGGGTGTAATGTCACATTCTGTCTCTGTCTTGTATCGTGCTCCCCCGTGTCTTTTGGTTTAGTCCGGTCTGTTTGGTTTGTTCCCTATTTTTAGTCCATTTTTAATGGAAGAAACACATTGTTTTTTGGTTTTATTGGCATATATGCACATATTACATAGTTGACCTTATACAGAATAAAATTAATTCTCCATTTACTCGTCATTCCGAAACTGATTTACCATTTGTCTTCCATGAAAAAAAATGAAAAAAAGAAAATAATTATCAGAATGTTCAAGCACCTATTTGTGATTAAATAAAAGTGAATGGTGACCAAGACTTTATAATAAAAAATGTTTACCGAAAGCTTTCCATGTATTCAAATTCTGTCATTAATCGTATGACTTCAGAAGACTTGCAATATTGCAGACAAGTTATTTGGCCTGCTTTTATAAAACCTGACTAAAGCTGTGACAGAACTTTCACTAAATGGAATGACATTTTGTACATTCAGCTAAACATCTGTCTTCTTGTGTGTGCATTGTATATGTATGCTGTGTTGCAGGTGGGTGTGTCTGGGACCTAATTGGCTGGACGTTACTCTCCACTTCCACTTCCTCACCTGACCCAGTTATAGGCCACACCCTGAACACTCTGGAGATGCCATCTTGTGCCATTGCTCGTCGTGTAGGCTTACTACCATGTTCTTCTTTTTACTTTGCTTTATATTGTATAAAGGAAAATTAGGTTTAGATGCCATTTTTGTTCTTGTACATCTTTTCACTGTGTTCCCACATAGGAGAGGACGTTCTTGCCACCTTGTCCCCTAAAAGTTCTCTAAAGGTGACAAAAGTCCCGAGCATTTACAGAAAATTATGGACACTCCTAAAACGTCCTCTTTTGGTTATAAACGTGCTGGTGCTCAATGCCGAATATAAGACTTTAGGAGGACGTTCCATCCAGGTTGAAGTTTAGGAATGTGATTTATTTATTTATTTACTTTTGTGCTATGTTGTTATGCAAATTTCTGCATATTGCGTTTCATATATTCTTTATTAAATGGGTATGTTTGAATTTGGGGTAAGACAAATCTAATTATAAGATTATTTATCTTAATGATATAAAATATTTGTAAATATTTTACGGTTATATTTTAAAAGACGTGTGGATCAGAATTTAGTTTCTCTTTTTTTTCATATAATATAAGTTATAAATTAATTAGCTTTTTACAGTTGTCTTTTCTTTTTGCAGGCATTTTGCCTTTTCTTTTATTAGCAACGAACACTGTATCTCTTCTGCTCACCAAGACTGCATTTATCTGATCCAAAGTAGAGCAAAATAAGTCAAATTTTGAAATATTTTTACTATTTAGAATCAGTCTTCTATTGGAATATACTGTAAAATGTAATTTATTCCTGTGATTTCAAAGCTATTCTTTGTAGCATCATTATTCAAGTTACACGATCCTTCAGAAATCATTTTAATATTCTTATTTGCTGCTTAGAACACAGCTATTGTTTTTATATTATATATTTTTTTCAGGTTTTTTTTGATGAACAGAAAGTTCAGAAGAACAGCATTTATCTGAAATATATATATATTTAAATAATATACTTTTGTAACATTGTAAATGTCTTTATCATCAGTTGATATGAGCATTTTAAAAAATAAAATCAGTTATTTTTTTCTCTTGTGGAGTATAAAAACATCTGTTAGGTGAAATAGCTCATGCAGAAAAGTACTAAATACAAAATAACATCCCATTTTCATCATCTATAATGCTTTTAAAATATATATCATATTTTGCATATTCTGCAAGTGGTATATAAATGCATACACACTATATACTGTATATATATATATGTGTGTGTGTGTGTATATATGTGTGTGTTTGCAGATTTGGTCCTCCATAGTTGTGCACCTAAGTATAAGTAAAAGGAACCAAAAAGTAATTGAAGTGATTGCTAAATATTGTTATTTGCTTTTTTTCATGCAGCCGGAAGAACAACTTCTATTGAAGATGAGTGTCAGTGACTGACAAATGCACACACACACACACACACACACACAGAATACATAATTGATATAAATCATTATATTCTTGACACTGTTTTTTTTTTTTTGACAACATTTGTTACTGTGAAAATTGTCATACCAATAAAGCCAATTTGAACTGAATGAAATTGTCTGAGCTCCCCCTCTGTCTACCCCACCCTTTCTATACATGACCACATTTAATATTTGTTTTTTTTTACAAAATAAATTAATAATTTAATTCAATATTTAATGTTTAAATGTTTTTATGTGTTAAGACACCAATAGGGAACATCCTATAGTGATGGTCTCCTTAAAGGTCCCAGAACATCCTAAATCTTCTGTAAAGGTCCCCCATCCTTTTAAAGAACTGCACAATGTGGAACATTGCTAGGTGACGTCTTTGACACCAGTGTGGATGTTCTGAGAACTTTTTTTGAAAATTTCAGATTTCCAAATAAAACATGGTCCCCTAAATGTCTAGAGAACATCTTAAATGTTTTGTTAAGGTCCTCCAAATAACGTCCTCCAATCCTTTAAAGAACTCAACATCATGATCGCCCCAGAAGGTTCTTAGGACGTTACTAGGCAACGTCCTTGACACAAGCGAGGACGTTCCGAGGACATTTTAAAAACCTAAAATATCCCAAAAACATGGTACCCTAAGCGTCCTGAGAATGTCCCGAATGTTGTGTGAAGGTCCTCCAAAATAACGTCCTCCAACCCTTTTAAGAACTCAACATCGTGATCGCCTCAGAACGTTCTTAGGACGTTACTAGGCAACATCCTTGACACCAGCGAGGATGTTCCGAGGACATTTTAAAAATTTAAAATATCCAAAAAACATGGTCCCCTAAGCGTCCTGAGAATGTCCCGAATGTTGTGTTAAGGTCCTCCAAACAGCGTCCTCCAACCCTTTAAAGAACGCAATATCGTGATCGCCCCAGAACGTTCTTAGGACGTTACTAGGCAACGTCCTTGACACCAGCAAGGACGTTCTGAGGACATTTTAAAAACGTAAAGTATCCAAAAAACATGGTCCCCTAAGCGTCCTGAGAATGTCTCGAATGTTGTGTGAAGGTCCTTCAAAATAGCATCCTCCAACCCTTTAAAGAACTGAACATTGTGATCGCCCCAGAACGTTCTTAGGACTTTACTAGGCAACGTCCTTGACACCAGCGAGGACGTTCCGAGGACATTTTAAAAACATAAAATATTTAAAAAACATGGTCCCCTAAGCGTCCTGAGAATGTCCCGAAATGTTTTGTGAAGGTCTTCCAAATAACGTCCTCCAACCCTTTAAAGAACTCAACATTGTGATCGCCTCAGAACATTCTTATGACGTTACTAGGCAACGTCCTTGACACCAGTGAGGACGTTCCGAGGGCATTTTAAAAACATAAAATATCCCCAAAACATGGTCCCCTAAGCGTCCTGAGAATGTCCTGAATGTTGTGTGAAGGTCCTCCAAATAACGTCCTCCAACCCTTTAAAGAACTCAACATCGTGATCACCCCAGAACGTTCTTAGGACTTTACTAGGCAAAGTACTTGACACCAGAAGGGACATTAAGAGGACGTTTTGGGAACATAAAATTTCTAGAGGGGTTTATCTTAAGTTCAGGAAGTTGGTTGTATTTATTTAAAAGAAAAATTCTCCCATTACAGGGAAGATAGAGCACTAACAAAGAAGCGTCTTTGTTTGTTATTTTGGCCTGGTCTATCCCTGAAGATTTGTCCCTTCTTAATCAATAAAATAGCACAAATTGATATCTCTCAGGTAGTGATTCTCTATCCATCACTTTGCGTTTTCAATACTGTAAATTTTTCTGTTATGATCAGCCCCTAGAGGTCGTAACAATCTGCTTTTGTGTTCCAAGCAAGAAAGATAAGTAAGTAAATGATGCTTGGCTTTTCATTTTTGAGCGAACTACGCCTTTAATGTCAATAATACTAAATAAATGTAGAATCAAATGCTGTAAAAGCTGTTTTCTCCAAGCTGACTTTTTTTCCCCCGCTGCAGTATTGAGATATTTTTTTTGTGCGTGATGCATCGAAGAGAAGCACACGGAATCTACAAACATCTTATCTGGGACAACCCTGCTTACGAATCCATGAGTATAATCTTTGTGTGTGTGTGTGTGTGTGAGAGTGAGCGAGGGAAGAATGGGGAGACACAGAAGAGAGAGACCGTATGCAATGCGTTAGCCTCAATATGGGATGGAAAGAGTTTGAAATAGAGCGAGAGAGAAAGAGAGAGAGAGAGGGAGTGAGAGAGCGAGCACAACGCCCAGATCCTTTCAACAGAGGCCTTAGTATCCTATTCGCTTCAAAACATCCTCAAAATACAAGAACACTATTCTATCTCTCCTCCTCTGAGCCTGCATCTCTCTCTCTCTCTTCCTCTCCTATGCCGCACCTCCCCCTCCCTCGTTCCCTCTGATCTCCTGCTTTTCCTTCTATACTCTCTCCCCCTCTCTTTGCCTTCATCTTTGACTCTCTGCTCTTGTTATGGGACTTTCTACACCTCTCAATCTTTTGTTCTTTTCAGTATGGGCTTTACTCTACGTTATTTAGAGGAAAGTAAAGCAGAGAGACAAGGGAAAGAGTTTGGTACTCTACAGATTCGAACCCGGGTCCCCACGAGCAACCGGCTCTAGTGTGTCGTGAGCATACCTTTTTGCACCACGACCATCCCTCTCTTCTTGTTCCTGTCTGCCGCCCACACATCCTCTCTCACTTTCAAAGCTCCATGAATCTCATTTCATCATATACTCGTCTTTATCACGATGGTTTTTTAGCCATCTTTCCCCCTGACTGACAAATGCACACACACACACACACACACACACAGAATACATAATTGATATAAATCATTATATTCTTGACAC
>JAUCMT010000002.1:6880857-6897375 GCA_032357475.1 Enteromius thamalakanensis | reverse complement strand
TGGGGGAAAATCCTGGAATGTTTTCGTCAAAAACATTAATTTCTTTTCGACTGAAGAAAGAAAGACATGGACATCTTTGATGACATGGTGGTGAGTAAATTTTCAGCAAAAGTTTTTTTGAAAGTGAACTTCTCCTTTAATCTATCTATCTATCTGCACAGTATATGCTAAATATAACTTAGTAGGCCTATATATAATATGTAAGGGTTATTACACTATTTCTCTATGTGTATATACTCCAAATAAACCCCCATAATAGTGCAATAACCATCTCAGATGTAAATATAATTTCATTTGTATAATCGGATTATATTTATAAGTGTGTGTAAGCAGTATGCATAATAACATAAATACTCTAAATATAATATTTAGTGTATATTGTGCATTTAACAGTATGCTAGTATTGTATTCTAAGCAAAGTTGTGTGCACACTTTGGTTTCATTTCCCAAAATGCACCCCCCAGGTCACAGCATGATAAAAAACAATCAACTAAACAAACTCATGAATAATCAAATAAAAGTCATTAAAGAAGGCTTTAACGAAGCAGGAGGAGAAGCTATCGATGAATGACTGAAGGAGACTCAGGACATGACCCAGCGGGAAGACAGATAGGTGTGAAAAACAAAAAGATAAAAAAAAAAACCACACACATCTCAACCTCTGTTTGGTCAGACAATCAATACATCACCATGGAAACCGGCATCCTTTTAGAGGAAAAGACACAGATAAATATAAAGCTGATTACGTTTATGTTCCCACTAATACGTTTGTTAATTTCCTAATTTAATATCAGCTTTAAATTTTGCTTGATGTGCTAAAAGAGTTCAGTGAGGACAGGTAAGTTAATAAACTGTATGTTTTGCATTAGTCAGTCTGGTCTGTAACGCCTACCCTACAGCTGACTGCCGTGACTCATGGCTTATTCACAGCACTGCCTTTTAGTTTATTAAGTCCTTTTACACCAATTTGTTTCAATCCCACCTTTTTACACCACATGAGGACAAACTGTCCTGTTTCGTTGTGTGGGTTGTGTGTGAGCGTGTGTGTGTGTGTGTGTGTGAGAGAGAGAGAGAAAATGCATCGCTTTCACTCCCCATAGCAGCATCTGCTTTCATTGTACTGAGCATGAATGTTTTCAGCTAATATTGTAACAATGAAATAAAAGAAATGAAACATTAGCATAATAGCCGAATTTTGCTAAAAAACAAAAAATAAAAAAAGAGGCTGTGGTGTTTGGAGTATAGCCTATATATATGTGTGTGTGTTTTTTTTTTTTTTTTTTTATAAACTAAAATGTATATTTATGCCCCGGTTAGATTTTTCTTTAGATTTATTTTATAAATATTATGTAAGTATTTACTTTGTTTATTCCAAAGTAATAACTTCTTGTAACCATTCAAGCTATGCACTTTACTTTAGAACCCATGTCCAGTTATTCCTTTTAATAATTAACTTTTAACTTTTTTTGGGTCATCAAAGCTCAAGATTTAAACTGATTAATCACTAAAGACTCATACAGACTGTGGGCCCTATCATACACTAATGCGCAATGTGACGTCAGATGTGATGCAAGTGCTAGTTTCAACCCAACGCAGTTATAATTTTCACGTCCCGCGGAACATCGTTGCATTTGCGCCCTTTTGTTCGTTCACGGTTGTGCTGATCTGAAAATGAGGTGTGTTCAGGTGCATTGTTAGTGCGTTGCTATTTTGAGGCATTTAAAATAGACTGTGCCAATGACAAACTATTGCATAAAGTTGCATAAACTTAGCCTTCATGTTAAGACAATGTCTTAAGAGCTAGTCTGACCAACTAGCAGTTAGCCAATAGTAGTGTTTTACATTAGAATAATATGCATTTTTATGTAACCGAACTTAAAAAATTTGTGACCAGAAGAAAAATTTAGCTGACTAACTTAACTAGTCTTAACCTTTTATGCAACCGGCTCCTGATCTAAAGCCGATATTGTTTTTTGTTATTTATGTGCACTTTACTAATATGTGCCCATAAGTGGCTACACAGCACTTATAGTGCACTCTGCTTATTACACACACAGTGATGCACAGCAGCACACAAATATGCCAAATATTAAAAATTAAAGGATTAGAATGTAAATATTATAATTGTGTAGACTACATAAATACAAAAAACTTTGCATGTCATAATACTCACTGTATGTATCAGAATTAGGCTTCCTATTTGATCCACATGTGTAGCTCCGTTTCCTTTCTGGAGACACGTTTTAGTCTTTGCTCTTCCAAATTCTGCCATGTAAATAGAAAATACTCTGTGGCATGAGTGCAAATGGCTGTTAAAGGAAATGGCAGATGTGATGCCCAAAATACACCCAGAAGTCATTAAAGGGTTACTCCACCCCAAAATGAAAATTTACAAAACCTTCCAAAGACTTTTCAAAGCCATAAAGCTCCGCTTAACCTCAGAACACAATTTAAGATATTTTGGATGAAAACCGGGAGGCTTGTGACTGTCCCATTGACTGCCAAGTAATGAACACGGTCACCATCTGGAAAAGTATGCAAATACTTTTCATACTTTTCTGGACCTTGACAGTCTTATTTACTTGCCTTTTACAGGTTTGGAATGACATGGAGGCACGTGATCAATGACAAAATCTTTATTTTGGGTGGAGTAGCCATTTAAGAAAATGGACCCTTTAATTTAATTTTCTGGCGTCAAACTAGCAAAAGTTGATTAGGACAGTGTGAGGCCTGTGTTGTACAACTTAGCTTGTACAACTTGTACAACTTGGCTTGGCTTGGTTTGCCTTTCCACTGCAGTTTAGTACTGCTTTAAGTGGGTAGGATTACACACATGTCACGAGAGGAACCTCTGTACTTCCTCAAAAGACCATGATACAGCCAATTTTTTGGTTGTTAATAAAAAGGTGGGCTCGTTTGATTCTTCACTGGCTCTGCCGATTTAAATCTCGCAGGTCCAGTGTTTTGTGTAGCAAGTTGAGTGACACGGGTAATAACAATTCTCTGCGCCCAATCAGTGATCAGCAGAGTTTACATGCAACGTTTTGATAATAGTGCAGTTCGCTTTGAATCATACCGTTACTTTTTAGTCTTCTCTTTAACTGCAATATATTATTCATTCACTCATTCGTTAACAATGGAGGTGGGTTTTATCGCAAAAGAATCAATCACAGAACATAACCATCATATCCATTCATATCACAAAAGAGGCACTGCCTCCTCTCATGTGACTTTATATCATTCATACACGATTATGTTTTAGTAGAGTCTGTTAAAACTCAATGGACTGAAAGATGCAGACTCCTGCTGTAACTTTACCTGCTGGTGCAATGTTCCTTTAGAAAAAGGAGATGTTTTAATGTTATATTTTGCAATATTGGAAGTTTTATTTTTGTACTACATTTTACATATATTTTACAGTTTACATATATATAAATATGTCCTTGGTGTCAACAGGTCTTTAGTAAGGATAATGGCTTCATTTAACTACAGTAGTTTTCACTTCATACTGAATGAAATCGAGGATATGTACATTGCAGTTTTATTGATTTCATAACTTCTTTTCCGAAATTATTTTGTACTTGTACTTAAAAATATCCACATTTTATTATGATCGACAAGAGCACAAGCCATGTAGACTGTACAGTATATCTATTCTTCCACAGCCGTTTTCATTTTTAAACGATTAAATGGTGTCTACCTTGAATAAGGTCTATAAGTAAATTAGCTTTATACTACATTATACATTCAGGCTTCAAGCATTATTTTTTTTTTGGTGGATCCTGGTTGCATCAGAGTCGACTGTCTATGCACCAAGAAACGCAGATTTTCCTCTTATTCTGCCTTTTGTATCAAATTCTCTCTCTGGCATCATTAAATCCAGCCCCTGTACAGTCTAGGCCTGCCAAACTACATGCAGACATTCATGCCAAATTCCCCAGCAGACCCCACACACATCCACGGCTTAAAAAGCAGCTCCAGCTCTCGCCAGCACCCCTCGCCGATCCTCCCACCTCAGCGAGTTAACCCACACATGAAAGCGAGTGAGACGGGAGAGAAGAGCCAGGCTGCAGTCTCCTGAGGCCACTCTCTTCTGTTTAGAGGCACCCACAGCTTTCTGAGGGAGGGATTAAACCTTCAGCGCTAGCCAAACTAACTGGCCCTAACCGAGGAGCTCAGAGGGAGGCAGAAGACAGAGCTTTGGGTAAAAAGACCAATTCCCCAGCGGCGCATACATGCATCTGTGTGCGCTTCCGTATGAGTGAGTACAGTGCTTATATGCAGGTTTAAAAATGGAAGACTATGTGCAGTTAGAGAGGTTGTGAGAGGTTGGACACATGGTGTTTCTGTATGATGTTCCTACAGCTGGAAGAACATGGAGTTGTCACAACAAAGACTCTGGGTTCAATTCAGGTACACAGATGCTGATTAAAATGTGAAAGTTATGAATAGAAATGCACACCATACTTAATAATTTTCTGGACACTACAACTGACTTGATGTTCCTTACAGAAGGGGTTTTGAAACAAGAAAATCATTTTACACTGACATTCACAACATTTCATATTTTTTTCACTAAAGATCTGAACTCAAAAGGTTAATAATTAACATATTTTTTGACATATCACTCACTAATATACAAATCATAATTAAATAATTAAACCTTATTTGGTGTGCAATGCACATTTCTTATCATTAAGCCTAAAATGTATTTTAATGTCTTGTATGATCTTTGTCTTTAAGATATTTAAATTTTAAGATATTTAAATAATAATAAATAAATATCTAATTTGTTTATGTATATATATATATATATATATATATATGTATACATACATATATACATATATATATAGTACATAGCCTAAATATTTTACGCTATATGTGAGAAAATATGTGAAAACTTTTACAGTTGTATGTACATTACAATTTTAGTCAAATTTAAAAGATATTTTAATTTGGATTTTCTGCAAAAAATTTGATCTGCCTTTAAAATTCCATCAGCCCTATAATACTACTTTTAAAAATCCTGTAATATGAATGTCGTAATCAAAAAATATTATGCCATAATAGCAATGGCACAATATTCTCTTCACACACACACACAGCAACACAAACACATAGTTTAGATTACTTTTTAGTAAGAGAAACAGTACTTTAGAATCACTAATTGACTCTTTGCACATCTGAGATTGTCGCAGTCAACTGGGAATTGCTAAATTTGTCCGAAATTATGTCTACGCATCAGTTCCACAGGCTCTATCTTCTGCACCTACTTCACATTTCATTCAATTCTCTCTGCCTCTCGCTTTCGCCCTCAGAGGGGAAATGAACCCGATCTCTGGCATCTGGTCTTGTTAGATGGATGTAAGGCGCACAAGGAGAAGGTGTATGAGCGAGAACCAATAGGAACGGGTGAAACAGAGCAATGCTTGTTGCTGAGATGTTGGCTGTTTCTGTGAGTGTACGTGAACCCTGAGGAAAGAGGGGGGGCTGTGATTTAACTCAGGGTCCAGGACAGCCTGGATGGGCCCCATCCATCTTCCAAAGTAATTACGCATTGACGCTCCCCATTGGAGGGGGGACGTCGGCCTCTCCATGGCTTTATAAATCACCACTCGCTACAAGTAGCAGGCCAGAGGGAGAGGGATGAGCGCTTTAACAGTAACACTGCGTTTTTAAGCTTAAGGAGGAAAAGAAATCTGACATGCAATATAGAACATGTCTTTTTTGTTGCTTAGGCTTTTAGTTTATGGCTGTACAATAGAGATATATTTTAAAAGCAAAGAGAAATTCAACTCACTGTACACGAGCATCACTCAGTGAACTGTAGCAGTGTACTTTTCCGCCTTTAACATCACACTCCTGTCCTCTGGGGATGTTTGGACATTTTCTCAGCCATGTTGTCTTTCAACACAGTTACAGCTAAACACTGCACGAGTCAAGTTCTCGGGCATCCTGTCTGTCTCCGTCCCTCTCCAGACAGAGTGATTGGTGGCACTGGTCCCAGCTGGGCTGGCATATTGATTGGGGGTCGGGAGGCTGGCCCGGCCCGATTTGTTTCCCTCAGAGACAGGGCTGTCAGTCAGGCATGCCGTACGCCTGGTTTAATGGCAGTAGTTATGAGAGTGATTGAAGTACATGGGTGATCCCTCTGCTAACATGGTGATATGCTATCAGCCTTTTGGGACTATTTTATCTCTCCCTTTCAAAATAATGGGTTGTGAGAGAGTGAAGAAAGGATGAGTGCGAAAAAAGTGGATTCTGGTCATGTAATCAAGAAATAAAGACATAATACCTAGCATACTGTAGATGGTAAGTATTGAAAAGCCACAAGTCTGTCTAGACCTATTCTTCACTGTCAAAGCGAAGAGCCAAAAACGACATCATTTTACACTGAGAAATATTCCAGATTTTAAGCTAAGCCGTTCATGAACTTTAAATGTGAGAAGAAAAAAATTAATGCCGTACTCTAAGTGATGACTTCCTTGTTGTGCAGCAATCAAACACAACTTTGGCAGCAAGAGAAACTAGGCAGCTTCATTTAATTCCTGGAGCTGGCCCATCAACATGCCTGCTCTAAATCTGTCGCTGTCCACGAGGAAGAGGTGCTGAAATGTCTACGGGCCGCGCTGGCCAGCTTTGGGAGAAGTTATGAAATCTTTTTTCCTGTTGTTTCTGCTACCAATATTCTGCTTTAGTTCTACACAGTGGGATATAATTTCCGCAACATTTACATGCACCGGCGCGAGACATAAAACAATGCTGCACGTGTAGCAATTCTTCTCTCTTGTCACTTAACCTTTCTCCCATTATGCAATGGTCATTTTAATGATGCCTGCACACGACAGCATGATGTTCAGGTACTGGACAATTACACTTGGGATTTTAGCGGCCTGTTAAAAATAAACCCAAAGTCTACAAGGCACATTAACACTTTAGTGAATACAAATTTATGGAGCCATTAGTTCTACAGCTCGACTTAAAGGTCAAACGAGAAGTAATGCAGTTAGATTTTAAATTGCTCAGCATCAACACCACAGCGTGTTCGAGAGCTCTCTTGTAGATTAAATTTCTCTAATCAGTTTAAACTGATCGTTTTAGGTTTATAATATAATCTGAGGGAATGCATACATAAAATTGCACTGCGTTTTTAACACATGCCAAATAGAAAACGACATTTTAAAAAATCTCAGCTAGACTTGAATGTCAATGCAGGAATTGTTGATGAGCACTCAGTCAGTAACTGATCGATTGACGCATTCTGAGAATGACTCAACCAGCAAGACAATCAATAGTTAGTATCATTATTAATTTAGGTTCATAATGCTGCTATTCTTCATTCTCACATTAACACAGGAGATATTAACGCATGCTGCGTGATGGCATGCAAGATCAGAAGAAGTTGTTCAAGCTGATTTGGAAATGAAATGCTATTATGTTTTCTCACATCATCCAATGCACCTGTCATTACTGCCTGCTTTCTCAAAAAATAAAACGTTGCCAGAGCAGCTTGCATTCACTCCATCTGTAGGATGAATTGAAAAGTGCAAGAGTTGTTTACCAACATATTGCTGGAGACACAAATTAACAGCATTACCAAACTATGAAACAAATACTGGCCCTAATTTTTTACAAGCTTTTAATCCCTATTGCAAGTCGACAGCTGCACATAGTACTCCCATTGATACAGAGAGTTTTAACATTTCTGGCATCCATTACCTCCCGAAATCTTCACAGAATCTTCACTTTTAAAAGAACCAATTATGAAGAACCATTTGTGCGATCATAACATTGATGCCAATGCAGAACTTGAACCTAGAAATATACGATCCTGGTTCCATGTATGCATAAAAGAGCCTTTGTTGTAGATCACAACATCCAACATCTCTTGATTCTCTCAAAACCTGTAGGACTAAATCTAGGAACACTTATCCACCGAAGACACCGGGAGAGGGAGAACCGATTGTGTTGCAGAGAGACGGAGACAATCAACATTCAGAATGTAGAGAGGAAGCGTGAGGAGGAATCTTGGGGAGGTTTCTTGATGTGATTACACCGGGCAGCACTCGACTATGTTTAACACTCAAGGGCGGGAGGGTCCACACTAAAACCCAAGATCAATACGCAATTTTACAATCATCACCTCGTCCATAATTGGCTTGAAATGAACCTGCAGAATGTCAATATCAGTTCGAGAGTGTCACTGTTCACTCGAGTCTTCTTGTACATGAGGATGAGTCATTAAACATACACCCTTGACAAACTCCTAGTATTCAACACAATTTTTTGGTGCATTTTCCACTCTAAAAAAACACTGCAACAAAGCCAGATGCTCACCTTCGGGGCAACTTACTGTGCCTGAAATAGGACACATTTTACATTCTGTAATTAATTCGTAACGCTGGATTTATGCCATTAGGGTAAGATAATGAAGGGAGGCAGCACACTTAAAGTGCACAGAAGCTTTACTAAACCCAAGAGCTTAACAGAGCCAATTCTGACTAAATCAAGGAACACCGGATGGAAACGGACCGTCCTTTCGTCTGTTTCCTGTCTCTGCCATGTTTGTTTGGAGTTTTTCCAGGACTAATGAACCTCCACTCCTCGTCTAAAGCTGCAATGTAGCCCCAGCTGTGATTTAGGTTTCCAAACAAATTAATAATTGAATACAGTTTTTAGAACAGCGGGGAAAAACAGCATCAGTCTTCTTTTTCCAAGCGACATGAATCTGTTTCCCCACCATCTACAGTTACTCCTTGAACCACGGAGTGATCCGCTGACTTTACTCTCATCCTTTTCCATTCCAGATCCTTTCAGTTTCAGGCTGCGTGCTGAAGAGCAAGGGAGCGCCATGTTCTAAGCAACTTTAAAGCTCAGCCCCATCCTAAAAAATATCTTCCTGACGGATTACAGGTTCTTTTAGTCCCCGGCAAAACTCAAGATGAGTGGACTCTCCGGCCTTTTTCATTGCTATCCAAGAAAGATAAACCACAGATGTGGCATTTAGCATGTCTATCAGTGGATTCCAGACTTCTGAAGGACGGGAATTATTTGAGGGAGCTGTAAAGTCAGTGCAGAGCTCCATCTAACAAGATGTCTTTGCATCTGTCACGTAGGACGGCAAGGAAACTTACCTTAGCACTCTTCTAAAAAGAACTAGGTGCAGGTAACACACCTTCAGGTAAAGTTACGAGGGGAGATTACGACTTTATTAGTGCATTTACAGCTCAGAACAACGGCGGGACTCTGTCGGGCAACGGGCACCACATATCATGCATTGAAGCTGAAATATAGATCTAGACGGGAGGGGGCTGTCAGGTTCAGCCGATGATTCATTGCTTGTGGCGATGCTGTCTACAGTGAGCGGATCATGCTGCACATGCTGGGACAGAGATAATGGCACACAGATGTCTGAGCACATCAGGCCACACAATGCAACAGCAGCAACTCTACTACAACAAAGTGGAGTTCAGAAAGCGTGTACCGCGATCAGACATTGTTGCGGAAAATCAAGCACTGCCAACTCACGGGTCACGGCCGCTTTGAAAGATGTAAAAGTAGGGTTGTGTGACACTTCAAGGAGAGTGAAGGTTTATAGTGCTCGCTTGTGCGCGGCATAAACATTCACAAATGCTTATCTGTACAACTGTATGCTCAAATGCTGCGTCCTAGGACGAAGAGATAATAATGGTGAATAAAAACAATATTTTGCAATTTCACTGACATCGCGTTTACAAGACCAGACAAAAGGTCGGGCTTTTGTGGGAGATGAAAGCTTTCCAATAAATTCCGCATGGACACCGAATAGTGTCTGACGAATACTGTTTTGCATGTGTGAAAAAAAAAAAAAAAAAAATATGCTCTGACCTTGGGTATTCCTTGGAGTCAAAGAAAGGAAACATTGTTACTGTCATCATGAATTGTTAATATAATTATCCCTCTTTTGCATAAGTGAATAAGTAAAGCACTCAGAATCAAGACCTAAGTTCTGTTCTCAAAACTGCAGCTGTCCATCACTGCCTGACAGTAGCACCACACAATAAGGGTGTTTTCTGATTTATTCACAAACTCCATTTTAAAGGGGCCAAGTCTAAAACCCATCGCTTTCCGTTTTGCCCAGTGCTCAGAGAATTTTAAAGTTTAATAAGGCTGCAGTCCATGTGAGTGCTTCCCAAGACGGCATACACACACACAAACCACGGGCTGCACAGAAGGGCACATGGAGGGGGTTACATCAAGCTAACACTGCACTTTTCTTCATTATTTACCTGTTCTGAGGCCTGGGCCAACCTCAGACACAAGCAATTCTCTGTCCCCCTTACATCACAAACACTCCAGCCTTGGGTATACAGCACTCTAACGTTGTTCTGCTCACAATAACGAAGGCCATTTGCCCTGACTTCAGGGCATTCCGGCTGTGCTTCATCCAACTATCAACATATTGTAAGACTCATTAAAAATCAGGTTTGATGTGGGCATTCAGTTGAGCACAGCAGAAAGAGGAACAGGAGAGGTGATAAGCCACTTGAACTGTAGCAAAAGAGCAAACAGTACAAGATCCTGTAAAACAAGCAACAATTCAGATTATCTAACAACAATAATTATCCCTCAATCTGCCTTGAATAGCATTTTATGACATTAATGTAACAGGAGTTTGATTAGTCTCTAACAAGTGCTTTGTTGTGGCTTCATGGCCTTTTCTTTGTATTGTACTCTTGCATTGTGATATAACAAATATTCTATTGAATTACACGCAGAGTTAGTCATTTTTAACCTAAAGCATCATTTAGGTCCATCTTTTCTGTTTGTAAATGATTTAAAACAGTATGCCACAGTTATTTTTATCAGCAGCACTTTGAATTCCGCAGATCTTCCAAGTGTTAAGATTTGATCCATAGATATACTTACCCTTGTCTTATTTCTACAGAATTTTTTTTGGCCTCTTTAGAGTCGGTCACCAACCAGGGGGTCTTTTTATCTCATGCGAGACAGTATGATGGATGTGCACAGTAACACATATGAAGTCTGAAGGCCGAATGCTCCACACAGAGACATGCTCTGAAATCAACTACTAGTTTTTCCTCAATCCACGTGAGGGACTGCAGCAGAACTCCAGCAAAGAACGCAAAAGCTTTGAGCAGCATGAAGACCTCACCTCTGCTACATCATACAAGGACGGCAGACAGATTTAGTAGCACTAAACGATCTACATCGGGTGATATCAGACATTAGACCGATGATCCAGCACTTGGGTTGGGAACGGGCACATCCTCAGCCTTCAGAACAGAGGACTCCTTGTCTGTGCTGAATTCTGCCATTGACAGAGCACTGCCCAACCACCACAGCATATAAATGTGCCCCTCTGTGAGAGCCATGGCTTCCTATACACCTCCATACCTATGCGTGCATGGGCGTCGTGGGTGTGCAGTTGGGTTAGGTGGGTTGTCTTTGCTCTATCCTATCTCACATTTATGTAAATGCCATTAAACATTTAACAGGCGATGGGAAGTCCGTGGGTTGCGGATGTTTGCCATCATTCAGGGCGCATTACCATTATCTATCAAGTGCAAAAATAA
Organism: Enteromius thamalakanensis; assembly: GCA_032357475.1. Taxonomy (NCBI): domain Eukaryota; kingdom Metazoa; phylum Chordata; class Actinopteri; order Cypriniformes; family Cyprinidae; genus Enteromius; species Enteromius thamalakanensis. The sequence goes on along the minus strand of JAUCMT010000002.1, from coordinate 6,885,796 downwards.
ATCAATCCTCACGTTGCCAGAGGGACGAGCGATGGATGCAATTAGAGGCGCAAATGGTCGGTAAAGGCCACGCGACAACGTCGCGTCGAGATCATTTGATGTAGATCGGATGAACGCGTCTTTTTTCTTTGAAGCAGACGAGGCATGCCAGAATAAAATAGTAGGATATGCGGATATTGGCCAAAAGTGTCAATCATTAAACCTCTATTTTCTTATCAACAGGCCATAGCAGTGTGCATTGCCTGACAAAAGCGCACCTTTATTGAACACTTCTAATTAGACATCTCTTTCGTGAACGGTGCGCCAAACCGACACAGACGCGTAACTCGCGCACATCGTGCAAATGTACATGTATGTGTTATAATAATGTACAACAGAAACCCGCTTACCGCGATGAAAGGTATGTGGTCGATGCGTCTCCGGATCTTTCCCGGTGATTATTCGTACTTCAGTGGTGAAGCCGGTGTTTATGCCATCGGTATTTTTTTCTGAGGTAATTCGTCATGAATGTGTCGCAGGCTCTAGCACATCAATTTACCTTCTTCGCGTCAGTCGGCGTCCCCAAAACAATAAAAGAAAAACGGAAAGAAAAGAAAAAAGGCATAAAACGGAAGGAGGATAGGGGAAAATAACAAATGGGAAAAAAGAATGGGGAATAAACACCTCTTAACACCACCTCCTCCTTTTTTCTTTCTTTTTATCTGACAACACCCGTGTCTTCTGACGGCGAGGTTACAACATATTTTATCACTATAAAAGGAGGTAGTGAAATGGTAAAATAAAACAATAACAGAAACAAATGCGTATAACGCATTAGCGGCTAACTCAGCGCTCTGTCGTCATGGCGACCCATTTCAGAGTCCGTTCGTGCATCAAAAAACAACAAATAATAAAAACCATCCGGTGGCACGACTTCTCATTTGCTCTCAGTCTGTCTCACTCATAAATGAGTCCTCTTCTTTTGTGTACAAGTTGGAAAACAATTGAGATTCGTCTTCCTTTCTCTCGCCGCTACTTGATAGTAGCGATAATAATTATTATTCCCACTCGTGAACAATGAAGATGTATTTGTCTCTCAGATATCCTTTCCGCACTTCACGCTCAGCTGTCAAGATTCAGGAGTCCAGAATCCCGATGTCCGCCTCTCTCTTTCTCTCTCCCTTACACGCGCACGCGCTATGGCAAGCTGTTTAAACATTTTTTTTCTAGAGCTCCAAATATTTTGAACTAATTTAGTCAAAAATAGTTTTTTTTAGTTTCACTTGTAACAATTTATTATACACTAGCCTACGTTTTCTTTGCTAGTTACTATCCCAACAGCGAAAGGTAGCCTATTGTATACTTTATTTTATTTTTTGTAGCCTATCAACAAGTGGCAAACTCCTATCATTGTTTGGGGTTCAAATATCAGTTCAAACTTTTTCAATCATTTTCGATTTATCAGTTAAAATATTCCAAATTCTATTGCCTATCCTCTTAGGAAATCTAGAGTCAGTGTTATTAGAACTTTAGGCACTTTTTTTCCCTTACCATTTTTGGTAGCATAAACATCATCAAATCAATGCAAGCTTAGGATCTTCTAATGTTTCTCTATGGTGCTGAAACCTAAAGATGTCCAAGTTCTGATTCATGTGCAACTGATACTCAAGTGCTATTGGCTCATTTGTGTTTGAGGGGAGGGACTTATCAATAGTTAAACTCATAGCCATACAGAGAAAGAGTTGCGACAACGGAAGTCCAAAACGCTTGATCGTCACATGATTCACGTAGAGTCGAAATAGTTCCAGGAAATTCTTAGCGGGCAAATCAAATATATAGTACTAGAGAGACAGAATTGCGATTTTTGGTATTTAGTATTCGATACGTGGTTTGATATACAATTTGTACATACTACGCACGTTTGAGTATTATATTTGTGTAATTACAGCATTGTTGATTTTATAAAATATAAAAATCTGCTAATATTTTAAGATTAATTTGGTCACTTACCATTATCTGCCTATTGTGTTCTTACACTGGTATGTTAATTAAGTCATGCTCATTGTGGTTTAACTAATTTAATGGTAACTGAGGGCCAAACTAATACTGATGACTAATTTCACCTTCATGACTTTCAGAAAAGACAAGACAGAAGCGACAAGTGGTGATTGTCAGCGCAAAGCACAGCAGCAGCAACATGATGAAAATATTTAGGAAAATCCAAAAATTAAGTGAATTAAGTGAAATTAAATTAAAATTCTTCATGTTTTCATCTTTATCCCCCATGCGCTTCACATGCGCCAGAACCCATTTGACTGCTGACTTGTTGTGTTTTGCGTCTTATCCCGCGTATTTCCATAGGTACAATCATAGCTGAAATGTGACAGAAGGCCATTAAACCTGCTGCAGCCTGCCAGTGTTGTTAAAATAAAACCACAGAATACAACTTATAATAAAACCATTACTCACTGCTCTTGAATTACTTTTGTAACTTTATTGCTAATTAATTTATAGCTGTATTTCATGTGTACAGTGAGGACTATTTTTAATATTATTTATATATTATTTATATTGTTATTTTACATTTGATTATTTAGTTTCTTTAGTATTTTTTATTTTTTTTGATGATGATATTCTTTGATCATTTATTTATGATAATGTTTACATGCAGATTGTTTTAAGATAAATTAAAAGCAAATTAAATGTTTAAAAATGGCTTTAGAAGATACTGAATGTTGAATGTTTAAAGATTTTAAAAAATTATTTTACAGTACTGGTAATTGATGATACTGACCTTCATTCATGTTACTAAGCAAAAGACACCTGTAAACAAATATAATATAAAAATATATTTATGATGTTTGTACATTTGTGGATTCATTAAGAAATTGTTACAATATAATATGCATTTTAAATTTGATGTCTGCTTCATTGCAATAAAAACAGAAAAATGTGTTTTTTATTTAAATTAATTGCCATAATTAGTTCATACATATACGGCCTGTTCTGTTGTAACTCTATGGAGCTGCTGCAGTCGGCGCTAACTTCCGGGAGCTATTGAAAGCCCCCATGATCCGCCATTGCTGTAATTATTATTATTTTGTAATTTGAAAGCGTGAAACAGGTATCTGTTTGAGTAAATATAGTAAAGTATATATGGAAGCAGTTTACTCCATGTGGCCTATATTTTTATCATATAATCTGAATCTGATCCAGATGTACAGTACTTTTACAAAAAAAATGTTCAAAATTGTATTCATTTTTTTTTCTTAAACATACTATCATTTGTGATTATTAAAAAAAAGGATGGAGCCTTTTTACACACAGGCTCTTTTATTTTTACATAGGGGATGTTCAGATATTTACACAAAAATCTAGGCATGGCAATTTTGTGGGGAAAAAAACAAACAAAAATAAAAATCTGGCAGTGTCTGGCAACTTACTAGCAGTTAGGCAATAATTACTAGTATAAAAATAGATCGTTTTAAGAAATAAATGTTAATACAGCTTGCCACACTCACACACATTTAACAGCTACCGCAGATTGATTGCAATTCTTAGCACTACCTCCGGTGGCTGTAGCGTCCCTTAAGTTCACGTTTTCACATACTGACGCTTTGTCTGTACTGAATTTACATTCCGTGCTGCTGCTTTGAGTACTCTCATCCAGCTCTAATTAATTAATCAACGTGATTAGGACATGATTTCCCATGAACCATCTGAATGCGCCTCTACGGTGAAACATTTCTCCCGCCTTGAGGATCTGCATCGGCGTGACGTCAGAAAAAGCGTCAGAAAAAGTGCCCTCTCTGATCTTGCATCATGAGCTCACTATGACGAGACACACTGCTACTGGTATGGCCAGAACGGGATTAAATGCCAGGTGTTTGACGGAGAAAATTAGTCGGTGGAATTGGAAAAATATAATCAATATATTTTTAAGAAATCAGAGATCTTAGTTTATTCAAACATTAACTTGATATATTACTCCAAGCGTCCTAATGGATTTCCCAAAGATGATTCACACTGTTGGACAATTCTTACAGGCATCACTGTCCAGTTCCTCCCTTAGTAGCTCAACTTTGACATACATATATTGCCATTATTATGTAATCAAAATAAAAATGATTATTGCTGGTCTGCATTGATAATGACAATTTACTTTAATGTAAAGTATTTGCAACAAAAAAAATTATAAGGATGTTTATATCATCCAAAACCACACTTTGCAAGGGGTGTTTCCAAACTTTTGGAGCGGAATGGATAGCCTAAACTATTTTTAAATTCTTCTTGTCATTCTTTCGCCTTACTGCATGTTAAACAGTGACTCAATGGCGCCATCTTGTGAGTCAAAGTGGTTGCTATATCTAATATATAATCTTTTTTAAAAGGCACCTAAAAACCTTTGATTGTTGTTTTTCAAATATTATTATTTTAACAAGGACCTTCAAAGAGCTTCTAACATCTAACAGGCAAGATACACAAATAAACGAGCTAGAGGAGAGAAAACTTGAAAGAGATATATACACTGTAAAAAATGATCGTGATTTTAACGGTAAAAAACTGTGAAAATGCAACGGTATGGTGAATGGTAAATTCCTGTTAAATTTACAGAGAAACACTGTAAACTGACATTCCTAGAATTCCCTGCATTGCATTTAAAATTTTGTTTTAATTTGATGTTTTTTGTTTGAAATAACTATGTTTGTTAGTTTTTTTTTGTATCAGTCATGTTTATAATGGTTGTGTTACATACAATGTTGTTAAATTAATGTTTATTGCACATTTCAGTTTAATTTTTAGTTTGACACCATGATGGTGTTTAGTGTTTGTGTGAATGACACTAAGCACCTTCAGCACAGTAAACCCTAATGTTGTCTTTACTTAACCCTTATGTACTGTTATGGGCGAAAACGCCCCCTAGGGGGTGCTTTTGAGTCATATTTTGGCCATATCTTTC
>JAUCMT010000002.1:6831367-6842661 GCA_032357475.1 Enteromius thamalakanensis | reverse complement strand
GGTAAAGCCGGTTCTTTGATTAGCGCTAAATCTTCGTCAGCTGTGTTTAAATGCAGCGCCAGTTTATGAACAAAGCCTTAATCAAAGAACCGGCTTTTCTGATGAGATGCGCACAATATATCGCCCAGCCCTAGGAACATCCAATAATTTTGTTTACTTTTGGAAAGAAAAACATTAAAAAAAAAGATGATTTGTGCACTTAACAAAATAAAGCAAACCAAAATTGAATTTCACCAACTAAATTAAAGACACAAGAACTGCACTGCATTCAAACATTAAAAGAGGGAGGGGGAAAAAAGAGAGATGCCTATGGGATCACATATAAAAAATGTGAATTTCCACTTTTTTAGGACAAGATGTGTAATACATTTAATTACAGATTTGGTCTGCTGTGATTACTTTCCAAGTATATGATGCAGTGTTTATGGGGAGGTCCACGGTCGAAAACATTGAAAACCCCTGCAATAGGGAGGTCGAAAGTATAAGGAACGGGGTAAGATAAGAAAGAGGACAGACCAAGAGGGAAGATCTGATGAAGGAGGAAGAAATAGAGAGAGAGAAAAGAAGAATGAGAAATGAGAGCGAGATAAGAGGGGAAAAACTGCTGAGAGCTGCAGAGAATGAGAGACAGCAGAGAGAGAGAGGGGACTGGTGGGGAGTCCTAATAAAGGTTGAGGGAAGCCCTGGTAGTTTGGCCTTAGTCAGGAAGGGGAGTCACAGATGCCCTTGGCTGCTCGCTGGAGCAGCGCCTGTAATTACTCTGCACTCTCTTATCATTATGAGGTAAGCCGGCATCTCACAGCTATAAAGCAGTACACCGCACTGTACCAGACACTCTGTCCAGAACCTCCCGTACACATACACACACAAAAAACACCCCTCGCACATACACAAAAGGTTACTTGACAGTTAACCTCTAATCGATCCTGTGAACACCAGCAGGAAAATAGGGTGCGACATTTGGCTCCGCTACACTGGGACCGATCAAATCACGCGCACGTAATTGAAGAAACACGTGGAGGCTTCGTCTTGGTTATTGCATTTTCTGTCTGACTTTGAGGAGCCGCAATGGGCATTGCCGCATTTTAAATAAACAGCCAGGGCTTTTAATACAGCCGGGTGAAGAGGACGCCCCGCTCCGTACAAGAGTCCCACATTACAGTGTGTGTGGTGATATCGCAAGTGGGGAAAAGATAAGCAAGAGACAAAGACAGGAAGCACCAGCAGGAACATGATTAGCATTACTGCATCTGTATTACTCTAGCTAGTGTAGGGAATATCAATGCTTTGACTAATAATGCCAACATCGCTTAAATCTGCTCCCAGTGGGGTTGGTTTAGTGGGGATTGCTGGTTTAGGCGTTGTAGGTTTGCCGTTTATTTCCATAGTTTCCATGTGTCAGCATCAGAAAGGCAGAAAAATACCACGTAACAGTACGAGAATCCCTCAGCCAATCATATTAATTAAAAGTCATCGATGCGTGAGATTAAATTAGACAGAGCTGGGGGTGAAAAGGGGATCACTGTAAGCTGGGTGCAGCGATAGAAAGAAAGAGAACTAGAAGATTGCAAATATTTTCTTTTGTGGGTCAAAAAAATGAACAATATTGGTAATGTGACAAGCAACACTGATCTACTGAAGTATCGATAAAGTGAAAACAACTTTCTTTAAGAAATAAAACAATCAGAATCACTTTCTTCAGTACTCATGCCTGTGCATGATTCAGTCGTACCTTAAAAAAAAAGGATATGTTCATGAACTTTTATCATGAAGCTTGTCCCTCCTCGCAAATTGGAGGCATTCATGGCCTAATGGATAGCGAGTCGGACCTGTAACCCAAAGGTTGTGGGTTTGAGTCCCAGGTCTGAGTTGGTGAATATACCCAGCACTCTCTCCTCCTTCAATACCACGACTGAGGTGAGACCCTTGAGCAAGGCACCGGTCCCCCAACTGCTCCCGGGGCGCCGCAGCATTAACTGCCCACTGCTCTGGGTTGTTCACTTCTCACTGCTGTGTGTGTGTGTGTGTTGGTGAACTTGAATGGGTTAAATGCAGAGCACAAATTCCTAGTAACCATAGCCACGTCCTATGATTTCCCTAAGTCCTAATTGATTTATAATTTATAGATATTTTGGCTGGAAACAAGACAAAAAAAAATCTAAGCTAGAAAAAGATTATTGCAGTGTAATAATTTTTGAAATGCAAAGCACTTGTCTTAAGTTTTTCCTCAAAAGTATAGTTCATCCCAAAAAATTTAATTTGCCCAATGATTTAATACTTTAAAGCTACACAGTAATGATTAAAAATTAAAAAAGTTTTAAATTTAACCTCTAACAAATCTCTAAATAGGTATTTTAAAAACTGAAATAATTCCCGAATAGAGTTAATAATAACTCCACATAAAGCTAAATTTGACCTCTAGTAAAAGAGGAATAATGGTGAATTTACTAGCCAGAATTCAATTTCCAGCACCAGCGAAAAGCTTTTTAGTTATTCCTCTGGCTCAGTATATATTTAAAACTGTAAGAAGGAAATATAAGTTAGAAGCAAAACTACTCATATTCCACACAGCCTGTATGAAAATTAAAAGTAGAAAAGTAACAACAACAAAAATATATATATATATTTAATTGGCAGTGACGGACAGTGCAAACACAAATAGTTTGTACAGTGGACATGAAGGAAATGCTGAATTTTTAAACCTGACCTGTTAAATCAATACTCATCAGAAACGTACCTCTCAGTAACTTTGTTCCTGATGTCTGCTGTGGTGCAACTGCAAAGTGCTTCACTGTACAATGTGCTGAATACGAAGTGAGCTTTGAAGAGTTCATCACTGTCGAAAACACTCACATACTGCTTTTCATTGCCTTTTTGTCCACGATGATGTAGAGTTTCTGAATAGTTTATTCATGTTCCCTAATGCAGAGCAGAGAAGGCTGGAAAGATTTAACACTAGAAACAAGGGTCTGAATGTTTGTACAAAACTGTAAAGAATTGGAAACCTGGTATAAATACATATTCTTACTCAATCTACACTTCGACTGGTAGGCTACAATTTCAAAAAATACCTTTAGGGACCTAAACAAATGCCTGAGGAGAAATACATTTGACCTTTGTAATTGGAGGAACAGCAGCAAGATAACAGCCTCAAATGCATGAAATGCAAAGAAGTTGCAAAAAAAGTTGTTTAAATAAAGCAAGAACTTTTCTTACCACAATCACTTTCTTCTTGGGAAGACCTAATGAGCCGATCAGCATATTTGTTGACCATATGTCCTTGGTATCTTGCATTTTCAAGAAAGTTTTTCAAGAGCTTCATGGCCTATAGTACATGAAGACGTTCTGGTTAATATTGCATGTATAAAGTACTGAATCAATACCTTTTTCAAGTGTAATTCAATAGGTTATGTACAAAGTCATTAGCTCAAATCATGAGCTGATGAGCTGAATCAGAACTGCTAAACCAAATCCAGGAAAGGTGACTTTAAAAAAAAAGTCAAAAACTTCAGTGCTTCAGAAGTTCAATCTTTGGAGTTGATCTTGACTCGAGTGTATAACAACCAACCTGCCTGTATTCGTGAATTTGCGCAGAAGTCATCTCTATCAACTTGTGAGCCCCTTCATGTAAATGTACAAAGGTTTGATGCCAGTTTTACAACACAACTATATCTTGTAAGAAATAAAGTTTGGAGGTTTTATATAGGCTACTGCAAAAAGCCAGTTATCAAAACAATATTGAATCTTGTGAGCTACAGATGTCGTTAAAATCGAGAGTAGACATTAATTTCATGTCTGTGGCTGCTTGTTAAGCAAGTTGTGCAAAAAAAAAAAAAAAGCTACGTCATAGGTCACATTTTAGGCTACTCACCAAATTTCTGGAAGTGTTAATTTGTTGAATGCAAAGCAAGTTTTGTACTTTGACAAGTAATAACAGACGATTTCACAAAACCGGGAAGGTAATAAATATTATATTTACTGAGACAAAATCCCACCCGTTATCCATGCTGGCGTCTTTCAAAAACTGACATTTAGTTATACAAATATATGCATGTCTTTATGCATTCACTTCAGATTTCGAAATTATTCTCTCCAGCTGCCGCTGAAAAGTGTTACAGTGACACTTACAGTGAGCGACCAACTAAAAACGTTTTGTGTACCTTTTAGTCCTTTGTTAAATCTTTGCCCATTAAGTGACCTTAATCAATATTTGAATGATGTTAATAGAATTAAATGTTGTTAGTAATATTGATCTGCATTAGAGCAAAAGAAGTGTAGGCTACTTGTTGATGCAGTGTTGCTTCATTTGAAAATAAGTCATATGCCTAGTTACAATTGTGCATTTCTCAATAATTATTTTAACATGTATAAAAGGGAGAAATTCCAGCTTGTCCAAGCACTCAATATGTAACTGTTTGTCACGAATGGAGGAAGTGAGGCTTGCGAGTTGATGTGCAAAAGGGTTTATTCAGGCTCAGGGTCAACAAAACAGACACCGGCAGACAGTAACCACGTAGGCAGAGACGAGAGAGTAAACGCAATCCAAAGCAATGGTACTGTAATATCAGAGTCCGAAGGGGAAGGCAAGGTGTAGGTCCGTGGAGAAGCAGAAGTCGGCTACGAGTAAATCCAGACGATGAAACAAACAAGATACGAGAACATGAACAAAAGGCAATGACTGGGTAGACAGTGTAATGAACCATGATTGGACAGACAAACAGACCGGTATTTATACAGGTGGTACTGATTGAATGATTGAACCTAACTAGCAACAGCTGTGGAGGAGAGGTGCATTCTGGGAAATGAAGTCCAGATATGAAAACAGACACAAACACACATAGAGTTTATGGGGAGTTGGAGTGCCATCAACATTTTCTGGCTGGCAGCTCCAGCTGGCCGTGACACTGTTAATGTCCAAGCAACAACGTTTTACCATATTTTGTATAATTCCTGTTAAAATACCAAAATTTTTGCACAGTTTTAACCGAACATAGTAAAAGTGCATTAATTGGATGGAAAACTGTAACTCAAGTTGGATTGAACAATAATGCACAGTGAAGAAGTAGCATTTCTGTTCAACGAAAGAAAGAAAATCATACGGGTTTAGAACTGCAAGATAACTGTGCATAGATGAGAAGCAAAAAGACAAACAATGAGAGATAAAATAAATCCAACGTAAACAGAATTCAAGCATTTATTTCTCCGTTAGCAGCTTCCAGTCGCTTTGCTAAATCCTGGCAAACAGTATTTTATCCAGTGCATGTGAGCCTGAATGAGAGAGAGAGAGAGAATAAAAGCTGGTGGCTGGTCCTCACAGGCAGGATTCGGCACAGCCGTCGCTTGCTGTATCTCCAGCGTGGAGTTGGCAGCAGCTCAGTGATTTCTGACAAAATTACCATCTGTAACAGCCTGGAACTGGACACTGCACACCACCACTCCCCACACACACCTCACCTCCACCGGATAAACAGCACCCGGGGGGGAAATCAGAGCGGCCACTCGCTTTCTTTTTCTTTTTCTAAGATTTTTACATGGAGGGGGATCTCTTTCTCATACAGCTCTTTGTAAGCCAGTTCCCAGAATAGCACCTTTCAAATCACTTTCTCTTGCTTTAGTTTAATTCATTTCCATTTTCATTTTAATAAAATTTCTAAGTGCATATAAATCTAGAGCTCTATAATACATGCTTAGCCAATCAAGCCGTAAATGCCATGTGACTATATACTCTCAAACCAGAATTATGGCATGGAGACTTAACCACGCAAATCAATAAATACCGAGAGCAACCCACCGGTTACTTGTGTTCCTACGCAGGACTAAATTAGTACAAAATGTCATGCTGCATTAAACGCTGCTAAACACCATGCTGGCGAGTGTATGTGTGTGTTCTGTCGCTTTGCTGTGTCATGCTGGTTTTTGGATGTGGTGTTGAAGAGCCGTGATAGCCGTGGTTCCCGCTGTTTAACAGTAGCGTGGGATGGTGTTCGCAACCCGGTGCTTTATGTTGATACTCCAAAGTGAATCATCAGTGTCGCCGTTCCAGTGGAGGGCAGCTGAGATTCTGATTAGCCCTGTCATGCTTCAGCTGTCTATAAATTGAGACTGTTAGTGTATACTTTATGCCTGTCCAATACATATAGAGTCATCTTCTCTAATGAAATTATGTCATATGCATCCCTTCCCCCCCACCTCGCTTGGCAAATAAACACTTGCTTTCTCTTTTGGTTGGATAATGCATTATATTATTACACCGTGTATGGGTAGGTGAATGAGAGATGGTGGAGGAAGAGTAAGGAATCGAAGGAAACTAATCAGTAATATTGTAGTTATGAATTTGTGACCAAATGACCAGGCGAATTAATGGGAAATGTTGATGGTTGTCCAGATGAAAGAGGATGGAAATGCAATATTTTGTTGCATATGGTACTGCAAAGTAATTCTATTGCAGTACTTTAGTAATATTTGTCAGATATAACAGAGCTTCAGCTAATGACTCACCCTTTGTGGTTTGCTTTATGCAAATTCATTATTTTAACATTCATAAATAAATAATATAGGTTGTGTAATGTGATGCAGGTGTATTCCCTTTTGCTTATCCACTAGTATAACATAAAACTTGTTTATGTAACTTGTTTAAGATTTGCTTTTGCTGTTTTTGCGTGTATTACGATAGGGCAGTATTTTAAAAAGGACTTTTTAAAGGGTTTCTTTACCCCAAAAGTTCGTCATTATAACTTACGTATCGTTCAAAACCGGTAAAAGCTTTGTTCTTGTTTAGAACATAGTTTAAGATTTTTAGGATAAAAACCGGAAGGCTTGTGACTGAAGTAGATAACACTGTCTAAGTTCAGAAAAGTATTAAAGACATTGTCAGAATAGTCCATCTACTATCAATGGTTCAACCGTAACGTTATGAAGCTATAATAACATTTTTTTATAGACAGAAAAAAAAGACTTACGATATTTGCACGCAGCTGTACTTTTCCAAATGGATCTACGGTGACAAATCATTAATAAAGTCATTATTTTTGTTTTCTTTCCATACAAATAGTATTCACATAGCTTAATAATGCTACGGTTGAACCATTGATGGCAGATTCTGACGATGCCTTTCATACTTTACTGTACACTGACAGTGTTATTTACTTGGCAGTCAATGGAACAGACACAAGCCTCCCAGTTTTCATCCAAAATTTCTTAAATTGTGTTTAAAAGATGAACCAAACGTGTACGGGTTTGGACCAGCATGGAGGTTAATGACAAAATTAGCATTTTGTGTTGGAGTTCGTTCGATTTTTCGTTCGATTTTTCATATAAATGAAAGAAAAGAGAGTAATATAATATTTAATTTGTAAAAGGTCCTTTTTTTGTTATTGTCTTATAATCAAGCCATAACAAATTATTTTCTTTTTCTAAATTTAGTGTATACTTTCTCAACGAGACGAAAGTCTCAGAAGAGCAGCTTGAGATGAAATTTGAGACATGATTTGTGAAGTACAATCAAGGTATATATATATATATATATATAGTGCAATATTGTCCAAACATGATTTACAATCGAATTAATAAAGTTTAAAAAAACGGAATACTGTAATAAATGCTAAAAACGGCATTGATAAAAATGTTTATGCATGACAAAATAATTCCTCTTATATTTTCTGTATGTGCATAAACTGTTAGACATTTTAGTGGACAGATCAAATAAATGTGTGTTTTACTTTGCACTGCACAGGATCCAAGGTGCCTATAGCGGAACAACACCAAACACCAAGACCGCCCAAAGCAGAGTAATTTACCTGTTCCTACCAATGCTTCTTGCTGATCTCAGAACAGAGATAAAACCGCAGTAGCAAAACTAACACATACACAAACCTGAGCTCGGCAACCTCTTTATGTCAGTGGAATTTTTATCAGGATTTGCGTGGGTGAAATCAATACAAGCTTTCACCGGGTCTTGGGAAAAGTTCAGCAGATTCCGCCACAGTCCTCTGCACGTCTAAAGGTGACGTGACAGTAAAGAAAAAATAAAAGACCGCACACACTCCAGAACACACACTCGCTGTACAGTTAAGAAAGGATCTTCATATCCAATTGTGATTGGATCTCCCGATTAAGCATTAATTACAAAGCAGTTCATTTTGAGTTTGATGTGATGAAGCATGCGAATTTGAGACTGGCTTCTGGGTCTTTTGAACCCACCAGCTTGACATTTATACAATGCAAGCCTTTAACTAATATCCTTCACAGTGGAAACTCATAACAAGCCAGCCTACCCCTCTAGATAATCATTTTTAAATGATCCTTTTCCTTGAGAGATTTCTTCATTTGAATTCTACTGTGGGGGACGAATCAGAAACTGTTCTAAGCATGGTCACTATTTACCACAGCTACTAGTCTGTTTACAAGCAACTTTCTGTTTAGCCTCCCTTTCACTTGTTTCTAAAATGAACACAAAGTAGGCCGGGGGGACTGTGCTAATAAAACATTCAGCTTTTGTTCTTCTCCTCTAGTCTCATAAATAAACGTGCAATACGAGTAAATCTTTTATAGAGTAGCAAACACATTTTATTTGCCAAAGTCCTGTAGTGACCAAAGCTTCTTTAAAAATAGGTGAATGTCAATACAATGCTATGAGATAAATAGTGAAGCATTCGAAGTATAACAGAGCAAACACCATCTTCAAGCAGTTTTACATCAACGAGTTGAAATGTCAAGTGAGTTATGCATATTGAATGCTCATGACTTATGCATTACCTGGAATATATGTGAGGCCTGTGTAAAGTGGTCTATTCTAATCTGACCCTTCAGGTCTTTGAGGCATCTTCTTGGGCAGAAGGAACAGCTGTGATCTGGATAGCGATGCTAAATTAGTTCAGTTGTTCTCAACTGGTGGGTCATGACCCAAAAATGGGTCACAGGTTTGTGCTTATGGCGTTGTGGACAGCAGGGAGACATGCAGAAAACCTTGCATGGCAAAATAACTAGACTTAACTTTTAAAGGGATGTCTTTTGTTGTTGACATCAGCATTTAGTATCAAACTGGTGTGTTTTGGAAGACATTTGTCTGCCATCTGGTTGAAATTTGGCCAACTTTGACATGTTTGGCACAGCGCTTTATCTCATATACAAAAACATTAAATTTGCTTACATAGAGATTAAAAATAGTTTGTTTGTGATGCTGAGACTTACTAAATTTGCCAATTTTCTATTGTCTGTCATTTAATCCATGCTTATGATAATAGTTCATTATGATTTCATCCAGTGTTTATTATTTTTTTATGATACACCTGATGGCATGAAACAAAAGCAGTTGACAGCCACTGAATTAATCCTCATAGATGAAAGATAAAATAAATTAATGTCATTCAAACATATTTTTGATATAATTAAAATTACCTTTTAGCTCTCAATATGCTTTAGCGTTCCTTTGTTTGGGGGGGATATTGTATGAATTTTATTGCAAAATATAAATCCAAATGACAGCCGCAACTGCAAGCAAATTTTCTAATAGCTAACTTTTTCTAGTTGTTTTTGCAATTACTTTAAACCTACTGGTCCCTGGGTGATTTTTAATGGATGTACGAAATCAGTTCCCCTCAAGGTGTCCTAGCAGAGTAGCCAAAGGTATTAATAGTTAATGTGATGAAATGCATGTTCCAAAAAGGTCTGACTACCAGAAAGTGTACGTTTTGTATATTACATTGTTGTATATTTTAAACCTATACACCTCTTGTTGTTAAACGTTTTATAGTTGTAAAGCGTTGTACTAAATTTCTATAAAAAAGTAAATGGGTTTATAAAACCAAGGATTTAAATATTTTTACTAATTCAATAGTAATATTGTGATATTATATTTTTGCAATTTATTTCTGTCACAGCAAAGCTGAAATTTTCAGTATCATTACTCCAGTCTTCCGTGTCACATGATTAGTCAGATATCCTTTAATAATCATAGATAATATGCTCAAGAAACATTTCTTATTATGTTAAATCTTTTTTTTTTGCTGTGTAACATTTTGTTTTGTAGATACCGTGACACATTGTTTGTCAGGGTTATTTGATGAATAAAAAGTCTGGTCAAAAATATTGGCGCCCTTGGTAAATATGATCAAAGAAGACTGTGAAAAATAATCTGCATTGTTAATCCTGATCTTTTATTTTAAAAATTCCCCCCAAAAATCTAACCTTTCATTGGTTAATAAGAATCTAAATTGGGGGATATGTCATTATGTATGTTTTTCTGTAATACACACTGGGCTTTTATTAAATACTTTTTGAAACTTCCAATTGCCAGTTTAACAGCTTTACATTTTCTCCCATAATGCCTGGAGGTTATTTATATTAGTACATTAGTGTATTTGATGGAAATAAATCTTTATTCTGTGAGGAACTGAACTCCCTGTCATACTAAAAATGCCCAAAACATGGCAGCATGACCTGGGCAACACAAGTAGCTGCTGATAATGAATTTAATGGAGTCGTGCCTGTACAGGCCAAGCTGTGATGTTTTCTCCCCGGACTAACACTGTGTCCCTGTGATTATGTTTTCTCTCTGCAGAGCCACAGCTAAAAGGCATCGTCACCCGTCTGTACAGCCAGCATGGCTACTACCTGCAGATGCTGCCGGATGGCACCATGGACGGCACAAGGGACGAGAACAGCTGCTTCTGTAAGCGTGTGTTCTTTCTCACTCGTTATTCACGGCTGACAGGCGCAGTGTGACCTCTGGTTGGGTCAGTTGTAGAAACTATTGAGGTGTATCTGCTTGTGTCCGTCCCTGTGACCGCTAGACATACAAAAAATGGACTTCTGTAGTTCCTGACGTTCATTTGTTCAGTCTTAAAGTCTCCTCACGTACATATTCTGTCTGTCTGTCCATTGTAATTAATTTGAGAGCCCAGTGTTGGCATATGTCCGGTATGTCAGGCTTAAGGCCAGGTGTATAACACACACCGATGGTCACTGATGCCACTATGGGGATTCACACTTAGCGATATGATTTAAGATCACATGCATTAATATTTGTCTGGACTAGAATTATAGTAGAGGATATTCAGATATTTTGGGCATCAGATGTCTGTAAGTAATTCACATAATTCACAAGTTGTTGTACATAGTTAATATAGGGGTGTGCTATACAGTATGTATCATCTACGATAATTTCACATAATTGTTGTTTTAGCACAGATTAGGCTGGCATTATAAAGTATGTCAGTCATTTCACGAGTTCGGGCTTGAAGGCATAAACGAATAGCGAAGCTGATTTGGCGTGCTGCTAAAGGAGGAGACTCAGG
>JAUCMT010000002.1:6815132-6827387 GCA_032357475.1 Enteromius thamalakanensis | reverse complement strand
GAAAAAACCCAACATATAACAGAGAGGCTGGAAGTGCTAGCTAAAGTCCTACCTGCACTTCCAGCAGGTCATCACAAAGTCACTGAGTGGTTAATATATTTAATTTATTCAAACTGCTGATTCATTCAGGAATTACATAAATGGCTTTCTTTATGATTGGTCGACTTTATTATTGGTTCACATGATTAGCTGAAAACCCAAATTTATTCAGAAATGAAACAGAATTGTACTTCTATGTCTTTTAAGTATTTAAATTGGAATAACAATGCCTTGATGGCAATTAAAAATAAATAAATAAATAAAATATTCAGTGTAGGGCCATATTTGTTTAGTGTCAGTACACTTTACTGTCAGTACATAAAAAAGATGGGTTCATGATAAAATACCATGACTTTGCTTCCAAACATTAAGGTTTATGTTATGACAGTTCAGTTCACTTTATCTTGGGAAGGGGGATAATACATAAACTTGCCAGCCAATATCTTGGAATTTCTTCATCTGTAGTGGTTAAATCAGCAGATTCGGAATGCTGAGGAAAGGCAGACCTTAATCAATGTCATGCAATAGCTGTCTTATCTGCAAAAGCAGATGCTTGTCATGTTATTTATAGATTTGCTTCCTTCTTTGCTTGCTGCTTTAGTGTTCAAATGCAACTGTTGTGGGCCAGGAGGAAATATCTTATTCCTTAATAACTACACAAAGCTGGTTTTATAGCCGGGGTCGAGAACTGATAACCTCCCGCCATGTCTAGAAGCCATTGTTCAAAGTCACAGCGAGTGGCATGGGCCACTCAAACACCAGAAAACGTTAAGAAACTTACTTACTCTGCATGGTGGAGGATGAGGATCTACACAATCAGGGGAATTGTTGACTAGAATTTCAGAACAAGTGTCATAGTTTATCTTCTCACGTAATCTGATGTCTGAATTGCTGTTATCGCTGGAAGCAGCTGTTGTTGGGGAAATCTGGGATGCTGAGGTGGACAGAATGCTTATTAATATGGAGTAAAGTCTAGCACATTTGTGTCATTAGATCGCAGTGACACTGCTGCTCTGAGACAGACCCCTGCTGTAGGATATGTTGAAGAGCTTATTGAAATTCAGATGCTTGCCTCATGTTCGCATTCAATGATAAATCATTTCACTGACTCCTGAGACATGGGACAAAACGTCCTACAACATTACCTGGCATTAGTTATTAAAATAGCAACATTTCCACTTTGTAATTCATCAGAGATGATCACTAGTATATTTTTAACACAGATGTATACTGTTTCAGTTTGGGTTTCTTTTTATTTTATAAAAAATTACATTACCATTCACCATTGCTATTGCTAACATATGATCTGTTTCCTAGCAGTTAAACAAAGAAGGTAATTTTGAATTAAAAATTTTTTTTTTCTTATTTTGTTTTAGTAATTTTAACTTCATATCAGGCTGCGTAACTTTATATATTGCATTTTCTACTATAATTCTTTATTTTTAATAATTGTGCTTTTACTTAAAATATATATTTTTTTTTAGTTCCTTCTTGTACGCTCCCATTTAAAAAGGAGCAAAAGTAAGTTTACACATTTTTGCACACACTTCTCATGCACGTAAGTACGACTGAGACACAGGCTGGCGAAGGGAATGCATCAATATTAATTACGAACCACAGTGGAGATCAAGGAAATCACTTCACCGTTAATTCTTCAGTGCTGTATATCAGTCATTTACCTCACAAAGGCTCTAAAGATCAATGGTGGGTGTCCAGGAGAGAATGGTGACAGTGATGTGACATGCCCACAGTATTTTAACAGATACTCTTTTCCCTGCTGGAGGCTCTTGCCTAATAGAGGAACAAAAGCAGAAGATAAGAGCGTCACATAAATCATGTCGTCTCTCTGAAACCAATGCAGTGTCCTCAGGAACAGGGCTGGAACTGAAACAGATTACCACTATCAAAACCTGTGATGAAAACAATTAACACCTGAGGCTTCTGACAGCCTCGGCTCTGTGATCGAGACAATGTTGTTTCAGTTAAATAATGAATTTACCTCATTGCCGTCAAACCTCCCGATTTCTCACTTAGCTGTTATATCAAGTATTGCCTGCTGGCAATTTCAAACTATGTTGCTAAATAGTTTCTTGATTGGCTCGCTGGTTTGCTAAAGAATAAAGAAGTGATACGCAAAAGTCAATTATACAATCCGCAAAATATTTCTATCTTCAAACGGCTTTGACAGGCTGGAAGCACACCATATTAAAGAAAACAGACAAATGTAATTAACTTATATGCAGCTCAATTTGACTGTTTGTGAATGCCGTAGAGCCCAGACTGTAAACTCCACACATGTGTACATAGATAGGAAGCATGCAACAATTTCTCGGTCACTTTCTCTCTCCATTTGCACTAGGTCTGTTGAACTGTCATTGAACTAGGAGTCCATCTATTTGCTCACTGCAGAAGCAATTTTGCTCTATTCACTTTCAAGCCAAGAACACATACTCTGTGACATCTAATAGGCTTCTCCTGAGGTTTGAAACAGCAGAGAGAGACACACTTCAAAGATAACCCTGAATCGCAGCTAGCTAGCTGTAAATAAATGTTTTCCGGATGGTTGGTTCCAAATCAGAAGTCAAACCTGGCTTCAGTTGCTGATTAAATTTACTGGTATTAAAGTATTTTTTATGGTTTCAACTGTTGTTTTTGCTAAATTTAATAACTTCACAATTAATTCACAATTAAAAAAATTTAAATATACTTTAAAAAGTCATAAAAAGTTCAATATAATGTTATATTAAATATTTGATTAAATTTTGTTTAATATTAATGTTCATTTGTTGTGTACTTTTAATATTAATTCATATTAATTTGACTTTTGTTATGTTTAAATAATATGATATCTACTCTGTCAGCAATAAAAATAAATTAATGAATGAATAAAAAGTTAACCAATTAATTAATACATGTACAAATTAATCATATTTCACAAGATGATAATAAAATATTAATGATAATAAATAATAATGAAAATATTATGTATAATACATAGTATTATATTATATTATATTATTTGAAATTTTCATATTTATTGTAGGTTTTTCTTCCAAATGAATGTCATCTTCATTGTGTAGTTGACCAAAAAAATATAAAAAATAAAAGAATTGTAATTAAAAAAACTAACCTAAATTTGTAATTTTGTTGATGAAATAAAAAACTAGAAGAATTTAACAACTATTTATCAAAGAACAGTTTTTCTAAGCATATTTTATAATGTTTTTTTGTTATTCAAACCTCTTATTTACGCCTTTTACTCTACGGAGTAAGTGGATCAAACTGACTATTTAATGCACAAATAATATACACTGTAGAATTATCTCCCATAATGCTTTGTACCATGCGGTTTTATGCATTGTGAGCCAGTATTGCTCAAGTAACGTTGTGACAGTTGAGCTTTGTTTCACAGCAGGACCCTCTATGTTAATTCCTAACTTCACTACGGTTGACACATAGCCTGTAATCACAGGGTGGACATAGTGCACTGTTGTGGGGTGCAAGTCTCTGGTGCTCTTTTGGTAATTTTCGGTTTCTTTCTCTCTCCCTACTCTTAGAAAGCTTTTACTTGAAGAGGTCTGTGAATTTGAAGGACTGATATGGGCTGAGGAGAATAGCCGGGGCACTACAGGCTTGTGGTGTATCTGTAAATCTTTAATTTGAGGCTGAAGCTTCAAAGCACTCACTGCGAGGAATGTGTGCGTTGTAAAGTGACTAACCGGGTGGCCAGTGCTGTATATGTGGAAAGGACTGATGGTCTGTCAGTAGGTCTGAATGATACACTTTGCGTACAGATGCTCTCTGGGTGAAACAGTCTAAATTATATGGGCATGTGAAGTGAAAAAGAGAGGATGAGGTGATCAAAAGATTTGTTTTAGCTTCCTGTTGGTCCACAAACTACATGAGCTGATATTACTGCAGAACTGTGTGTTGATTGGTATTATGGAGTTTCAAAAATGCTCAGTCTCTCAGTAAAGAGCAACATAAAAAGGGCTTAAATGTATTAAATGTGCATTTGTTGTGTTCTTGTATTTATTTATTTGTAAATACTGTATTTGCAATTAATACATTATTAATTAAATAAACTGACAACAGTTTTATGATTGTTTCTTACCCTACTCAAGTACACTTTAAAATAATAATAATAATACTTTATACGAATTTTGCACCATTTTAAGGTGTCCTTGTTACAGAGTAATTATACATGTAAGTACTGAGTAATATTAATTAACTATATGTAAAAATATTTACTCAAGGACACATTACAAGGTTCACCAAAACATAAATACTCATTTCAAGAAACAATTCCAGTGGACATAGGACATTTGCGGCCCAGGTGGCTAGTTCATAAAAATTTGCACGACCTCACTTGTGTCAATTGTATGTATTTTACGAGTTGCCCATTCAAAATAATTTGTACGAATGACCTAAACCTAAACCCGGCCCTAAACCTACCTGTCCCCGGGGTTTAGACAAATCGTACAAAAACATACGAGTGAGGTCGTACGAATTGGTACAAATTAGTATGAGTTTTCCACCTTGTATGAATACGTACAAATTGGTAGTGAGACTGTGTAACGAACATGCTGAGGAATGACACGGAGAGTAACATAGTTTGATTCATACACATACATCTTTACTAACATCCAGGGAGTTCACAAAAAACAAGGCTTTCTTGCACGCTACACAAAGACACATACAGATACACGGGGTAGGCTTAAGTAATGGAGACAATCAACGTAAACAGGGAGGACACACCTGAACGAAATACATAATTAACAAAACTAGGTCACCGGGAAAGCACATGGGGAACAAACTGGCAAAACACGGAACATCAACAAACATGGGCACATGACAATTGTACACATGGAGTACTTTTTATCCCTGTGTTCATCAAACCCATCTTGAGCTCATATTTTAGTTTCATCCGATCATAGAAGCCAGTCCCATTTGTAGTTCCAGTCCTGTCTGACAACTGAACATGCTGAAGATGAGTGAGGATAATTTTTCCTAAACCCTACTGAACAACATGTGCTGATGTAGGGGCTGCTTGACAATTTATTTAAAGGTTTTCTGACCCTGAGACTCAACTATTCTGTTTTCTGCAATTCTCCATGTGTGATCCTAAGAGAGTCTTTAGCCACTCAAACTCTACTCCTCATCATGTATTATGACGATAGAGACACACGTCCTGGCTGGATAATTTATTGTCAATAATCACCCTGGAGTGCTCAAAATTGTGAATATGAATGGGAATATAATTCAGAGATATCTTTCTTATAAAAAACTATAGGGGTGTCAATAATTGTGGTCACATCCCAAGAAATTTTTCCTATTTTCAATTGTTTTACTTTAATGATAGGTTAGAATTGTGTACATTTCTGCCAATATTAGTGGAGGGCACTGCATATAAAACAGCATTTAGTACATACATTCATTAAACTAAAAGATAAAACAAGTTACAATTCTGTTTTTTATTGTATTTATTTATTTAACAAATCTCTTTCGGTTGTGGAGACATTTCAAACTCTGTGTTAAATATACTCCATAGCCATATTGGATGTGTGCCGTTAATGTTCCCAAAGGTCAAGCTTCCCCACAAAAATAAAAACAATAACAAAAGATTAGCCCATGAAGTGTGACCAATTACCCAAATTGTGCTTGATGTGGAGTAGAGTGGAAAGCTACAGCATTAGCGGGCAAGGTGGAGCAGATATTTAGACTGTGTCACGGCTAGAGAAGGATAAAGAGAACAGAGAGCGTGATGAGACAGCTCGCAGAGAGCGATATTGAGTGTGTGTGTTTGTTAAGCTGTGTATATGTGTGTGTGTGTGAGCGTGCATCCCAGAGCTGCCGATTAGAATGGGGGGATGAGAGAGCTTTTGTCTCCTGCCTCTCTGTGAACTGAGAAATGAGGGGATTTTCTTCTCAGAAGTGGAGAGTGGCATTTGGTTCAAAGGCAACAGACTTTAATTCAGAGCTTGCGTCCCTTACCGATGTGCTGCAAGCTTTCGGACATCCTGTTCTGCGTCTGCTATCCTAAAACTGTCCCTCTTAACCTTGTCTTAGGTCTCTCCATCCTGTCCTGTCCCGTCATTTTCACCATTGCCTTTCATGCGTACTCGTCCTTAACAGCTTTGTCCTTTCCTTGCCACCATAACCATCTGTATTTGTCCTTTCTGTGCCCTATTTCAGTCTTTGGCACTTAAACAAACATTATTTTTTGCTTCCAGCCGTATCAAAGAATATTAAGTTGAATTCTGGGTAAATTCCATGCGACGAGATGGTTTATTTTAATCAATGTCGGAGGGGTTACATAAGCAGATTAATTTGGGAATGATATCTATGTTTCCAATGCTGCTTAACTGGCATCTGGATGCAGGAAATCAGGGAAATTATGCTGTTATATCACCAGTCTGTGTATAAGACTGTTTAAGCACACAGTTTTATGCAAGTGCAAGTGTGTGTACGATAACCAGAGAAAGAATGTAACAGACAAATAAGTGACACTCAGAGGACACAGCCAATGGGGAAACACCTCACTCCCAGGGGCATTTTTCTCCTCCGCATGCTCTTGTCCCCTCCCCTCCTCTCCTCACTGCAGTTAAAGAGAAGGTCATTCATAATATGCCACTATATTGTCAAGCTCTGTAAGTATCTCATTGTAATAAGCCCACGTAAATTAGACGAGCTGCCTCAGGGATTGTGCTCTTCTTGCTATATAATGGATTTCATACATCCCCTTGGGCAGACATTCCTCATGTCCTCATGCAGCGTTTGGTGCAAAGCCTATAATGACCATTAAGGTTTAAAATGCACCGGCGGATCTGAAAGGGGCAATTCAGCTGCGTGATTTAAAAGGTTAAAATCCACAAAATTGGCAATTATGACAATATGCTTTTTCGAAAATGGCACATCGATAAAACAAAAACGTTAAGAGTTAGACTTTTCATAGCTATCTTTAGGTAATATGCTTTTTTAAGTTTAGTATTTAAGACTGGGTGTCACCTGTAAGGAACAGATGTTTAATGGTAATGTTAGCCTTAATTTATTTGTTTTACTGTTAACAGCCAAAGCAATATTTGGAAGCCCTTATCATCAAAATCTTAGATGGTTATTGGCATCCACTAATGTAATTAGAAATCACATCAGTTTCACTTCATTGTTATGGTCCCTTTAACACATTCTGTTGACTATAAGTAACATTGGGGGGCAGTCTAATGGCCTAATGTATAGGGAGTTGGACTTGTAACCCAAAGGTTGTGGGTTGAGTCCCAGGTTCGGCAGGGATTGTAAGTGGGGGAGTGAATAACCAACGCTCTCTACGCCTTCAATACCAAGACTGAGGTGAGACCCTTGAGCAAGGCACCGTTCCCCCAACTGCTGCCCACTGCTCCGGGTACGTGTTTATGGTGTGTGTGTGCTTCTCACTTCTCACTGCTGTGTGTGTGCACTTAATTGGGTTAAACGCAGAGCACACATTTCTAGTATGGAAACCATACCTGGCCACATGTCACATCCATTGCACATTTACTGTAAAAATAACTGTAATTTTACATGTGAAATCTTGTAAAAATGCTACGGGAAAAAAAAAAAGTTAATAGGTTAACAGTAAATCCCTGTAGTATATACAGACTGTAGTCTAATCAGACATTTCATGTAATTTTACAGTAAAACACTGTTAATTGTACAGTTTTTACAAGTACATAGAACATCAACGTATTATTTACAGTCAAAAACTTTCCACAAGTATTTTGCTGAAGTAATCATGTTTTTTAAATAGTTTTTGCGTTCAGTTATGTACATTAGCGGTTTATGTTACATCTTCTGTTGTTTAATGATATTTGTTGCAATATTTTAGTGTCATGTGTTTTACCATGATGGTGTTTTGTGTTTGCATTAATGACTCTGTGCACCTGCTGTGTCCTAGTACTGTATATACTTCTGGCAAAGCTACTTGTGATGAGCTTTGATTCTTCACGTGGCTCTCTTTTGCCACCTCTATTATAGTGGTTATTGGCATTATTGAATTTACTGGTTTACATTCAAATTCTATTGTTTGCAAATTACAGTATAACACTGTATTCTGATAACTGTTATGGTATAAGTACAAAAAGGATTTCATATTTGATTACAGTAATAGCCTGTTATTATGAAACAAGAAATTATAAAGAAGTTTTTTTAATGGTATATCTACATATTTTTTCAGTTTTTTTTTTCTTTTACAGACATTTTCTGGCACCCCTGCTATGATTTTTTTTTTTTTTTTTTTTTTTTTTACAGTGTGCATTTCTACTAACTCTCATTATAGTAGAGTATTAGTAGACTGGTAGGGTTAGGGTTAAAATAAGTTGGCATGTACTTGCAAAGTTATTTACAGTCAGTAATAGTCAGTAGAATGTTTTTTGGGAGACCATTACAATAATAAGTTAGCAGATATTATTCAGACAGTGTACTAATATTCCAAAGAGAGTTAGTTGACTTGTAGGTGCAAAGTTACTTATTGTCACCAGACTGTTCAAAAGGGGCCATCCAAATGAAGTGTTACCGTCTCATCATGTATTATATTCAATTTTAATATTTTTTAGTTTAATACACAGAAAGGCCTGGGAGAAAAAAGGCAAATTTGTGGAAAATGTATTTAATATTATTTTAAATTCAATATTAATAACTAAATATTTCAGCAGCTAAATATTTCTCTTGTGTTGAGCAAAACCTGCTTGCAAACAAATCATTCTTTGATTATTTTCTGTTAATTGGTGAAATGGTTCACAAAACAGCCCGAATGATTTATGAAGGGCCAATTATGTCATCATCGTTTGACATATTAGATTTTCTTTCTTCTACTTGACACAAAATGAGATTTTCAGCTTCTCTTTTCTCGACTTATATAAATGGTAACTGTCAAGCTTTTTACAGTACAAAACACCACCCAATTTAATTGCGTGAAAAAAAAAGCAGTTCGGAAACATATCCTTTTGTTTTCCACAAAAGAAAGAAAGTCTAATGGTTTGGAACAACATGAGGACGATTGAGTGATGAAAGATATTACATTTTTAGCTAAACCACTCCATCTCCAAATTCCAAACCATACTGAAATTGAAACTAAGCTAAAAGCTTTTCCGGAGCCTTTATTGTTCTCCATGTTTAATTATCCAGGCACTAGCTGTGTGTGTGTGTGTTAGCTTGGGAGCCCTGGAGAGCTATGGGGAATGGACTGCTGAGGGAACCTCCACGCTATTGGTCTACAGTAGAGGGGTAGTGTGGGCACCGAAATCTGTGAGATACCTGTTGTGAAGTTAAGAAAATGGTTTTTAGATAAAAATAGAGCCCGGTCCCATCCTGACCCATTTTATAGACAGTATGCTCTGGAAAAACCCTCCTGGGCTGAACGAGAGAGGGTGAGAAAGAGAGCACGAGAAAGATATGGGGAGTGGGAGGCGCTGACACAGTTGTAAGGTTTCTTGACAGAAATAGTTGTGGGCCTGTAGCCATGATCAGCCATTATTCAGGCGACACAAGTTTCGATTGAAAATCCCTCGCTCAAAAGTTTCTACCAGATAACTTGTGATGTAATGGCATTGTCTGAGCAAAATAGGTGCATGTGTGGGTGTGTGTGTGACCTCAGACAAGACGTGTATAATGTGTGTTGTGGTGCCTTTATTTCAGGTTTGATAAACGGTTTCTATAGTCTCTCCTCCACAGATGGTATTGAGATTCAAAATGCTCCCGTCATTGAGATGCAATCACTCCCATCACACCGCAGACTCAAAGAGACACATGTAGTTTCTAAAGGCAAATGAAAAGCCACAGACTCACTGATATGAATTCAAACTAGAACATGGAATTGCTTCCAAACGCACCTCATTCCCAACATTCCCTCACAAGCCGACAAGGGACGGGAAGAGAGAGTGAGAGAGAAACAGAAGTGTAAGTGATTCAGTAATCTTCTCTTTTCCCTTGCAGGTAATGAACTGCAGATTGTAGCTGTTCATCCCCATAAACCCTCTGCGGCATTTTAAGCTGCCTCCATTTCCCATAAGCCCCCTTATGAACCCTAGTACCCTTCAGTTGAGAATCTTGTTATTTTGTGGCCTCTCTGTCTTTGCCCAAGGTAATCTTGTTAGTATTCCAACAGTTTTTTAAACATGTTGATAGACACCAAAATGTAAAATATCATGTAGATTAAATTTAGTAAAGTCCCACAAGGACAGGAGCTCACGCACATAATGGTAAAAGATTTATTGCAAAAACCTAATCTATTTGGAGGCCAAAAAGTGCAAATTGCTCATAACTACAGTATAACAATCCGAAATGTTATTACAAATTTATATTGTACATAATCTTAATATATCGGAAAATATA
This sequence comes from Enteromius thamalakanensis, assembly GCA_032357475.1. Taxonomy (NCBI): domain Eukaryota; kingdom Metazoa; phylum Chordata; class Actinopteri; order Cypriniformes; family Cyprinidae; genus Enteromius; species Enteromius thamalakanensis. Next base: position 6,816,983 of record JAUCMT010000002.1, on the reverse strand, counting down.
ATGAATTTTAGCTGAATTTTGAACCTCATTACTCCAGTTTCTTCATGTCACATGATCCTTCAGAAATATTGTAATATGCTGGTTTGGTTTCAATTATAATTAAACGTTTTGTGACATTAGTAGCTTCACTTTCAATCAATTTTATGCATTCTTACAAAATAAATAGTAGGCATTATTCTTACAATTATTTCAAACTGTAGTCCTCTACATTGCATGTCCTCTATTAAAACAGACATTTTTGTATTTTAACAATACTTTTGTGTAAAAACGTTTATGGTTTACCCCTTTGCAAGTCTGATCAAATAATAAATTACTAACAGTTGATTTAACCAACAGTATATCAATCACACTGGAAATAGAAAGGTCAAGTTGAGTGCACTGCACAGTGGGACACAGTATCTGATTTCATACCGTACGTTTTGGAAAATCTAGTTCATTCCAGCAATCTACGCATACAGAAAATGCACATATATAGACCTTTTGCATCAGAGAAACATGCTGCCATCTGGTGAAGTGGATTTATGTATTGTACAGTTCACCCAAAAATATTTTTGATGGAATCTAAGAGCTCTCTGACCCTCAGTAGACAGCAACGATATTATCATGATCAATGCACAGAAGCGTAGCAAGGACATTGGTAAAATGTGACATCGGGGTTAATGTACAGTGTAGTATTTGTCGAAAATGGATGTCAAAGCAAATGTCTGGAAAGATTTGAAAAACTAGCAGTTTATTCATAAATTCACACAACCTTACCTTAAAGGGTTAGTTTAAAAAATTACAATTCTATCATTAATTACTCAACCTCATGTCGTTCCAAACCCTTAAGACCTAAGGTTAAGACCTATCAGAGAGCCATCTCTCCGTCCATATACAGCAATCCATCTGAAATGATCCCAGATGGTAAAAATGTGGTAAAAACACAGTGAATGCATTCCATCTGACATCAGTGGATCAACCTCACTTTTGCTAAGAGAATAATTGTTTGCTCAAAGAAATCAAAAATAACAATTTACTCTTCTTCTGTGACTTACGTCATCCGCCATGCTAAAAGCGCTGTATACGCAAGCTTTAACGTATTTGATGTCATCAGTCTTGTGTACATTTGGGGGTAATTTTCAAGAAGGAAATACATATGGCGTGATTCTAGACATGCTTTTAACACACCACAACATCAAGATGAGTTTGCGCTTGTTTATGGTATAAATGTCAGATGCGTGTGTTATGATAATTTGAACGCGCGCAGCAGAGATGGTGGCTCTCCGGATGACTTAATTCCCTCATCCCCGTGTTTATCTTTTTTTTGGTTTTGTTACCTTACCAGAGTGTTTTCCCCTGTTTTGTGCTCACTCTTTGAGGTGTGTGAAAGGAGCGTGCTGTGCAGGCAAGCATTAAAGTTTTTTAAGGCGAGCTGTTGCTGCCTTGAGTTTTTATTTCTGTCTATTTTCTCCTTCGGGGGGACTCTCTCTCTCTGGTATCCGTCACATGCTTTCTTAATATATTTTTGTTGATATCAGAGACCTACGTTGGCCGAGAAGTGCAAAAAACAACAACAAATCACAACACAAAAAACAAATCTGATAATACATCTGAAAGATGCCATGCACACAGCCGGAACTATAACTTCCTGTATGTCTTGATTGACAGGAGCTCTGTCCAATCAGCAGCCACTACGCCGGTCACACAAAATACCTACCTTTTCCGGTTTGACTGATTTGTCGTTTTGTTTTCTTGTTTGTCGTTGTGGTTTCCGACTTGCTATTTTGTTTCCAGAGTTGTTGTTTTGTTTTATGGTTTGCTGTTTTGTTTTTAGATTTGATATTGCGTTTTCTAATTTGTCGTTTTTATTCT
>JAUCMT010000002.1:6786113-6809985 GCA_032357475.1 Enteromius thamalakanensis | reverse complement strand
CCAGGCTGGGCTCCGAGCATCTGTTAACCCTAGCCTCCTAGAGGGTTAAACCTCCTAGGGCTCGGAGGCCGCCGGGCACCCTGCCTGTCCCCCGGATAGTTCGCCATACAAGCTATTTTATCGCCGAGGTAGTGGGAACTAGTGAAATACATTCAACAACCAAACACCCCAATCTCTTAGGAGTCTTGCTTGTCTCTGCCTTTCAGTCTGATGACGGCTCACTCAGGGCGGGTCTGAGGTAAGACACAAGTGTTGCGTCCGAAATCGCTTACTTCCCTACTATATAGTACACTAAAAACAGCATGCAAGGCGAGAAGTAGGTCCGAATTCATAGCAGTCGAAATTCAGTAGGTGAGAAGTACCCGGATGACCTACTGCTTCCGGTCGAATTCTATAGTAGGCATACCATAGACACTTTTCTATCCCATAAGGCTTCGGGATAGGAGGCGTCATATTTAAAAAAAATTGCAGAAAGTGGAGACAAGGCTATCATCTATTGTGGGTGTGGCCTCTGTCACACCGACATGCATTTAAGAATGGCTTGATTTATTTTTATTAAATCAAAAGAAAACTACCTGTGGATCTTTATCATTTGATTGTGTAAACACACTCCCAACACAAATTTCAGTTCAAACAGCTTGAAAAAGTGCATGTACCACTGTATGACCCCTTTAAAGAACATTACTGTGTAAGCATACGCTTTCCTCTTCTAAACAGCTGCAGATTACAAACATGTGCGTGCTTTCCCCAAATGTAAACAAGACTGATTATACATTAAAGCTTTGTGCAGTGCGTTGAGATACTCTCTAAAATGGCGAAAGACATAAGTTACGGGAGATGAGTAAATTATGTTATTTTTGTTTATTTGTGCAAAATTGTATACTCCTAGCATTGCAAAAATGAAGCTAATCCACTGATGTCACATGGACTGTTTTACCGATATTTTTGCTACCTTTCTAGATTTGGGATCATTTCAATTGTATTGAGGGTCGGTTGACTCTTAATTAATAACTTAATTTGTGTTCTGAAGACAAATTAACGACATGAGGTAATTAGTGACAACATTTTTGAGTGAACTAACCCTTTTAAAGGTCAGTTGTCTGTGTTTATCCATTGAACGAAGTGATTTTGAAATGAAGGACGTTTTAAAGTGTTAGCAGAGCTAGTTATCCTTTTTTAGACAGAGGCTCATAAATGAGTATTACTTTATGACCTGGTGAAATAGATACGATCAGACACTTGCATGTGAAAGGAGAGAAATGGAGGGAGGCAGCGAAGAGGAGGAGAAGGGGAGGAGAGGGGGTGGGGCAAGGGGAAGGTCAGAGTGCTGCTCTGCATGATAAAGATGTTGGCAGTGGCGTCAGGATTCTCTGCACGCAAGCCGGATATTACCTCTTTCTCCACATGTCATTCCAACCCTTCCCACCAAGACATGCAAGCTGAGGGAGGCTGTCTAATTCCATTGTGAGTCTGAGTAAAAAGATTAGCTTTTTATTTAAGCCTATAATCACGGCTACTCAGTGCTAACTTTCACAAGATAAGAGCTGGCCATCTAGGTCAGGGGTTTTCAAACTGGGGTCCAAGACCTTCAGAGGAGCCGCAAGGAGGTGATAGGGGGTTAATCAAAAAAGGAAAAGGAAATGTTTTTTTTTAAGAAAGGTCAATGTTAATATGTGCAATTAAGGAAATTATTGATTTTCGTTTTTTTACTTAAATTATTTCTAAATTATTACATTTTTATATAAATACATATATTTATTATTTATAAAAAAATACATATATTTTCAAGTGTTAATTTTAGAAATGATTAATAAAAAGTTGTTATTTCAAAGAATATTAATAATGCCAATTTACTTGAAAAAAAAAAAAAATATATATATATATTTAATATAATTAAAATATTTGTTTTGGAAACAATTATTTTGTAGTCTTTATAATATAACGGTCTATCTTTTAAATTTTTTATTTAATACTGTTTAAATTTAGATACATTAAATTACTTTATTTCAATTAGTTCTAGAATATTTGTATACATTTATATTTATTATATATAATTAAGCGTTAAACTCTAAAATTCTTAATAAATAATAGATATTTTAAAGAATAATCAATTTGCATGAAAAACAGATATCAATAAAATGTAAATATAATTAAAATCTATTTAAATTCTGGAAAAAATTATTTTGTAGTCTTTATAATATCACACTTAATATTTTTTTCACACATTTTTTCCTGACATATCTAGGGGTCCTTGGTTTAAAAATCTCCCAAGGTCAACTCTTGCAGGTCAAGTTTAATGTCTTAAGACTGCACCACCACAGGCTATAATGTAATGTATGTTGTAAAACGGGTCAAAGGTCAACTTTGAGGTTATATATTGGAAGACTGAATTTGAAAATGTGAGGTTGGGGGTTGATGATGTCCTTCCCGTTGGCCGTGGTAACTCGATTCACATGATTAGATTGTTATTAGTATTCCATGAGGCTAATCATCTATTGATCTCCTCCGTCTGTGAGATTTTGAGGACATCAAATACGTGAGGCAAAAGCTGCTTAGTTTGATGCATAGGCCAAGAAGAGGAGGGTGGAATAAAATAAGTAAAAGAAAAAGAACGAGAGAGCTGATGAAGAGAAATCTAAGAAAAAATCCTGAGCGTTGCATAGACTAAAAGCAGACAGGCAGAAATTTGGACGTATTCGCTGGTTTTCACTCAAGTCGAGCTGAGCTGCTTAATATAGAGGGAAGAAAAACTCCTGTAACCCTTTCATCCCCCTCCAGACCCCAGCATCTTCTCTGTTTCTCCTTCCCTCACTCAGTCCGAATCTCTCAATCTCCGGTGGCTTGCCGAAAGGCTTCAGTCAGCCGTTTCTGCTTGGCTACTCTCAGTAAATCAATCCTGCTGATTGGGTCTGCTCTCTGACAGGGCAAGGACCCTGACGAAGACTAAGAGAGATGTATACATGTCGCTCCTGGTTACAGTCACCTGGCTTTAGTGGCTTGGATTGGTGGGAAGGGCTCTAAGCGAAAGGGAGATGAATGGGAACGGTGAAGTTATGTTCAGAACGGGCTCAATTAAAGTTTTAGGTTGAAAGCCGAATGTGTTTTTCTTCATCTCAGGCCATGACATTTTGAGTATCTATAGATTTGTGGCTTTTGCTTTCAAGTGAGAGCGTTTACATTTGCATGCCGGTACGTATGTTGAGTGGAGCTCGCTGCTTCTCTGCTCTCAGAGTACCTTTGGGGACAGTGTTAAGTTCATCAGTCATGCAAATGAATGCAGTTTATGAGTAGAATAATCTACCTCCTGCTCTCCGGAGAACATTGCTTTCAAAGAAGCACCATGATGGGATATCTGCTTATCCTCTACAGATGTAGACCAGCCAATCAAAAGCATGACGTGATGTTATTTCAGTTCGCAACATGCTAACATTTTCATCTTTGGTGTTTACATACATCTATGTGCATGCGTTACAGATGTCTTTGCTTATTAGCATATTTGTGTTTTTCATTCTTTGGCAGGAGAATTTCAACCCAGAGTGCAAATTCAAAGAGAGCGTGTTTGAGAACTACTATGTGACGTACTCCTCCATGCTGTACCGCCAAAGCCAGTCTGGACGCTCGTGGTACATCGGCATCAACCGGGATGGCCAAGTGATGAAGGGTAACCGCGTGAAGAAGACCAAAGCGGCCGCACACTTTCTACCTAAAGTTATCGAAGGTCAGATCAGGTTTAAACTTGAGACATATTCCAATTTAGAATATAGATTAGCAGAGACTGACATTAACAGATGGAATATCTAACTCAAAAAGTTAACTGTTTTAGTTTTTAGCTGGTTAAAACTCTTTGTCGCTTTGGATAAAAGTGTCTGCAAAATTACTAAATATAAATGTAAATGCAATAGCTGGTCCAAACAAGTCATAAACTAGTATACCAGTTTTTAAGGTCTATTAGAAATCCAGGTGGTCAAGATTCTTGGAATTTACTGGCTGTCCTGTAGCAGTAGCTTCCACTAGCATAGACCAGCTAGTAACAAACCAATCTTAGGTCAGATAATAACCAACCTAAACAAGCTAATGACCAGCTAATAACCAGCTTCCCTATTTTAAAATCCAGCTTGCCCTATCTTAAATTACATAATAACCAGCCAAGACCACCTAATAACCATTTTGCATCAAATAATTTAACTTGCACTAGCTTAAACCATATAATAACCAGCTTGTACTAACTCAGATAATAACAAGCTTCCACCACCTAATAACCATCTTAAACCAGTCGATGGCCAACTTAAACCAGAAAATAACCAGCTTACTCTAGCATAGTGCACCCGATATTTGACTATTTCAAACCAAAAACTAACCTGCTGTGACCAGCTTGACCTACAGTAGCTAACGACCATCTAGATCAATTAAAAACCACTTAGCACCAGCTAAAGCCAGCTTGCACTAGCTTAAACCAGAAAATAACCAGCTTGCGTTAACCAGATAATAACCAGCCTAGACCACCTAATAACCATTTTGCGCCAGGTAATAATCAGGTAAACTTGCACTAGCTTAGACCAGATAATTAGCTTGCGCTAACTCAAACCAGCAAAAGTAACCAGTAACCAGCATCTACCACTTAATAACCAGCTTGTGCTAGCCACTAACCATCTTAGATCAGCTAATAACCTACTTTCACAAGATTAAACCAGCCAAATCAGTAAAATACAGTTAATAACCTGCCTGAACCAGTGAGTTACACTAGTTTACATCAGATAATAACCAAATTGCAATTGGGTGGGTTAATAATTAGTTTTAGGCAATCTAATATAACAGCCTGAGCCAACTAAAACCCACCTTAAATCAGCTAACAACTAGTTTGCACCAATGTAAACTGGCAATTAACCTAGCATAGCCCAGCCATATCCAGACCTTCACTATCTCAAATCAGATGATAACCTGCTTAGACTGGTTAATGAACAGCTTAAGCCAGCTAATGACCGTTTTAGATCAACAAACAACCGTTTAGCACCAGCTTAAACCAGTCAATATCCAGATGTCACAGGATGGGCTTATATCCAGCTTTGAACAGCTTAAACTAGATAATAACTCATTTGTACCAGCTAATGGCTCTCGCAATTTTCTTTCAATAGCAAATTCTTCTTTTTATTGCACTATTCAAGAGACTTTAGTTTCTTTGTTGTTCCTTTTAAATATCATCTGTGCCTTTGTTCTTCTTGTTTCCTCAGTGGCCATGTACAAGGAACCTTCACTGCATGAGCTTGTAGCGGAGCAGAGTCCTCCACGCAAAACCGTAAAGACTTCAGACTCCCCGTCTCACCAGAACGGCAGGAAAGAGGCCCCCAGAGCTGATGCTTCATAGCACAGGGGGCGCATGCAGGGAGGGTGAGGGACTACATTGACACTGAGAACTCCATTTCCTTCATGCAACGAGGGCAGGAAGAGCTGTGTGAGCGGCTGTTAGCTGTGGGGTTTTGAATGGGGCGAGATAAGACAGCAGCCCCCGGCTCTCTGCAGTGAGCAGAGAATCCCTGCCTCCCTCCGTCAAACCAGCTCACATATATTTCCACTGACCATGCATGACACCTGACCACCCCCCCTCCCCACCCCGTATCATCCCATAATCCTCTGCAAAAACATGTTTCTGTGCCCCCACATGCCCTACTTGAGTTCTCCCACAGTGTCAGACGAAAATGCAAACAATATCCATCCTAACTGAAGAATTCAATTGACTTTTCTTTCCCTACGGTTTCTTTTTGTTTGAACAAAAGGTTTTGGTGTGAGAATGAGCGCGAGAGCGAGAGAGGTTATTATCCAATATCATCATAATGATTCCAGCAGATGAGACCCTTGCTGGTTCATTTTTTTTCCTGCCACCATTTTGCCAAAGGCTGCTCTGAGCCAGTCAGAGCTATAAGGGGTACAGTAAAATTGGTTTTTATTGGACCATTTACAGAGGATCCGGTTCTATTGGTCAGCAGGTGTAGATTGTTTTCTGCTGGGAAGCCAATGGCGTCAGCTTTTGAAATGAAACATTCATTTTTTAATATTCTCAAAAAGAACCCGGTGATGATGATAATGAGCTCAAACACATCTGTTTTTGGTTTAATTATGGCTACACCTGCTAAGATCCCCCCCCCACCAAAAAAGAAAAAAACAAGTAAATTCTCTTGTGACGACTCTATTCATGTTTAATGGCCAGTAGGTTTGAAGCAGCATCCGTATCATTGGCAAACGAGTGAAGATTATTTGGGGCAGTTGTTTGATAGCTCTTTGATGGAATTCTTACAGGGGATTACATGGAGTCCAGCCATGATTGCTTGAATTATTTACTCCTTTTCCCGGGAACGTTCGGCTCGTTCAAGCAGCTCGGACGAGAGATTTTAATATGCAAATTTAAATTGTGGCGAGCCGCTCAATGACGCAGTGTTTGTGCGGGTTTAGACGTGAGTATTAGAGTGTGAAAGAGACTGAAAGATGTGAAATGAACATCTGCTTCCATTATTTATTTGTGTGTGTGTGTGTGTGGCAGTCTGGGCACATGTGTGTAAACGCATTGGCTCGAACACCACAGTTGATCATTTTAATGGTTCGGTCGAGTCTGGGCATTTTAATCTGCCTAGAGATGTTGACTGATGACCCTCTCCAGGTTTCATAATTGACACATAACCAAGAGGATGTGCTGTGACATCCAGGATCTCTTAGTAATTCCACAGGCATCTTATCAGTCTACAAACACCACACTCTGTAAGTTGTTTGCAATGTGTATGTTTGAGTAAAGCATCGGTCAACCAGCTTCCAAGTGGTGCCCTTTTGTCCTCCAGAAGGGAAGCAATCTCCTCTTTGAAGATGACATCACGCATTTGTGGGCCAATAACAGGTATGGCCTGAGTGGCTGTAGGGGTGAAAGCTTCACAATTTTTTGCTGTTGTTCTGTCTGTCTGAAAAGGTCATTTGTTGATTCTCATTTGTGTCTAAAGACCATGCGAGCACAAATGAGAATCAACAAATGACCTTGAGCTGTGCCCTAAACACCCCGAACAGCAAAAATAAATAAACATAAAATGAATCAATCTTTGACTAACAATATTGAATCAAAGGAAATGCAATAGGAAGTCAGAAGAATGTAGTGGAAGTTAGTGAGGGTTTGCGCATGTTGCAGAACGTTTTTGGCATGTTGAAGCGGGTATGTGTATGTGTCTCATTGAAAGTTATTAGCAAGTTGAATATTAAAAGAATTTTCCAGTTCAATTACATTTAATAAACAGCAGATGTGGCATAATGTTGATTAGACTAAAAATGCATTAAACTAATTTCCTTCAGGAAAAAAAAAAAAGATTACAGTGATGCACTTCTAATGGATATGAATAGGGAAAAATTGTTTGAAGATTGTCAAGCAGATATTTGAAGCTTTTAATTTGATCAAATATTTACATTTATTGTTTTGTTTAAACTTGTACATTAATATAGCAGTAAAGCAGTTTAAATTACAATTTTTAATCATTTTTTTGGTTACAACTGTTTCAATATCATGGCATTTGCCGAAGTAAAATTGAATACACTTTTATACCGGAAAAAGTTAGCAAGAGTATTTTTTTTTACACTAAAATCATGTTAACATGCAAATGTGTATATCTTGTGGCTGTTTTATTAAAGAAAGAATATTTGGGGATTCATGAATTTGCCCTCTTCGCTTTCACTGCAAGCACCTCACTGTAACCCAGATTTTTGCTTCTTCTACTTTTTTTTTTTCAGAGAAAAGGGGACAAGAGAAAATTAATTTTTGTGTTAATCAACATAATGCCACAGGTGCTGTTCATTGCGGGTTAACTCGCATTGAGCCTGGAACATTCCCGTAATGTGTAAGCATGAGAAAGTCTGGAGAAAGTTTGGTTATGCGAGACGGGATTTGGGATGAACACGATTTTGCTGGCTGCACGAGTCTGTAAAAATCTTGAGGGCAGCTCTGTGATTGAAGTTAGCTGGTGGAGAGGAAGACGGCTTTAGAAGCATTAGATTATGAGGAGCAAAACCAGAAGATCATTAAGCTGGATACTTGGAGGAGAACGTGTGCTTTGGTGCTAATGATGAGAGCGAGATCCTGTTCTGTGAATTAGACACGAATTGTTGCTGATTGAGCGGAAGGCAAAGAACAGAGTCCATCTGAGGATGGGGGGAGGAGGATGCGTACGTGCCGTGTATCTACCTGGCCCGACGGAGACGTTAAGAACACAAGGACGAATATGGCACGTATACGTCCCTTCATGTGTGCTCCAAAGTCATGCTCCATTTCCTGAGCAATCTCCCCAAACCCTCTCCTGTGTGTCCAGTGGCTATTAACCTTCCCTCAGTGTGTGTGTATGTGTGCGAGTGAGAGAGAGAGAGAGCGAAGTAACGATCGATTGACTCAATAAAAGCCAAACTGGAGAGCAATAGCCCAGCGCTGTGAGCAATAATTTCCCTGTTCAACCGAGGAACCCGAGAACATTAGCAGATGATGAACTGAGAGTTTTTTTTTTTGTGGGACTTTATCCGGTCTGCGCAAAAGCGGCGGAGGAGGAGACAACATGGAGATAAAGTGACGTTCAGATTGCAAACCCAATTTTGTTATTGTCAAATGGGCCTCGCTCGCCCACTCCCGCTCTCTTGCTTCTGTCCAGACCTGGTTTTGCTGTGAAGTAGCTAGTATTATGGTATCAGATCTCTCCTGACTCTCGCTCTCTCTTTAAAATCAGGGCAAGTTCTCAAGGACACATTGAGTCCACCCTCTGTTTCATTTGCCCTCAATTCAAGCATGCAAAAAGAGTGAGACGTTCAAGGGAACACCTATGAAATTTTCATGCTGTATTTTTGTGACAAAAAATAGATTTCATACTATATCTCAGAGGAGTAAAAGAGAACAATATGTGTACATAAATACAAGAATGATTCAGAAGTAATATTAAATGCAATCATAAAATGATGACAGTACTGTAAATGGGTGCTTTTGGGGAGATGGACTGCCTGGTCTTGCCAAAACTGCTTTGAGCCATAAGGACTGTGGACATGTACAGATCTGAGTTCCTTTTTGTATTTGTTTTTATTAAATTGTGATATTAATTGTAACTGAAGGCCATTTCACCCACAGGAAAAAAAAAATAGATGTAATTTTAAAGAACTGATGGGTATTTCCTTGAAATTTGCTTTTATATTTAGTCGAAAATATGTATTAACCTGAAACCTTGTGTTTGTTTGATTGTTTTCTTTTACTGCTATTTATTTATTTCCCTTGTGTGAACATGTTTTTTATGGGTTTTTTTTCCTCTCTCTTTTTAAAATTTTTATTTCATAAAACTGTGCTGTTAATGGACTAATTGGACTTCTGAGACCTCCTCATCCATACTAAAAATGTGATTTGCGAGTTTTACGCAAAAAAGAAAGAAAGAAAGAAAGAAAAAAAAATACTCAAACTGAAACTTAAAAGCCAATGCACCTTTTCCTGATCAGGTCTTCCAAATGAAATGAAAAGAAAACAAGCCAGTCCTTTTCTTCCCTGTCCTCTCGTCTTCCGAAAAAGCAAAGTCTTCCACTAGCCAGGGCTTGCCTGAGTGTGGCAATAACTGCCAACTAGAACACGGCTTCCTGCCTAAGCCCCGCCCCTGATCTTACAGTGAATGCAGGAACAGGCTGATTGGCTGACAGCCACTGGAGGCTGAGCTACACACACCTGCCCTATGGAGACTCAACAAAGGCCTGAGTCATTTGGCCTGGGTCTGGGTCATTTGGCCATCCCCTGCGCCCTTAACCAGCATGGCAGACATGCTGCTCTGAAAGCCGACACACCTGGGAGAGTACTGGGACTCTACTGCATGCATCCCACTTCGGAAATACTAGGAATGGACTCCCCGTTACAGAGCACAGGATCTCCTTACCACCCTGTCCTGGCCTCCAACTTGCAATCCTGTGTACGTTTCTAGAGCAATTATACATCTCTGGGTCAGCAGGAGGAAGGGGGTGTGTCTTATTACTACATATTACTGAATAAACAGTTATATTTGTATTATTGTAAGATGTGTGATGGACTGTGTTGTGCGTAATATGTGTTTTTAGCTGTTCGCTGCTCTTGGTTTTAGAAAATTACCATGCAAAATATCAGAAGCATGTAGGAAACAGATGGCGCAGACAGCTGCAGGTACTCACAGGTGAGCAGTGACAGGTGACAGATAACCTCTGCTCTCTTCACTTAGCATTAGCACACTGTAAACGGACAACACACGAAACCCTCACTGTGCGTGGTATTAATTAAACTTCTCTTTCCCTTTTAAGACACCAGACCTTGACTAATCCTCTCACTGGCCACCTACGAACATCTGCATTATGTCACTGCATTACAGGAAGTCTTGCTAATCAGATGAGGAACAGAATTAATACCGCAGGGTGGAATATAAACCACAGCCCACTCTCACTCTCGCATACAGACTCGTTATAAAATCGTAGATCATCTTCCAGACCCTTCAAGCAAGCCGAGATAATTGTCTTGAACGCCTTTACAGACCCAACAAACTCTTAAAACAAGCTTCTTCTATATATTTGAGGATTAGGTGGCAGTTGATGGATTAATATTAGAAAATTACATGCAGAACCGGGTATGAATTTCAGCGTGGGAGGGGAAAACATAATTCAGATCCCTCTGCTGTTTAACTAAAAGTAATCCTAGAAACTAATTCTAGATCAGAGCTCCTGCTGCGAGAATATTCGGAAATATTTCGAAGGCAGATTGCTTATTGGAGATAATGACAGCATGTGGGTTAAACAAGGAAAGAGTGAAGACATCAAAAGTGTGGGATAAATCAAAAAAGATGGCTGAGCTGTGATCTTTTCTCTGCAGGGTGAAGGAAGAGACTAAAAAACTATTGGAAGTTTTAGAAAACACTTTCAGTGTGTTTACTTTCTTGATTTCTTGTGGTCATTTTCACAATCTCAACATTTAACTTTAACTAGGTATTTTATCATTTTTTATCATTTTATCGTTTTTTTTCATGTATCATTTAACATGATTCATAAAACATCGTTAAATACGAAGGTAATGTTTACCTTAGTGGAAAAATAAAAAGAACGAGGACGTACTGTAAGACAGACCAATACGAAACCGGTGTTGAGAACGAGAACCCTTCGTAGCCCCTTCTGCGCATGCTCTTAGGTGAGGTTGCGCGCGAAAGAACGCGTGAGCGAGCGGGAGAAACAGGTGAGGTAACGCGGAAAGCCCTTATATGGGCATGGTTTGGGCGCATTTTATGCAAATTATGAGCGCGAGCTCAGCAGTACTCCAAAAACCGTAAATTTTGAGCTCATAAATACACAAATTGTTCAAAATAATGAGTAAAATGACGTTCACTGATTTTTCTACCACTGACATACGCTACACAAAGACATCACAGAGTCCCTGAACAACAAAAAACGAACAAATTTGCTCATTCATAATGCAGCAATATAACGTGCTTAGAAATGGCGTTTGCTAACTGAAAACCAAGAAAAACGAACTAGAACATTTAGAGAATCCTTTTTAACAAGAAAATGAAATCATAGCCACAGCAAAAGAAGTCCAAATCAAAGTAATGAATCACATGCTTTAGCAGTACACTATTTTACGTCACAAGCACAGGCTAAATTTGAAAGCATCAGAGAAGCTATGAGTCATGGTTGTATCAGACCCTCACCTGCGGGCTAACCTCTGCAACTCTCGATAAAGGTAAACCACAACAGTAAGGCACAAATCTGTCAAGGGTGATAAACGCTCAGTGGATTTTTTTCTCTCCCATGGTTAAATGCTAATGGTAAGTCTTCCAAGTGACCACATAAAAGCAGATTGCTGGGCGCCCTGCTGCAATCTTGCCTGCGTTCACAGTGCTCTGGATGAAATACAGCAAAATGTTAGAAGTAATAATTGATCCATGCATTATTCATGGACGTGTCCCTGGGGAGGAAGGGAAGAGGAAGGCAAGGGTGGCAGGGTCAGAGAACGCACCTCAGCATGCTGCTCCTCATTACATTTGCCATCTGGACTCAGCGTTTAGACCGGGGCTTCCCTTCCTGATCTCACCCTACACACACACAGAGACACACACGCAGGCTGCTATAGTATAATGCATGCAGAAACAAGTCTCTACATGCACAAATGCACACCGGCAAGGCTCACAGACACAACTGTGTTTCCTTACAAGCCTCTATGATCTCTCAGATGATGATTTTGATCCAACATGGCATCTTCTTAAAGCTTCTCGCTCTGTATGCTGTGTGCATTCAAACCTGACATCGTTCACACTATTTGAACTCTTCCCTCAGGCCTTCAGCTCTACCCTGAGGCCTCCTGAACACATCTCCAGACTCTCCCCAGATTGTACCATTTAAACTGATCGTCAAGGTCTTTGGCTTATGAGATAGTAACAGTTCAAGACCTGTTTTATACTGCTCTCTAGTGGATATAGGAGACGCTGCATCCACAGTGCAAAGGAAACCTGAGTCAGCAGCCTTGGTTATGATACTATGTGCACTGATTACCTTAACCTAATAAGGTTTTTAATAAGCATTAATGGTTCCTTAACCTGTGATATCCGTAGAACATTTCTATAGCGCAAATGTTCCTTTACAAGTCGAAAAAGCTTCTTCACACACAAAAAAATATTGTTCACTGAGTAATTTTTGTGGTAAACTTTCTTTTGCCTTTTTGAAACTTTATTTTCTAAAGAGTGTGGTGTATTACTTTAATGTATTCCTTTTAACACTTAACATTAAGTTGATACTTAATTTTGTTATCGTATGAGATATGATCACAGAAAATAAATAAAAAATATGAATTTTATCAGTCAAAAAGCACAAAAACACAAGATGAAACTTAATGTGATAAGAGAAAATTAATATGCTAAGATTTTCTGATTGGTATAAAATCTTTCTGAAAATAAAATTATTATACAGTTATAAAGTTTTTTAAATATTTTACAATACACTGGGTTGTGTTGTAGGGAAATGAAAATGACTGTATAATTAATGTTTTGCCAGAAAATAATAACTTTTTTCTTTTTTTTTAACAGTGTCAAAATAATTCTTAATCAGAAATTAGTAAAGCTCACAAATAATTACAGAGAAATGTGAAATATTTAATTAGAAAGACATCATAGTATTTTCATGTAAAATATACTCCAATATAAACTCTTAGTAAACATTCTTTACATTGTAGGATAATTCTAAAAGCCTAATAGTGCTGCTGTCAGATAAAGTAAATGAGACAAACCACACAGAATGTAAACTGCTATGGTCATAATACAAAAATTTTTTTAATTATGCAAGCAGCATTTTTGCTATAGTGGTCTCAGGCTTTATACAGCCTCTTACAAAAACACTCAGTATATACCCTAATGTCCTCTATTATCCTTCCCTGTGAGGCGCTGGTAACATCACCATTGATTTCACCTTTATCTCATTCCCACACATTCTCTTCTCTCCTTTATTCCCTCATTCTCTTCAACTCACCTTCTTGTTCTCATTAGGATGTAAATGGACATTATTGTTATCAGACCCCAAAAAGGAAGAACAAAGAGAGAAACAGAGAGAGTGCTAAGACGTATTGGTGATGTTCAGCATCCATTACACTGATAAAGGAAGGAACAAAACAAATGTCAGAGCCACACTAAAAAGGCCTAGAGCCCCCCTAGTGGCTAAACAGAACCCAAGCCGGACTTTTCCGATAGGGGGCGGTAGTAAGTAGAAACTGTATGAGCCGAGAGAGAGCGAGTTTCCACGAAACCCATCTCAATAGAAACTGTGGTTAAGATCGAAGTAATAATAATTGCTACTTGCTACAAGATATAGGCTACATGCATACAAACACACAAGAGCTAATTCAAATATATATAGAAATGCATGATAATAATACCATGCAAACAAAACAGTTGTCAGGATTACTATGCACTCAATTGATACTGGTCCCATTTCTTCTCAGCTATGAGTCACTATCAGTTGACAGTTTGAATTACTTGACTTGAGACTCTAAACAATTATAGGGGTGGGTCTAATAAGACCTCCCTCCTGAACCCTCTCCCCCACCACCCAAACACAGAGGTGACATTCAAGCCTCTCCACAGGAAAAAGCACAGCGAGAAACAAAAGATGAGTCTTGTAGTGCCATGGCGAAGATATTTATAGGAAGTTTGCATTTGCACACAACATCAGAAATAAGCTTGAGAGTTTCTCATGCTCTCTGAGACAGTGACCGATGGAGGGTGTGAAATGTCTCACTGGAGCATAAGATAGTATGTGAGGAGATGCGATACGAGGATGTGTATATTGGATTATGCGTGTGGAGGGAAATATAAAGTAGAGATTTCTTTGTGTGGGTGAATGTGTTTGGATTAGATTCCAGGAAATGCTCAGGGCTGGTGTTCTGTGGTTTACGGTAGAAAAAAAAAACCTGTCTGACCAGTACTGATACGTTACAACCATCCCCCCTGTGAGAACGGTGGCAAATAATGCTTCAGTGAACAGTTTCGCATACTCGTAACCTAGAAGATCCATTTGTACACACTTGTACAGTGTATGAATCATATCAGGAATTTTTTTCTGACTGAAACCTGCTACGTCATAGCTTGTAGGATTCCTAAAGACACTCCCTTTTCTCTTTCTCTTTATGTTTGTGATCCTTTGGCTAGATAAACAGGATCTAAAAACCTTTCTTTAAGTGGAATCACTTCCCTGGAAGAGTATATTTGAACTACAAAGCGGTTACTAAGAAAACACGTTGGCCTTTTACATTACAGATGCATTTCTAAAACAGTGAAGACATGTCTGAACAACACAGATATACTTTCAGTGAATGTAATAAAGTTGGAAAGTGTGTTGGATTAGCTGCAGGTTTATTAACTTGTGTACAGGAACCATCACCCGCCAAAACGTCACTCAGATGTCTTAAAACCACACAATAAATGTGAGATGCATTTCCTGTAAATTGACATGTGGCCTGTGAATTTCATGACTTACTTCCTGTGGCTAACAGTTATCAGTTGAAGTATAAAAATAATTAATTAATCTAATAGGTGGCCTAAGATTGTCATGACTTTCTACTGTGTCAGGATCTCCTCTTAAGATTGTTACACTCATCCTTCATGTATGACTCAGTTGCTATTGTGACTTAATACCAAAAGCATTCACTCCAAAACACTGAAACCCAAACACGAAAATATGTCAGCAGAGTAATGCTCTTTTTCTTGTGAGATGTGTAAGCATTTTTCTGTGCACCTTTGTTTATGTTTAACTAAGACTTAACTTAACTTATTTGAAAAAGGCTGGCAAGTCGTGTAAGCACTTCTTAAACACAATTTAATACTATTCACTATCAATAGCCTTGTTTACATTTGGGCAATGTGAGTGAGTCTATGTTCAGACCTGCCAAATTTTGCTCATGAAAATTATTAAATAAATGTGAATATATAAAGGTAAATTGTAACCATATTTATAATTCTTAATATTTAAATATAAATTGCAATTTAAAGAGAGGTAATAAATGTGATTGTATATAGCCTATAGAAAGCAAATTAAATACAAGCTTGTTATGCTAAGTGCTATGTTGCATAAGCATTTAGTGTAACACATATATTTATGTAAACATTCATGACATGATATAAAATCTAATCTAGGTCAATCTAGGTGATCATACTAAATCTTAGATTTTATTTACACACACACACACACACACACACACAAATACGTGGATAGATAGACAGACACATGTCTGTGTATCTATAATGTCTATATCTATCTATCTATATATGTATATATATATGACTCATTTTATAATTGCAGGTTCATTTGGTGTCCCTGTCGGGCCCCGTCAACTCTGGTAGACTTACAATGGTAAGAGTAGTGTAACAGAATTTACATTTTTATTTTATCTTTTCCAAAACTCTACTTACTAGCATAAATGCTAAGAACACAAGACATTTATAAAAAACATGATTAAAAGAGCTTTAAATAACCTAATGTGAGATTATTAATTAATGCTGTTTTCCTTTTGATATTGTGGTAACAGAGTGACATTTTGAAAACAAATCTTGTTTATAAAGTTTTTAGATTAAAATATTTTCTCTTATATAATATAAGACCCTTATATAAAAGGCCTTTGTTTTATTATTATTTATATGTTATTATTAAGGGTCCCACAGCCATCACAACTAGACACACTGGCAGTTTATTATTTTAGATTGTTAACGATGAATACAAAACACACAATTTTCATGAAAACGCCCACATACGACTGCATAATGTAAATGTATAAGAATTTGGAGAGTTGAGTTGAGGCAGAGTTGTAGCATTCTATTGATAAAGACCGAGACGTCTTGAAAATAAATTCCGAGACATGTCAGATGGATACAGATTGTAAATGACTTAGCTGTGATTTTGCTAACCTGTGACGTTACATATTCTACGATAAGGTGTCATCACGAAACCCTCAGACCTCATAACAATCTGAAGTATAAGACGAAACTCTAAAGTCTCCGCCCACAATGAGGACGACTCTCAAAAAGCTCAAATCAGCAGCTCGTTTCTTATTTAAGGTGTAGCTTCACTCAACAGGTGTCTGAGTCAGGGTAACGGCTCTTAACGGATTTCTTTTTAACATTTTTAAAAACACGTTTCTAACATTTTTGTTAATTCATCGTCGAAGGATTTCGAGCTCATTTGGAAAAGCATTAGGTCTGTAACTGCTGCTTTCAGACAGTTTATCTTTTTAAGTTCATTGTGAGAAGATGGCAAATAAAGGACTGCAGCTCCTGGGATTTACTCTGTCGCTTTTGGGGTTGATTGGGCTCATTGTTGGCACAATCTTACCTCAATGGAAGATGTCTGCCTACGTTGGAGATAATATAATCACAGCGATAGCGATGTATCAAGGCCTTTGGATGTCGTGCGCTTTTCAGAGCACCGGACAAATGCAGTGCAAGGTGTACGACTCCATCCTACAACTCGACAGTAAGTAGCCTACAAACCGCCTTTACTGACAACTTTAGCCTATATTATTAACACCACTTCTGAATGTCCTTTAAATGTCCTTTAAAGTACTTTAATTTGCACTGGACTGTTTGTTTATATTTGGTTTTAAGCTCACGAAAGCTGTTGCTTAGTGAAACGCTACACCTGTAAGCGCGCATGCGCGCTCTGTTGAACGCACGGGAATACGCTCACTTCTTCGCACTCTGATGATAATTATACGAGTATTGTGGCTTTGAATGCTGCCAAGCTGCTGATATAATTTATTTGTGTCCTGTCATAGCTATGCTAGTTATTAATTAACGAAACATTAAAAAAGTTGATAAGATAAAATTCATATTAAGCAATTTATTTTATTTATTAATTGTAAAATATAAGGTGCAAATTTTATTTCAGAATGTTGGGCTGATTCTTGTCTGATCTGTAGTTACATGAAAGCTAGGACGTTACCACGCCCTACAGCCATTTCGCGGCAACTCCTCTAGTGTTACAATAACACAGAGGAGCACCTGTTGTTCAACGTGTTTCCTCAAAAAAACAAATTGTATTGTTTGGTTTAGGGGTATAAAAAAATATAATAATAACAAATGTACGCTAACTCAAATGGGCTGTGATTACAAAACGTTTGTGAAACAGCTTGTGTCCTATCTCTCATCTCTCGCATTCCTGCATAGCTTGTTGCTAGATAATGATTTTTGTTTTGACTTTTTGTTTTGGGTCAACGGGAGCTTAAAGGTGGTAAAATGGTCAGTCCTTCAGGAATGCGTAAACGAAGTATGTGTACATTTTCAAGCCAGAATTGCCAAAATAAGAGATTATTCATGGCAATAAGTACAAAATGTAAATCTTTTTAACATGTGGGTGAACTTTCTGACTGAGACAATGCTAGTTTAGTGTTGGGTGATACAGCTGGGTTACGCTTTTACTAAAAGTAATGATTATACGGGCGTGACTCCCACCCTTCCTCCACTCGCGGAAACTCGGTGCTCCTGTATCGGGTGGGGGAGTCAGGCATTGTCTTTGAATGACTTGTGTATTTTGCCAACAGCTTATTAAAACACAACCACACGAGGACTCCTTTGTGAACGCACCTAAACACAGACAATGAAGCTTTTTAAACTCAAACGCTGCCTTTTTAGAAGAACAAACGCCTCTACTGTTATTTATTTGATGTTTACTCATCTTATTTCAGTTCCATCTTTACTCTTGACACCTGAGCTTGATGGAAATGGCTCATTTTAGTGTTTATGGATGTATGTTTACACATACTAAAGTAATTATAAGCTCATTCCATATCAGTCATTGAATTTAGCGTGTGTAAAACAGACTCTTATCAGTTTTTATGTTGTGCACACAAGTTTAATATGTGTTGCTGTTAACGATAAACTATGAGATCGCTAAAATGGAGAACAAGCAAAGTGATATAACAGCCCTTGGCAGCCATTTTGTATATTCTGTAAGATGTTAATGTACATTTCATTTTAAGCGGTGCACACTTAATAAAGTGATTTCTTTCTTAATTAAGCTTAATACTGAAAGTGAAGAGTTGTAGTACTTTGGAAAGCCAAACCATACCCACAAAGCAAAAGAAAATAGATTGTTGAAAGATTGTTAGCCAAGTTCCCAGTGACTGGTTAAACCTGTTTCTTCTCTAAAGCTGAAGGGCGAATCGTTGCCCACATATGTGTACAATCTCACTGCACTCTCAAAGGATGCTTCCGGTTGGAACCGGTCTTTGCTGCACCTGACTGCAGGTGCAGCTGGGGGAGGGGCTTTTTTGTGAGTCAAAGGGGGGAAAACAAAAGCCTGTAGAGAATTAGGCCATTTCAAAACCCTCTAGTCTGCCTGTAATCTTCAATAAAGGGAATAAGCTTAACTGTAGCCTATTAAAGAACACATTTAAGTTTTTATATATTATGATTCATTATTATTTATTTTAATTCACATGGGAACTTTGAATGTCCCTGTCACAAATGTACTGCATTTAGATTTACCAAATTATTTACCTTTTCTCTTTGTATCTCACTCATTGTCTACCCTCCCCCTCTTTCAGGTTCTCTCCAGGCAACTCGTGCCCTGATGATCGTAGGGATCCTTCTTTCTGTAGCAGGACTGGGTGTGGCCAGCATGGGCATGAAGTGCACTAACTGTGGTGGTGATGACAAGGCCAAAAAGTCCCGCATTGCCATGACAGGCGGTATAATCCTCATTGTTGGAGGTACATTCACTTTCATAGCATTAATGCTAGTTATATAATGCAGTACTTTCTCAGCACACAAAAGTGTGCCTGTAGCACAAATGTATCTAGATAATATTTTAAACGCCAAGGTTAAAGGAATGCTTATCAGGGGCCTGTTCCATAAAACAAGATTAGAATGCAAGCCAGGCTTATTTTGGTTAGTCAGGCTTCTTGTCAGTAGATTTGTTACAAAATAAGTCAGACTAAGTGAAATAAGCCTTATTTGGTAAACTTGTTTTATGGAACCGGCCACAGGTTAAGAATTTGTGCTTTGCTATTGTATAATGTTACTCCCTCTTTGTTGACAGAAGTTGTTAAAAACATGCTTGGAATTCTTTTTTCACAAGTAACTAATTTATCTCTTTTCTTGCATTCCTCAGCCCTCTGTGCCATTGTTGCCTGTGGCTGGTTCACCAATCAAATCGTCCGGGACTTCTACAACCCCTTCACACCAGTCAACACAAAGTAAGTTCGAATGTGGTTGCAATCCCCAAGCATTATTTAGGTATCCTTATTCTATGGTTTCTCATTCATTTGTTACCAAGAAGGAATTGCAGAGCTCATATTATAATGTTTTATTTCTATAGGTACGAGTTCGGTGCAGCCATTTTCATCGCCTGGGCAGGTGCGTTCCTGGATATAATGGGTGGAGGCATGTTGGCCGCCTCCTGCCCAAAGGGTAAATCATCTCCCAGGTACCCCAAGTCCTCCAGACCCCCCAGCAGCAGCAAGGAGTACGTTTAAGCCATTGGCGGTAGCTCACAAGCTGGAGAAGATCATAATGAGTCACAGTGCATCTGTAGAAGTTTCCCTAGTCAGCTGATCTCAGATCTGTTTAGATTTTAATTCCTTGTACTGTGTTCGACTTATAGAATGGAACAGCTAAGATCAGTGTCCTTGGGGAAATTTTTACTCATGCTCCGATACAGCAGCCCACCTCAGAAAAAGAGGTCACTTCTGTTTCTTACTTTTGATAAGCACCAAAGTCTGTTTTTTTCTTTTTCCTTTTACAAAACCTGTTACTGATGTGAGTTTGGAAAGAGGGGGTTCTTCCCCTGTGTGTTCCTCACTTCATTAAGACTGCCATGTTTAGTGAACATTAAAGAGAGAGGCATGCTCAGGGAAAAATCGTCACTTATACCACTCATTAACACATTCTGTTGCATCTCTATTGTAAAGTCATGTCCTGACCTCATCTGCCTTGCTTGCATTGTGCCAGACACTGAGGTGAATTAAAAGAACAACTTTTTTTTTCTCTCTCTCTCTCTTTTATGAGCCAAGGCCAACATGCAAATTTCTGGTTCACTTTGGGGCGTAATTTCAGGCAGGTGACTGACAAACCAGACCTTCTCTTTTCAAACAATACTTCTCTTTATACAAATCACCTGAGGGAAGTTTCGTCCATTGCTATTGAACAACACAATTTTTGAAAGGAAGTAGAAAAGTACTGAACTACTCAACATGAACTGTAATTGAGTCAAGTGGGATGTTGATGGAACTTACTGAAATTACTGGCATGCTTCTAGAGCTAGGCTGAAACTAAGTGGATAAACAAAAGCTTGACTTGGTTTGGGTGAGGCTAACGAAAAAGAAACTTAAGCACTAAACTTCTTAAGTCTCAAGAAACTGCTCTTATTTATGCAATTGAAACTTTTTAGTTGCTTTTGTTCTCCAGCTCCTCAGTGTCCTTCCAACACCGCCTCTTGACCATTTTGTATATATTTTAAGAGGTTCGTACAACCTCACTTGTATGATTTTTGTATGGTTTTTCTAAAGCCCAGTGATGGGTAGGTTTAGGGGCGGGCTTAGGTGTAGGTCATTCTTCCAAATTCATGTGAATTGGCAACTGGTAACGTGTACGATTTAGCAAAAAATCATATGAATTTGTATGAGTGAGGTTGTACGAAGGCTGGTGTTTCCTGTTACTAAGTTAATGTTACAATGTTAATGTTGTATAAAAAATTTATACACCCCATTTATTGTTCAGGATAAAAGGTTTAGATATTT
Organism: Enteromius thamalakanensis; assembly: GCA_032357475.1. Lineage (NCBI taxonomy): Eukaryota > Metazoa > Chordata > Actinopteri > Cypriniformes > Cyprinidae > Enteromius > Enteromius thamalakanensis. Next base: position 6,788,723 of record JAUCMT010000002.1, on the reverse strand, counting down.
ATATTAGCTTTTTTCCCGTCCGCAAGATGTACATGAGCATGTGAAATGCAAAAACTGGTCCTCTATGGCTTTTTTTTTTCTTCTCTTTGGTCTTTGTGCTTGGACCACTTGAGGTGGGTTGCCCTCAAGTCTATTTAGGATAGTCGTATTATATTTGTAACCAGCTCATGCAAATATTTAACTTTTTGAAACATTTTTGACTGTTCAGTTTGCAATATGAAATATTATGTAAATAAATTTTTTAAAACAAGACTTTGCCATTGTCATGTTCTTCATGTGCGTAATCAAATCTGTGGCAGTTTAACTATATTAGTAACTTGCAAATACCTTGGCCTTGTGAGTCACATCCTCTGACTTCTGTTTTAGCAATTAGTGTATGGCTAACACTGCAAACGTGTCTGTAATGTAAATAATCCTGTAATGGGAGAATGAGTGAAAGAAAGAAGGTCACTAAGTAGCAGCGTATGGGTGATTCTGCAGTTATGTGTACATTTGGTGTCCCTGCAAAAATAGTCATTATTATTTTTCCTCAAATGGTTATATTTTATATGATTTTATCATTATTATTTATATTTTGTTATGAATTACAAGATGTTACAATCCATAACAATTTTATTTTAAAAGTGTCCCTAAATCTTGTCAACCCATATCAAACCATATTTTGCCTTTTAAATTGGCCATTAAAGTATTTCTTAGAATTGTTAAAGGAAACCCTGCAACTCCAACTCCACCCCCACAACTACAAATGTCCTCTTTCTGAATGAGCTTAATGACTTTTATACTCACTTTGAAAGAGACAACAAACAACCCACTATCAGAACCTTTGCTTATCGCAGCAAAATAAGCAGAGGATGCAGTCTCCACAGAGCTGCAAACCTGGACAATAAAAACACTTATGCACGAGTTCTGTTTGTTGACTTCAGGTCAGCATTCAACACTGTCGTACCCTCTAAGCTAATCACTAAACTTAGAAACCTGGACATTAATACCTCATTTTGTAACTAATCTCCTTAACACAATCAAGACCAAGGAGCTTACTGTATTGTAGACTTCAGAAGGGAGAGAAGAGGCTCACATGATCCCATTTACATCGACGGGATGGCTGTTGAGCATGTGTCTTCCTTCAAGTTTCTGGAGACACACATCTCAGAGGATCTCAGAGGACCTGTCCTGGGACCACCAGAGGAACACCAACAACTCCAGCCTGGTCAAGAAGGCTCACTAGCGTCTCTTCTTCTTGAGAACACTAAAGAAGAACCGGCTGTCATCGGCCATCCATGAGCTTAAGGCACTGCAGCGGGTGTTGAAAACTACCCAACGCATCACTGGAAATCCACTTCCAACTATTGAAAACATCTAGAAGAAACACTGTCTGCGTCAAGAACCAGCAGACTGAGGAACAGCTTTTTTTCCCAGAGCTGTCTCCTTACTGAACTCTGCCCTACACTGACATCTGGAACGGGAGATCGACGAAGAAGGAGCTGAGCTGCAAGGCGAAGCTCTCGATTTACCGGGCTATATACTCTCTACTTCCTACTCTCACCTATGGTCATGAGCTTTGGGTTATGACCAAAAGAATGAGATCCTGGATACAGGCGTCCGAAATGAGTTTCCTCCGCCGAGTAGCTGGGTGCACCCTTAGAGATAGGGTAAGGAGTTCGGTCACTTAGGAGGAGCTCAGAGTAGTTTCGCTGCTCCTCCACATCTAGAGAGGCCAGCTAAGGTGGCTTAGGCATCTGTTCTGGATGCCTCCTGGACGTCTCCCTGGGGAGGTGTTCCGGGCATGTCCCACCAGGAGGAGGCCCCGGGGACGGACCTAGGACACGCTGGAGGGACTATGTCGCTCGGCTGGCCTGGGAATGCCTCGGTGTTCCCCTGGAAGACCTGGAGGAAGTGTCTGGTGAGAGGGAAGTCTGGGCATCCCTGCTTAGACTGCTCCATAAGCGCACTTATAACTTATACCTGTATCCTGCACTTGCTGCTTATTGCACTCCTGGTTAGACATACTGCATTTCGTTGCCTTGTACTTGTACACGTGTAATGACAATAAAATTGAATCTAATCTAAAAATCACTTTCACTCACTGATAAGATCTGAGGCACTGAAAAGTATCGATGCTCTCTCAAGAAAATATTTAAAAATATTTTACATTTTAGTGGTCTTAAAAAAAAAAAAAAAAAAAAAAAGGAACAGACACTTTCTTGTCAATGACAGAAATGAACCTTTGCATTGATATTTGTGAGTTTGATTAGATTTACAGAATCTAACTGAACCCGCCAGTAGGTGGCAGAAAGTCACTGTCACTAAATAATCCATTACTACGATTCAGTTAAACGGTTGATTCGTTTAGTAATGAAGCTCAGAAACTGCCACTACTCTCTTTTTGAATGGATCATTCAATCATCGACTTACTAGAATTTTTCAAAAGCAAAGATTCATTCGTAAACGAAACAGCTGCTGCGTCCGAAATCGCTTACTTCCCTACTATATAGTACGCGAAAAACAGCATGTCCGAAGTATGTCCAAATTCATAGCATTCGAAATTCATTAGGCGAGAAGTACCTGGATGACCTACTACTTCCGGCCAAATTCTGTAGTAAGCATACCATG
>JAUCMT010000002.1:6750236-6767450 GCA_032357475.1 Enteromius thamalakanensis | reverse complement strand
CCAAAGATGTTTAAAGAACAAATAATAAATAGGTTCTTATTATCATATTATTTTGCATGATGACGTCATTGCGTAATCACAACGCAAAACTACATCTTTATGTAGCATACAAAATAATTAATGTTTTCTCAAATTGACAGGACATCTTAGCAAAAAACATTATTTAAAATATGTCCATTTAGATTTGTATTAAAAATATAGTCGACTATTTGTGTAAGTACAAACACTTTTTGATAATATTTGTTTTTGTTTTCATTATTTGAATACAAATCTCACCTCATCATTCCTTCCAGTGATTATTTCAGGATAAACTAAGGGTGCTTTCACATCTGTGGTTCGGTTCATTTGGTCCAGACCAAGGGCAACAGATAAAACATTATAGCATTTTTCTGCCGTTTTGGGTCCTTTTCACACAACACTGATTGCACTGGTCCGAACCAGTTGAAACGAACCAAAATGCAGTCATGTGACAACATCTACATTACTCGTTTTCCAGATGTGCTATTAAACACATTTTGTAAACTGCTTTTTATTTGGTCAGAATTAACATGCGGGAAAATTCCAATGGAACTCCCGGAAGTAAACAAAGCTAGGTGACAACAAGCCGGTAGACAACATGCCACTATTTAGTATGGAGGGACGACTTTTCTTTTTCTTTTTAGACAGAGACACTTTTTAAGCTAGGACAAACACACAGTCAACACAGAGCGCTTCGCTAAATGAGAAAAAGCTAGTTTGCCGGCCGCATTCCATGTGCTTATATGCTTTCTGGCCAGTTACGTCATCAACCTTTGAAGTCCCAACTTATCATTGGCTGATTCAACACACAATTCAGAGCCGTCACGCTGAGGGCGTTCCCAAAGCATCTCGTCGACAGCTCGTGTTCCTGAAAAGGAACAGACACAACATTTCATGTGTCTTTCATTAATGACCAGTGCAATCTACCAAGAGCAGATCAAATTACAGCCTGCTGTAAAACATGCTTTTTCGTGGTGCTAAATAAAGCCTCAAATAGCAGTATTTTGATGAGCACAAATGTTACTACATCACATTGCACGATTCATTTTAATAAGCTTGTCCTGTTAATTTGGTGTCTTAAAGGGAAACTCCGTTACATGCTGGGGAGATTTTGCGTGACACTTACTGTAAGTGAATTCACCCCAATGAAAATCTGTATCAATATTACAAAATAGCAGCTTCCATACCCCAACTATAACGATTAAGGCATCAAAATCACTTTCAAAACTATTCTTCCAGCTGATGAATGATACAATGATGATTGACAGCCAAACAGAAATCAGCATGTTCTCACAAGCTTGAACATTTAAAGTATTTTTATAAACATGCCATAGAGGGAAAAAAAGCATTACTTCGGCCTGTTTCATGAAACAAGTTTATCAAATAAGCCAGGTTTATTTCCATTAGTTTGACAGTCATGGTTAACATTAAACTATTTTTATCTTTTTATATAAAACCAATACATGGACATTTTTGAAAATACCTTTTTGTTTAGGTTCGGAGCAGCATGAGTGGAGTAAATAACGATAGAAGCGGTGTATCTGAAGGATTTCATTGGTTAGGTTAGGACGTCTGACTGTGATCTCTGTGTGGCCCATCATGACCTGGTCAGGAAAGGGACACGGCTTTCATCCTCAACACTCATTCCCGTCTCTGATACAGGCTGAAGGATACAGAGAGAGAGGAATAAAAGCCTGGAGTGAGTGAGTCTCTCCTGCTCTCTATCAATCTCTCTTCGTGTGGATTAGAAGTAAAGGCCTCTTTAAGCTGCGGTTGTGCCGGCACCACACTGACACGTTGACATGCTCTTCCTGTCACAGATAATTCACTCATCAGCCTTTGAGCTGCAGCTGAGCAAGGATGAGACCAAAACCTGCCTCGCTCCCTAACTAGACAGCAGTATAAGGATACATGTGCTTGAAAAGAAGTACACTTTAGCACACTACAATTCAATTTAGTGCTAAAAGTATTGGCATAAGTATATGGTAATCTGAAATATACTTCAATGTCATATTGAAACGTGTCTTAAATTAAAAACAAATATTTTTGCAATAAGAGTTGTAATAAAAGTTTATTTTTAAGAGTATTTCTAATGAAAGTAAAATTTGTTACATTTAAATTATATTAACTCGTAATACTGAAGCCCATGCTAGAGTTGAATTTATAATCCACTATTGTACATGTGCTTTAGTATGTTAATCAACAAAATAAGTTTGCTGAGAGCACAACAAAGGTGAAAGCACAAAAAAAAATAAAAGGCCATGGGGCCTCAAAGGTCTCGGGGAGCTTGGGTGAGTTCAGTGAGTGCAGATGCGGATCACAGACTGAGTCCGGATCACAGACCGGGTCTGGTGGATCCAGCCACCCTAAGTCAGGGTCACAGGTCTCAGGGAACTCGACTGGACAGGAAACCGGAACTGACTGGTCCTGACACAGCCCCTCGTACTGTGTTACAGAGATCATGAGGGCCTTCGGTGTGGTTGATGGCACCTGACGGAACATCACTCAGCCCCTCGCACTCGTCAGGCACACCCCGCCGGATAGCGAGGCCAGAACTTATCCACAGGTTAGCTTTTGTGTGCGCGACACGGCGATTAATCCGTCCCGAGCCGCGTGCGCGATCATCCTTCTCCACCTCCCCAACGGTGAAAGAGGAACCTCAATCTGGCGTCCGTGCTGGAAGATCGAGCATTATCGGAGAGTCTGAGAAACCGGCGTATAATCCTGCCTGCGAGGCAATGAATAGTCTCTGAACTCACGTGAAGTTAAACAGCTGCTGAGCCCATGTAGACAGTCCATTCTGTCACGAGAGTGATGCGGGGAGACATGCAGGTTCATAATGCAGGCTGTTTATTGAATAACACAGAGCAAAACAGACTGGCTTAAGGTCGTTACCGGCAGACAAGAGTGGTGGAGGTAAAGCACGAGAATGGTCAGAGTCCAGGCCTAGGTCGGTACGCAGTAACAATCCAAACAGACAAGGAAACACAGGAAACCAGTAACACGGAGTTGCAAAACAACAGGGGCTGACAGTGCTAATGGGGCGTGAGAATCAGACAAAGACTTCCGGGATTTATACACATGAAACTGGGTCGATGGGTGGAGCTAGACAATGAATTGCTATGGTGACAGATGAGCAAGGCGTAGACATGAATGAACACACGTGACAACATAGAAACAGCAGAGATGACAACAGATATGAGTTTGTGTGAATGAGTCCAGGCATGAGAACAGAGATAAACACAGAAAGTTTGTTGGGTGCTGGAGTGCCATCCCCAGAGCTGGGTAGGCACCTCCAGCTGACTGTGACAACTATATGTGGAAAATAGTGTTTATTTTTTTTTTACTTAAACCACATAAGCACATTGCATTACACCAAATACTCAAAATATTGTTCTCTTTAGCAACATCATATAACCCCTTTAACATTTCTGTTATCTTTATATCTCATTAAGATCAAATCATTATGGCGACTGTAGTTGTGCAGCAGCCTCTTGGCAAGGCTGGGATGCAATCTTGGAATTCTGGAATATGTGACTGTGGCGAGGACTTGAGTTCTTGTAAGTATATTTAAAGGCCTTTTCGTTTTTTAATGAATTACATGCAAATGGTATCACAATGTGTGCATTTTTGGTTCTCAGGCTGCTATGCATACTGGTGCTTTCCTTGCTTTACCTGCTCCACCACTGGCGAGTTTGGGGAGAGCACTTGTCTGCCTCTGCTGGACATATTGGGCCCAGCTCTCATGGCTGCGTTTGGAGTCGCAGTTTGCGTTCCACCTGTAGGTCTGGCAATGAGAGTGGCAGTTCGCTACAAATATCAAATTGGGGTGAGGTTTTTTTTTCCATCCCTCTACCGATAAAAGAATGTGGGCAACAAAAAAAAAATGTTTTGTTTTTTTTGTATGTGTTGCAACAGGGCAGTATCTGTGAGGACATCATGGTGACTTGCTGTTGCATCTGTTGTTCTTGGTGTCAGATGAGTAGAGAAATCAAAGCACGCAAACAAATCATCAAAGTAGTGCAAAGTAATGTCGTGCTGCAACAAGTTCCAATGGCAGTCAACCCACAAGTTGTGGCTGTGCAGCAGCCGATGGGGGTCGGTCCCGGACCGGCAGGAGTTGGTCCTGCATTCAAATGACAACAGTTGCTATGTAGACATTCTCCGCAGGTTTGCAACATGGATCACTGCAAATAGCATCATAAGGGATTCATAGAGTAATAGCTGACCAGTAATAGGGATGTAGGTGATTTGGAAAATGGGTTTACATTTTATACTTTATATTGTTTATAATCTTTGTATTTGTTTTTCTTGTTTGAAGTAGGTAATCAGATTTCTTTCAGTAATTCTTTTTTGTATAAAATCTGAGCAACACTTATGATTCTTGATGAAGTGTTTTAAGCGATTTTGTGTGTTAATAACGTTCAGTCTTAAATGTCAGAAGTAAGGGCAACCATAGAACCATTTACAAAAATAAATAGATACACTGAGTCATGTGCAGCTTGCATATTTACAGTAGTGTTCTTCAACATGGAAATAGGATGACGTGTCAAAAACTGCATTCAATTGCAACCAGTGCTCAAATGAAATCATGAACAGCAATTAATCACATCCAAAATAAGGGTTTGTTTAATATGTATGTGTGTGTGCTGTTTAAATTTATTATATATATAAAAATACACAGTCATACGATTGCACAGTCATTTGCATGTATATATTTATATAATTTATATCATATATAAATATATTTATTATACAAATATAACACTTTTTTTAATATATGCATATATTTATATGTACATAATAAATATACACAGCACACACACATATATAATATAAACAGAATTTTGAAGGTGATTAATTGCGATTAATTATTTGACAGCACTAATTGTAAATGAAGTGGTTTAGCTGACACTTTTTTGTGGCTGACAAATCACACCTTGTTTTGCTTTCATTGAATTACACACACATATAAATACACCCAATTTTAGTTTCCTATGACAGAAAGAAAAGCGCAAAAGAGTAAGCAAGCCATTTATTTACTTCTCTCTTCATTTTTTTTTAACACTTGAAACAATTGCATATTTACACTTTTTTTTTTTAAATGTGATGAGGTAGCATGTCAAAATGGGTAGAGAACAATAGTTTTTAAAATGTATAAGGCCTTATCTTTTGAAATGCTTATCTACTGCTTGGATGCTAAATGCTGTATTTATTTAATTTGTGTACATTGGTAATCATGTATTAGTCACATCAGACTGTAAATCATCTGTCTGTATGTATGATGGATATGATAGAAACATATTTCTGCAGGCTGCAAAAAGTAACTTCTGTAAGATTTAGATTAAGTATTTTTTATATAATTGCTTCAATTTAACATTGTTCTGAAATAAAAAAAATAAATAAATAAAAAAAAATTAAATGAAAATTAAATGAGGTTTAATGAGCGAAACTGAACCTTTTTTTTTAATTGTCAGATTTGTTTTTATAATTTTTGTTCTACATTTACATACATACATTCTCCTCAGCTGTAAAGAAAAAAAAGAATGGAGGAAGGAAAAAAAGAATGGAGGAAGGGAAAAAAAATCGTGGAAGAAAATAAAGGAATGGAGGAAAAAAAAAACAAGAGTAACCGGTTTTAGTTATTCTTAATAGTGAACTAAATAGTTTGAACTTAAAGTAAAATAATTTGGTAAGCTAATTAAATAATGTTGCTGACCAAGAGTTTTCGATTGAATTTGACATTTTTTTACAGTAAGTAACATATTGTACAGTAGATGATTCAGAGGAGGCATTAACACACACAAAACCTTAGATTCAGTATACAAGAATTAAAACAAAACTTTTTTTTTATTAATACACTTTTTAAACTAATCACACAAGCATGCATAGTATCAGCTGTATTTTACTTAACACTCTCAAAAAAATAAAGGTACAAAATGTACACTTTGCACCTATAAAAGGTTCAAAGCTCTAATAATAAAATGCCCCACAAAACACAATCCATGTGTTTTCATAAGAAAATTATTTGTATATTTGATGACTTGTGGGGCTGTTAAACAGAAACACCCACTGGCAATGATAGAGCTTAAAATAGGCAGTAACATTTTTAATATAGCTCCGATACGATTTATCTGAAAGAAAAGTCGCATACGCCATGCCTCAAGGTTGAGTAAAACACAGGCTAAGTTTTAGTTTCGGTGAACTAACAGTGTCTACGGCTCTGTAGTATTTTGTATTTAGTATTTTGTCCCTACTATGGAAGTCAATGGTGACCCAAAACAGCCTGGTTACAAACTTCCTTCAAAATATCTTCCTTTGTGTTCGGCAGAACAAAGACATTCATACAGGTGTGGAACTCCTGGAGGGTGAGTAAATTTTGGATAAACTATTCCTTTAAATTAAAACATCAATAAGCAATTACAATTTTTGGCAAAATCTGAATTCAATAGACTGTTTGTAACTCATTAGAGTGTACAGAATATAACAAAATTCTTTACATTATAAGCTTTGAATAAGGTTAACTGAGTTTGTGTTTAACTCTTTTTTGCAAAATTCCGTTTATAGTGTAATGTTTACAGCAAACGTATTTACCTTCAAATTTAGAAGGTAGTTTAAAATCAAATATATCTTTACGAATGAAAAAACGTTAATTTCTTTGTCATCCTTTCATATTAGTAAATTCAAATCACAATGGCGACAGTAATTACACAGCAAAAAACAAACAGTGGCTGGGATTCAGGAATATGTGACTGTGGCAAGGACATGAGTTCTTGTAAGTTCCCTTAAAAGCTTTATAATTAAGGATCATTCATTAAATCTCATGCAAGTAATATCACATTATGTGTATTTATCTGGTCCTCAGGCTGCTATGGGTTCTGGTGCTTTCCTTGCTTTATGTGCACCACCTCTGGGGACTTTGGGGAGAACGTCTGTCTGCCTCTGCTGGACATATTCGGTCCAGGCATCTTTGCAGCTTTTGGGATTCCTATCTGTGTGCCACCTGTGTCTCTGGGAATGAGGGTGGCAGTGCGCCACAAATATGATATTGGGGTGAGTTTTTCCTCTTTCTCTCTCCTAGTGAAACATCAAAAAGCGCTTCAGAACAATTGTTTGTTTGTATGTGTTGCAACAGGGCAGTATCTGCGAGGACATCATGGTGACTTGCTGTTGTATGTGGTGTTCTTGGTGTCAGATCAGCAGAGAAATCAAAGCCCGCAAACAAACGGTTACTATAGTGGCAACACCCGTGTTTCAACCCGTTCCAATGACAACCACCACACAATTTATCACACAGCAACCAGTAGCATTTGCTCCTGCAGTCCAGATGGCCCCAGTTCAGACTGTCACAGTTGTTAAATAGACAGACTGCTATTTGCATCTCACTTAAATAATGATGGGATACATAATGTATAGAAACAAAATAAAGTATTGTAGTGACTGAGGCATAGAAATGTCTAACTTGCTTGAATTATATTTTGTGAATGGCTTAGATGAATTTGGAAAGATGAATTTGCCTGTGTCTTTATATTGTGTAGTCTCTGATTTTGGATTCAATATTTTAAGTTATCTTGTCTTTCAGTAACTAAGTGAGCACAATTCATTCCTGAAGAAAACTTACTGTGTACATTAATAAATGCTTCAAAAAATGAAAACAGAATGAGATTTCTTTAATTTAATGTAAGTGAAGTTGTAGTATGTGGCTGACTTGTGGCACTGTTGAGTTTGAATATCATTCTGGACTGAGAAAAGTTTCACAAGAAAACAAAAGAGGAATTATGTTAAACAGGGAGGATAATCTCTCCAGCTTTGTGTGAAGGCTTTTTCTTTTACGTAGCAACATTTTTTTGTGGGACTGAAACTAGAAGACTCGGGTATGTGACCTTACAAACTATTTTTATATTGACATTTAACTTGCATTTTTAGAATATATATTTATACATACTTAAATGAAATATGCATTATATGCTTTAGAATTTTCATTTAGATTATTTTTATTATTTTAAGAGGAATGTGTGGATACATTTCCCTCCTTTTCCTTTGGACATCCCTACTTCTGTCTTTACCTTGTGGTTATAATGGCGATAAGATCCTGGTTTTTCCCGTTGATGGCAGTCACTGGGTGAACATGCAGGTACTGATTTGTATACACAGGAAGAGTATTTATATATATTAATAGCTAACTATTGCTGGTTTGGAAGCCCATTTTTACCTTAAGGTAGAAACAACAATGTAATTTAAAGGAATGGTTAGCCAAAAAAGTTTTGTTAAAGCTTTACACACATTTGATCTGGTAAATTTTTAATTTCGAACTACTCTTTAAAGGGATAGTTCATCCAAAATAAAAATTCTGTCATTAATAATACACCCTCATGTTATTTCAAACCTGTAAGACCTCTGTTCATCTTCAGAACACAAATTAAGATATTTTTGGAAGAAATCAAAGAGCTATCCGACCTTAGGAACTTAGTAAATACATCAGTTGAACAGTATTTTTTTGCAATTTCATCAAAAATATCTTCTATTGTTTTTTTCCGAAGATGAACAGAGGTCTTTTGGGTTAGGAATGACATGAAGGTGAGTAATCAATGACAGAAGTTTTATTTTGGGGTGAGCTACCCCTCTAAGATAAGATTTAAGATATAAAGTTACAATACTAAACACTATGAGATGTAAAATCTCAACTGAGGTGAAAATCTGAGGTGAAAACTAGCTTCCATATACCGGAGATCTGGAGATACAGACACAAAATGCAATCCAACTTGCTTAGTATGATTAAAACCTAAGTGTCCCCCAGGTGCTGGTGAAGAAGCTGCACTCTCATGGACACGAGCTGAGTGTGATTCGCCTGACGGACAGCTGGTTCATCAAGGAACACTCACCTTACTACACTTCCATCACATTGAAACTCAATAAGATATACATTGGCCTAGACCTGTTTGAGAACGCAGTACAACAGATTCTTGAGGCCCGCAGAAAGGGTCCAGTGATGGGTGCGTTGGCCCAGATGTCAGAATTTATTGGCATTATAAAAACTGCTCACACCGCAAACTGTGCCATGCTTACCACCATGCTGGAGAACAAAGATCTGATGACACAAATAAAGATGGATAACTATGACTTGATGCTCACTGACCCAGCCATGCCAGGTGGAGTCATCCTGGGACATTACCTCCAACTTCCGATGGTTTATAACGTCCGTTGGATGAGTTTCGGGGAAGGCCACTTCTCCATCGCACCTTCTCCCATATCCTACGTGCCTGTTCCTGGCTCAGGTCTGACGGACCAAATGGGTTTCTTGGAAAGAACCCGTAATCTTCTACATTATGGGTTGAACCTCATTCAAGAGCGCTGGCTGGTGATTCCCATGTATTCTAACTTGCTGCTCAAATACTTCCCTCCTGGCGCCGACCTCCTAGTCATGCAACAAATGGCGGAGCTGTGGCTTGTCCGTGTAGACTTTGTGTTCGAGTTCCCACGGCCCTCCATGCCAAACCTCGTCTACATCGGTGGCTTCCAGTGTCGTCCGGCCAAGCCTCTTCCTGCAGAGCTGGAGGAGTTCATGCAGAGCTCAGGAGAACATGGGGTGGTCGTGATGTCTCTAGGAACACTGATTGCAGGATTGCCCCGAGAGGTCATGGAGGCCATTGCAACAGCCTTCGCCCGCATGCCGCAGAAGGTGATCTGGAGGTTTATTGGCGATAGACCTTCATCGTTGGGCAATAACACACTACTGGTTCAATGGATGCCTCAGAATGACTTGCTGGGCCACCCAAAAACCCGTGCTTTCGTGGCTCATGGAGGCACCAATGGTCTATACGAAGCAATCTATCATGGGGTGCCAGTGTTGGGACTCCCTTTGCTATTTGACCAGTTAGATAACATTGTACGTCTTCAGGCAAGAGGGGCTGCGCGGATGCTGGATGCAGCAACTTGCACAACTGAAGAGTTTCTTGAAGCTTTGAGAGATATCTTAGGGAACCCAACGTATCGTCAGAACATGCAGAAGCTCTCCAGTTTACATCGAGACCGGCCTCTGCATCCTCTCGACAAAGCAGTGTACTGGATCGAGTTTGTCCTGCGCAATAAAGGAGCATCCCATCTGCACGCTGAGGCTTACAACATGTCCACGTACTCCTACTACTGTCTAGATGTGGCTGCATTGATTATCTTTATACTTCTGCTGACTCTGGGAGGCATCTACAGAATATGGATACGAAGACGGAAAAGCGGGACAAACAAGGCAGTGAGAGAGAGCAACAAAAAAGCTGTAAAGGAAGGCAGTAAGAGGCTAAAAGAGACCATTAATGCACTAAAAGACAGCAATAATATTCCCATTCCAAAACTAAGAGCAAGCAAACGAACTTAGTGAAAAGGCAAAGAATCCAGAGAGCTATATACCTCTTTCTTTATTACATTTTTCTTTCATTGTTTTTTCTTTAATATCCTTCCCCCTAGTGTTATTGTTAACTACAGCTAAAAGTATTCAAATTGTTATTGGTAATTGAAAAAGCTGAAATAAAACACAAATATTAGCTTGGATGAAAAGCTGATGTACAGTACTAAAATGACTCAAATTAAAAATTAATTAAAAGCTATATATAGAAATATTTTTTAAATACATATAAAAGTGCATAACAAAATTACTAAAGCTTAAATATAATTGAAAATATCAAATAAAAGCTCATTCAAAATATGAATAAATATTATAAACAATGCAACAAGAAAACTAACTTCCAGTTGTTTCTTTTTCTGGTGTTTTTGGTTGGCTTTTTTATTTTAATATGGTAGTTGAGATGTGACAGGTCATGTGATGTGATGTGTCAAATAACTACACCATCCCTATTTCACTATTTTCTTTTCTTTTCTTTGTCTTTAATTCTCTTTTGCAGTTCCCTGCCAACTAAACTGCATGTTAGCGATTAGGTGTAGATCCCTTCCCGGAATCCTTAAGTAATCCCCCTTCTTGCACACAATGCATTCAAGAGCATTTGCAAAAAAAAAGAAAGAAAGAAGTGAATCACCAGTGACAAACAGCTGCTGGTCCATATTCTGGAATGACGTAACTCTTTGCAAGATGTGAATGGTTTAAGTCAGGTTGTATAATCTCAAGTCGCCCTGTTAAGGATGTGACATGCAGTTCCAAAGCGATGTGTCGGAAGCTTACAGAACATCTAATAATTTCTCAGGCAATGAAACAGTTTGATTGTAACTACACGTATGCTTTGTTTAAATGCAGAACTAATGCTCAAAACAGCAGGTTTCATTTTAACACGCGTTTACACGATGCTTCAGATCACCAGCAGATGGCGCAATGGATGTATTCAAATATTGCTTGGAATCATTCTGCAATCAGATTATAGCCTATATTCTTTTACATCGGCCTGATGCTTTTTATAAACCCTACATCAAAATGCCATTGTTTTATTAAAGCAAAAGTGATCTAAAAGTTATATGATCACAAACCTGACCAAAAAGCTGCGCGTCACAGCCCTTTCTCTTTACCAGCCAGTGGAGGACATCCTTTTCTCCAGATATGAGACAGGAGATGGCTGGAAGCACATGCGGGGACAGAATGATAAAAAGAAGACAGGCAAGGATGAGAGAGCTCTAACTGATTGAGGGGACATTAGCCAGGGCTGTATTCACTAATGTACGCTTCTAATGACTCGTTATCTCATTATCAATCTTATTCTCGCTCATCTTTTCTTTTCCTCACTCCATCCCCTTCCTCTATCTCTCTATCTCCTCCCAATCGACCAGCAATGATGGGAATAGCAATTAGGACGCTAGGCTGCCAAATGGCTATTTTAATTAGCCTTTCTTAGCAAAAGAGAGAGAGAGAGGTGGGACGAGAGATCGAGTCGAAGAGAGAGAGAGAAAGAGACTAATGTTCTTCATAAGTGCTACAGATTAGAAGGTCATTAGGCTTTTGCTTGAATTAATGATTAGGAATTCCTGCAGGTCATAGAAACTTATTACACAAGCCTACTTAACATTAATAGAACCATCCTATTTGTGTTAAACACAAAGAAATTAAAACTAAAAACCAATTACAAAGAGATGACATTGTCTTTCGCCCTCCCCCTGGTCACCCATAACAGAAAAGCGGTGTAAAACTCATTGGACAGTAGCCAGAGACTTTATAGTCGCGCGAGGATAAAACCATCGCGGTTCGATCGCTCATCGTTTTCTCGGTTTTACTCCACGGTCGTGGTTTTCCCCTCAACTTTTAATATCTTCTGCTTTTCCACTATGTGTCCCGTCATCCTCAGTAAACAGCGGTGTTACTCCGCCGCTCTCCGCTCATTGTGGTACGTAATGCAACATTCTCGTGTGTTATTTGTTCATTTGTGGCTTGTTTGGGACACGGGCTGGTCTGGCGAAAATCTCTTCAGAGGCACTTTCCATCCCAAAAGAGGTAGACTACTCATTTCAGCCCTCTCTTAGACTTATCCCCCTGACGCATAAAAATGGCAAACACACGCACACACAAGGCCTACTTTTATGTGCGCATAGCACACATACAGAACAAAAAATGTAAGCTACACTCCATAGCAAAAGTAATACATGTGCATCATAAAAATTTCAAAATGATCAAAAATGTGTCTCTTGAAGCCATATACCCGAGATTTGTGAGTGGAACAAACCTAAATTTAAGTCCCCTCTAGTGAGCTGTTAGCGATGCAGTGAATCAGAGTCAGTCAGTTAAATTTGAACCGAGTGAATTCGATTCATTAAGAGATCACTCAGTCTGGATTTGTAATGAAAAGATCAGACTCAAAGGAACACTTTTTAGAAAAATACTTCTAAATA
Source organism: Enteromius thamalakanensis (assembly GCA_032357475.1). NCBI lineage: Eukaryota > Metazoa > Chordata > Actinopteri > Cypriniformes > Cyprinidae > Enteromius > Enteromius thamalakanensis. The sequence goes on along the minus strand of JAUCMT010000002.1, from coordinate 6,754,616 downwards.
ATACCATTAAAATGTTATGGGATTACACGATTACTTTAATATTTTTCTTGCTGTGTTTATACTCAAGAAATAAAAATTATAATAATATATGGATCGTAATTTCTAGATTTCTGTCAGTAATCTATTCAGTGGAGAAGAAGGGTGAGGTATCCACTATTGAACAGGACACACTTACCCTCTTAAAAACAGAGATTCTTTATTGGGAACTTTAAGGAACCTTTCACATCAATGGAACCTTTCCGTTACCCAAAAATGTCTTTTTGTAATCGTAGTCTTTAATGTGTTAAGTTAAAATTTATAAACATTTTAAGAAGAATATCAAGTGCCTGTTGAGAGTGTGTTGACAGTCTGTGTCGTTGGGTGTTGATATATGAGCAGCAAAAAATCTATAAAGTGGCATCGAATACATTTTTGACAGTTACAGATTTTAAAAAACAACACAAAAAAGACAAAAGGTGGGAATCAAAAAACCTACATTCCGTAACAAAGAACCATTTCATCATGCAAGGGTTCTAATATGGTTATAAATAGAACTACTAAACAACCTCTACAAAAACATATTTTTAGAATAACTAAATGTTGTATTTAAATATCTAGATTTTTAGTAAATAATGACCTAAACTGTACATTGTTTTTCACACAAAGGTATGATTTCAAAAGAGTTAAATATAGCATGTGAGGGTTACTTTTATAATATTTTTATGGTGCTTTTGCATCCTTGAGTGCTCCAGTCCTGCACCGTATTTGCATAAAAAAACCTCCCCACACATTTAGGCCTTCGCAATTCATACATATACTGAATACAACCATAACAATAATCTTAACGTACAAACCCATATTTTAACAAATAAGCATCCCAACAATTCCTCTGGCGGTACATTGTGGTTGTATTTGTATAGTGTCCCTCACTTTTCTTTCTTTCGCTCTGTCTCTTTCCTTCTCTTCTTTATCATGACATGCCCTGAGGTTATGATTGTTATGATTTATATCGGACTGTTTTGAGATCTCTCTCTTTCTCTGCCCTCTGTCTTCATCTCTCTTTAGCTTTCTCATTCCTCCTCTCTCCTTTCTAATCAGTTCTCCTTGCATCCCCCCAGGTCGATTTGGGGAGTAATAATGAAAGAGATTTAACCCTTTAATGTTCAACCGCTTTGACCCCAAACACCTTCCCTCCATCGTGTTTCACACAAACACACCCACCAACCCACGCCCACACACATAAATAAATACACACATATTTAACCGCACTGATTGCAATGGAAAACATTCAAAGATGTAAAAAAAATTGACGAATCTCCCTTGGATACTGGCTGATTTCCACCTGTTTTCATCCTCGCTGTCTGTTTTTTATTTGTATTTTTTCATCCGTCTGCGATTCCGTCTACCTGCCCATCTGTCTGTCAGACTCTCGTTCTGTGCATTTAAACCCCTGATGACGTCACGCATAAACAGGATATCTTCCCACCTAATTATGCGCTGTTAATTACAAATTTGGACTAATGTGCTTAATTAGACGAACATCATTTGCTCTCAGATACAGGACATCTTTTTTTGATTTAGAAAATTATCTCTTTAACAAACAATATGACTTAATTGCAGACATTTGCATAAACAAATGAGCTAATTAATTACAACCAAGCACTTCCTGATGAGTCGAAGGACAATGAGACTCCAAATGTTTTCCTCTGGGATGCTGAAGGAAGGAGGGAGGGAGCGAGAGAGAGAGAGAGAGAGAGTTTAAATGAAAGTTTATGAGCTTGTGAGCATGCTAATATGACTCTCTGAGCATGAGGAATTATGTATGTGTGAGAATTTGCTATAAATGTCCAGATAAATAAGTTTAAGTAGCTTACTTATCGGCTGTGGTGGTTCGGCTCTGGCAATATATCTCCGGATGGTATCGGTGTAACACTTAAAATCCCTTATTCCCTCTCTACATTCATCTCTCTCGTTTTCCCCTCTATCTCTTTTTCTGGAGGGTTTGTAGATAGAAGGGCCTCTCCCCTCCTTTTCTGTGTTGGAATTTAATATGCAACTTTTTATTGGAAAACAATCGTGCGTGCCTGCGTGAATCCTGACCGCAATATATCTGTTAGTGCAACTAATCCGATCAGGCCAGAGAGGGCTATTTATCACTGCAAATCCAGGGCATTTCAGCCCACATTTTATTATTTTAATATATTTCTCAGCTATTAAATCACCAAAATGATGAATTAGAACTGTCTGCCACGCTTTCAGCTGCATGACAGAAAATGATGCACTACCCAATTTGAGTGGTCATTTGGACTTTTTAAAGACAAAAAATGATACAGGAAAAAGTCCAATATTTTTGTGTTGTTACGTCTCTGCCACCCCATCCCTCCGTCTCCCCCCCCCTCTCGCTGGCTGTTTTTAATAAAACACTCTAAGTGAGCTTTATTGCTGTGTTAGAGAGGGCAGGATCACAACTATCTTTAATATACAGCCAATTACCAAACGCACACAAACATACGCGCTCGTACACATACTTATGCGCACACAAAGACAGGTACACCGACACACAACTTTGTCTCTTAATCATAGCAGGCAAACATTAACAAATATTCAATCTGTATACACCCACACTTCAAACGGTTAAAGATGAAATTGTATGGTAGTTTGCCAGTTACCTGGGAGAGGTGAAAATATGAATGGAAACACATATTTTTTACTTTCTTTAGTTCTCATACAACAACATTTACACTTATTCAGCTGTTCGTTTACAATTTATCTTCCTTTCTTTCCTTTTCTGTTTTGCTGTTTTTCTCTTAAATAATAGCTTTTATGCAAAATCAACCAACATACACCTTATATTTCTGGGCAAATAATAATAATAAAAAAATAATAATAATTGTGTGTATGTTAATAAGTGTATAAAGTAATTTAAGTCATCTTAAAATATTAAAGTGTATTTTTTTTTATATTGCTTTATCATATAGAAATGTTTTTATTATTTATTTATTATCAATATTAAAAAACTGAGTGATTCTTTGATTAATACAAATTTCCAATGTCCATTGTAAATGTAAATGAGGGTGGTGGTTGTTATAGAGAAGAGTACTTTTATTTAGTAAGGCTGCTTTTAAATTGATTAAAAGTAATTAAAAACATTTAAAATGTTTTCAACATAGTAGTTATAATAAATGTTTTTTTTTAGTAGCAAATCAGAATTTTTAAAATATATTCAAACAGAAAATAATTAAAGTTAATAACAATTTAATTGATTAACATATTTCGAAATAATAGCTTTTTTCAAACAATTGTGGGTTTCTCTTTAGACTTAAAAAAATGTCAAATATTTTTGACTATAGACATTTCGAAATGACATTTTGCACAAGTTAGATTATAATTTAAGTTGGCTAAAAAGGCTTTTGTGACTAGACAACGTGATCTCATGGCAATTCGTACATATTTTACGAGGTCGCTAATTATTACATTAATCTAACCCTGCCCCTATAGCTACCCGTCACAGGTTTTTAAACATATCGTACAAAATCGTACGAGTGATGTCGTACGAATTAGGCACCCCGTACGAATATGTAGGAATTGGTCGTGTGTTGGACCCGACGTAAAGCCCAATCTCATGGCAATTCATATATACTTTACAAAGCGGCTAAATTCTAATTCTTACGTCCTCACTCAATTGCTGAATAGTAGGTATTTTACGAGTTACCAACTCTGAATTTGTAAGAATTACCTACACCTAACCCCAACCCTAAACCTACCCGTCACTGGGGTTTTAGACAAATTGTACAAAAGTTTGAACGAATTAGCTCAAATTAGCCACCTCGTAAAATACGTATGGTCGTAACTGGTCGTAAGACCTGTTCAGAGGTCACATTCGTGAGAAGGTAACCATAGCAACAGTAGGCTGCTCCAGCGCCTTTCCTTAGGACAGTATATCAACAAAAATAATCTCTATTACTTTTTTGTTAGGACAATATATAACAAAAATAAGTAGCCTATTACAACTATTTAGCACTTTACATCACACAAGAGTTCAAACACAAATGTAGGCCTACTGAACGCATTTGTCCATTGTTATGATGCAACGAATGCTCCGTTTATGATCACTAAAAGCTGTCACTTATCTTGATTCATCGCAATCTCACAAAGTTCCGTTATAATCAAAGACGTTCTCTACGCTGCACAATGAATCTCTTATATAAATTGCATCTGAGCTTTGTTTTAATGAGATGATTTGTGTTAAACACAAGACCTAGTGCATTCTAGTAGATTTTAACATCTCTGATTGGCTGTTGAGTTCAAGAAATCAACAGACATTTTGGTAACACTTCAGAATAGCGGATGGTTATAAGTCATTTATAAGAGATTAGTTAATGATGAAATGTACATCTACAA
>JAUCMT010000002.1:6725084-6745509 GCA_032357475.1 Enteromius thamalakanensis | reverse complement strand
ACACACACAAATATATAGCCTATATATATATATATATATATATATATTTGTTCATACAAGTGTGGTGTGCATCATATTATTTAGAAAATTAATGCAACAAAAAATATACAATTAATAATAATAAAATTATATCTGAATATTAGACATTATAAAATATTTTAATGTTAAATATAATAATAAATAATGATACATAATGGTAATAACTTGAACAACAATAATGTTAATTTATTTTTGAAATAAAATGAAATGAAACAGTCTTTATTCTTTAGGATAAGCAATTTGAGATAAAAAATAATATTAAAGCAATTGCATTAAATATTGTATTTTATCAAATGTAACAACATATAGTTAAATAAATATAATAATAATAATAAAACTTGTTCAGTTTATTGAAGATTTTGGATTAGATGGGGGAACTGGGCAGTACTGTTTTGTGTTACTGATAAAGCTCATCAAGACAGACAGAATGTGGAAGCAGTAAATGGCCATAGTGAAGCATTTACAAGACCACAATCTTTGCATCACATCAAACAGGGTCGAGTCAAACACACACGTCGAGAGGAGCACTTCCGATTGCGGCTCATTTCTCCACAGCGTGGTGTGTTAAACTCTCTCCATCTCTTCACTCAATGGAGCGTAGCTCATCTGAACACTGAGCAATAATGAGGCACAGAGATGCACTTGTGTGTCTGTGTGAACCAAAGCGAGTGAGCGAGAGAGCTCTGCAAGAGGAGGGGGAGAGAGAGGCTATCCATTTCCTCCCTGGGGCAACTCCTCTTTGGCTCTTTGTTGCTGAAATGCTCCCAGTGAGCAGGTTACACTAAAGCCTGCTCTATTGTCTTAAACAGCTGTGCGTTGCACGCTCTCTCTCTCTCTCTCTTGCTCATCTTTTTTTCAGGTTCCTCAATCAGGGGCAGTTTCTGAGATCTCTAAAAGCAAAAGCCTGTGGCAGTGCTCCCCCTTACTCAAACACACACACACACACAGATAGATCTGCTTCTGTTTACAGTGTCCCACAGTAGGGGGTCTTTCCTGATTCAGCTGCTTTCTGATACCCCATATAAAGAATGCAGATAAATAGACTCATATTACCATACATTGCAGATTACTAATAAAAACAACAAGAAAAACGACAACAATAAGAAGCAGAGAAAGATGAAGAATAATAAGTATGGCTAATTGTATGCTGAATAAGAATAATACGAAAAAGATGTTCTGTTCTCTGGCATCTAAAAACAAATGTCTGGCTGCATTAATCTGTCTACTTCAAAATACAGACTGCTATAATTATTCAGACAAATGTATGTGTATTACAGTACGGTGGTCTTTTGTCAATTGATCTCAGTGTGACAGACTGCTCATTTTGAAGGCTTATTTAATCATGTTGTGAAACTAAATCTGTCAGTTGGATATTTGTGGGGACAGATACTATAAATATGTGTGTATACAGGAGAATACCTGAGTTGCATGTAATCTGATAATAAAACTATGATGTGAATCAATAAGGGGAGACAGGAAAGTGTTTTTTGTGTGTGTTATATGTCTCAAATCTTTTATAATATTCCATATTTATCTTCCTCGAATTCAAATAGTTTAGAAAGCTGCAATGCATGCATATGTGTCCAAATTACAGTCAGCGATTAAAAGTGCTGTTGTTACAGACTAACACTGGTGGGTTGCAATAATGCAGACATTTACTATTTTGGGAATTATTGTAGAATTTGTTCTGGTATTCAGATTTACTTCTTAATGCCATCATTACCCATCAGTTTAATTTCTAGAAGTTTAATGGTAAATAAATAAAAAAATGGTTTCATTCTGAACAGCACATACAATTGGTAACAATAATTCAAATGCATAAACATATTATGTGTCACAATAAAAAAAAATAAAAAAAAGCCAGAAAAATTATCACCTTGATCAATATTTTTGTTTCATTTGATATATATCCTCCACGCAAGCTTACACATATCATAGAAATATAATGTAATAACAAACAGGAGGGGTTAAATAACTTTCTCATGTGTGCGTGTATTTTTTTTCAGACGTATATTAACTGCACTAAAAAAAGATCAGTGCACAAATCCATTATGATTAAAATAAAATACTTTTTACTTTCTTACCACAGTTTTTCTTTTAGATATTTACGCAGAAATGTACACGTTTTGATTATGCACATGTATGAATTCACTCTCCAACAAACAAAAAAAGAAAGAAAGAAAGAAAGAAAGCGCAGATGACGCACCATGTAAACTAAATTAAAAGGAGTTCTATTACAGCCCAAGAATAATAAGCAAGAACAACAAGCAGAAAAACAAAGAAAAGCCATAAAGGACATTAGGCGCTGAGCTTTATATAACATTTGAGTGAATATTTCATGGGCAGAGAGATAGAGAGAGACTCTAAACTTTCATTAAGCAGGGTATTTCGCTGGGAGGGAATTTCGGCGCCTTTCACTTTTTCTTGGCTTTTATTGCAATAATACAGATATCTCTCTGGCTCCCAGCCCCTCCTCATTCAGCCCATTTCCTTCCCGCCGTCTCTCTCACTCTATGCTTTTTAAAATATAGTAATAAAAACATACTAGATCCTTTTTAAATGCACTATTACTTATCATGGTCTTTTCATATCGTAGCATCACAGGTGTTTTAAAGCCTCTATAAAAGTGCGTCATTTATTATTCAAAAGCAACGTCGTCTTTTTGCATATTATCTGAGCGCTTTTATACTGCGGGCTGCCAGACTCCCATTTAAAATGTTCGGCAGAATTGATAACGGCAGACACGCGCAATAAAAACAGCGCCGGGGGCAGGGTGGCACGCGCGCCCGCTCATATGCAGATCCCCGGTAATTACTCCAACAATTCGCCAACCATTCCTTTATTTGCTCTTTGAGCGAGGGATTTCACGCTTTTAATTCAGTTTTCATCAATCTATTGATTCTCGGCTGCTAAATTGTTTGCACGGGTCAAAGATAAGAAGTGGGTTCGAGTTCTCCTCCAGCACTCTGCCAGGTGAAACCGTTTGTGTCCCTCACAGAATCGGGATGCTTGTGAGCGCATTTTATAGCCTACCCACTTCCCAAAAAGGAAAATATTAAATTATGGTTGCATTCATACCAGAACTTTTCATTGATGCACAGCAAATTTTTAATTTCACATTTAAAACGCTTTTGGGACAACTTTTGGAATTTATATTTTTATTTCACATAATAATAATAATAATAATAATAATAATAATAATATCCAAGAATACAAAAAGCTAAATATTGTGGCTCATACTTTTAGGCTTTATTTAAAGCGATCTTATTTATTATTGAAGTAAGGTAACTTCGACACTTCGATGCATCACATCTATCTATCTATCTGAGAGGAACACATGTGGCATGATAAAAGCAAATAGGCTCAGAGCGAAACTGTGACCATGGGTCAACGACGGGAATGACGTAAGCGTCTTCAGCCACTGGACGAGGGCCGGACTCCCGGGGGAACGAGGCTTTTTAGCGTCAGCACTCACTAATGGTCTATTAAAATATCAACTACTTCAAAGTAAACGGATTTGCTCCACACCAGCTCCCACCCCCTGAAGCTAATCAAACGCGGCGGCCAGGCCAAAAGAGCATAATCATTTTTACGTGGCAGATTACAAGGAACCACTTAGATCCGCTGTCAGAAGATCGGGTGTCCCAACACTCTCGATTAAATAAGCGCAAGGGAGTGCAGCTCTCCGAGCGCCAACAGCGCAGGCTCCTTTAGGCGCACAGCTGGGAGACTGACGGTTTCCGGAAGCAACAACTAAAGAGCATCTAAAAAGTCATTGAAATGATGCTGGGCCAATATAAAGGACTCGATCCAGTAGCGTTTTAGGAAATGTTTAACAGAAACTGAATTATTTGGTTTAAAACATTTTTAAAAGTAAGCTGGTTTCTAACAAAATTAGTAACCCTTTATTTTTATTATCCATGTCCAGAGTTTCCCCTTACTATTATTTTCTTATAATAGCATACTCTATATCAGACATAAATGCACAGTCCCTAATTCCATTTAGAGACTTTAGTATATCTCCGTTTATTTTTACACCTTTTAGTCTGAATACCCTTTAGACTAAGTTTAATATTCGAAACATTGAGAAATAATAAAACACTTCAATTACTATTAAAATAAATCAGAATTTTAAGCTTTTATTAAAAATAGGAATCCTAAACTTATTATTATTATTAGGTCATAATTATTATTTTAATTATTAGCCTAACCTTTATGTAGTATTTATTTAGTCTTATAGCGATTCGTAGCTATATATTCCAACTGCCCCATGGACACAATAAATAAAAGGATATTTAATTAGTTTTTTCTAATAAAGCCGAGAACGAGTCTAAAGTTGATTGACATATTAGAAAAAAGGTTAAGGGCATCTTTGAGGTCAAACGCACTCCTCCAGTAGCTTTAGGCAATATATAAATTTGATTCTTCTTTTTTTTCAAAGCGTGAATTGATCAAAAGTGTTTCTGGTTTAAATATAGGCTACGCCGATTAGAGATGAACGATTATAAAACTGTTAAAGTCATCTAATTATATAAACTACGCTAACTACACTTTTTCTCCACAAAAGGTCCATATGGTAAAAAATGCAGTTGATGAGCGCTTTATTTTCCACATGAGGCTAAGGCAGAATCTCTATGAAATACTCAAGTATTTAAAAAGCCAGTGATGACGTGCTGATGTCAGCATGTCCATAATAAAGAGATACTTGACCAATACAGAAAATGGAGACTAAACGATCTGCATTTTAAAGAATGATGTCACAAAACGCGTTATGTATTTTGACTTGTAACAAAATGAAAGCCAATAAGGAGAGGGAGATTGAGCACCGTCCAATCAGAGAAGAGAAGAGCCCAACGAGTTCCGCGCAGGGATCCAGTGGAGAGAGAGAGTGCCAGAAATCTGCCAAGTCCTCGTGCCAAAAACTTTTCACCCACAGACGAATGCGTCCAAGCCTTCCTAAGTCAAGAACTGAATCTCGAGGAGTAATACATCACAAAGCAGCTATTACTAGGATTCCCTCAATCCTAGAGTTTACCATAGTACAATTCCAGGGCAGTCCGAAATCGTCTGTGGAATAAACTCACTGGAAAGCTTCGGGAGGTGAGGATGGACCGAGCCCCAAGCTCCAGCCCAAGTGGCACCAGTCAAACATCACAACCTACCCAACATGAACCCATCAGCTTCGGCATTGACCAGATTCTCAGCGGCACCGATCAAGAGCCACAGCAGAACTCGAGCAGGAATAACTCCGAGAGCAGCGGAGGCGGTTATCATCTCGGCAGCCCAACAGGAGCGAGCGCGACGCCGTACACGACACTAACCGGCACTTTTCACGGCATCGCGGCTCCGTATGAGGAGTCCAGTCCGTACGGAGTGAACTTGACCCTTGCACCCGGAGGAGTGATTAGGGTCCCGGCTCACAGGCCCTTGGCCGCGGCCGTACCTCCACCCATGGCCAGCGCGGTACCCGGTCTTGGGAGTCTCAGTTTTCCCTGGATGGAGAGCAGCCAGCGCTTCGCGAAAGACAGGTTTGCAGGTAAAACAAACCGTCATATTCTTTCGATTTGCTCCTGTCGTTTTTCATACAAAAATCCTCGTGGCTGTCAGAATCAGGAAAGGGTGAATTGTCTGAGAAAACAAACAGCAAGTTCATTTGCGTCTTATAGGCTAACAAAAAACACAAACGCAGCCTAATTGTAAAAAGTCCAAATGTTTTAAAATATTAGTAGTTTAAAACGTCGGTGATTTTTGACAGTAAAAATCAAGCAGACTTTTAACTTATAAAATGTAGCTAAAACACACATTTCTAAGACTGTCTTAGAAATGCTTTTCTTTTTTTTAAATATTTGTATTTTTGATTCTGTTTTACTTTACGGCGTAATTATGAGAGAAGCACTACAAACAAACAATACACACTGCTATTGTCGGTGACGTTTTAATAATAACTTTAGGCCTACGATATTACGTGATGCTTTAGTTAGCCTATCATAAAGTAAAAAAGTCAGGTAATATATTTTATTATATACTATATTAATATAAACGCAACACGGATTACTTGAGTAGCATAGCCTATATTTTAAAAATGTCTTTCCGAGTTTTCGCAGTAGCCTAGAAATGCATTTCCTAAAATAATGCACTTTTAATTATTTGCCATTTTGTTCGTGCAAACTTCGTTGCTGTTGCACGTGTGCTTTTGAAAGAATCCCAAGGATGAATTGGTGGAGGTTTCGATACAATAAATATTAGACATTATGTCTGGGAAACTTGATCCTGCTGTTTCCACAAAGAGATGAATGGATGCTGCTGAGAAGCTCGTTTTAGTTTTATTTAACCTTGAAGCGCGTGAAACACCTGTTTAAAATTAAATGATAAAGCCAGTAAGTCAACACCTCGAGATATTCATCTTAGGTCAACGTGTCTGCTAACAGCACGATTAAAATGCAATCTTATTGAACGTGCAATTTTTAACACATATCTGAATATAATCGCGTTCTTTTTTTTAAAGATTAACCAGATTAAATGATATTCAGGCTTATTTGTTTTTGTTTTTTTAAATATGTATTACACATCTACCAAGCGGGCTACATAAACACATAAATGAACGAGTATTGTTTTATTTCGGTTAACCGCTCTTTTGCATATGAATATGAAGTCTTACAATTCAGAGCTGTCACATAGATCACCAGCTTTCTTTATTCTGGGCTAAATGCGAACGCTGTGCTATTAGAAAGACATATCAATATTTCACCAGCTTTAATTATTGCCACCTATAGCTGCGGTAACAGTGCTGCACTGTGTGTTTTTGGGTAATAAATAAATGAACAATATAGGTAATTACTGTCATTAGGAGAGCAGCTGCTGTTTGTATTTGATGCAACATTAATAGGATATGTTTTGTGTGATTTTATTGTATGGCTTATATGTAACCCGAGTAACAGGCCTCTCAACAAATCCTAAGAGCATCAGCAATCCATCTATTTAAGAGAGGTTTTAGTATTTATCGATCAATAAAATAAAGTCCAACTTGACATCTAAAAGGTATAGTGCATGAAGGCACGGAGTAATTTATAATGATGAGGATCAGAGTTTTCCTTTGACTCAGCAAGAGTCAGAAACTTGGGCTGATTAATGTAGCACACAATTACACAAACATTAAAAGTGAAAGCTTCTTAACAGTCCTTCATAAACAAATTATAAATAACATTTTATTATATAAAAATGCTTGATTGTTAAAAACGTGCAGTCCATCCCATTTTTTAATAAATATGAATAAATGCATTTGAATATACTCCAATATTGCAAAAACAACATGTAAATATTTTATAGTGTATGTATACAAAATACTGTGTATCTTATATTTAAAAAAAGATCACATTATTAATTGAAGTCTTAAAAAAGCAGATTCTAATTTTGCCTAAAAAATGGTATGTATGACAGAAAGAGGTCACACATAAGCTGTGTGTCAGACTCTTTATGATTCATCTCTCACTGTTTTTTTCTTCCTTATTCATACTACAGCAGCCCTGACGCCTTTCACTGTGGCTCGGCGTATTGGTCACCCGTACCAGAACCGCACACCACCTAAGAGAAAGAAGCCCCGTACGTCTTTCTCCCGAGTGCAGATCTGTGAGCTGGAGAAGCGCTTCCACAGACAAAAATACCTGGCCAGCGCTGAACGAGCAGCTTTGGCTAAAACTCTGAAAATGACAGACGCCCAGGTCAAAACCTGGTTTCAAAACCGCAGGACCAAGTGGAGGTGAGACTCAGAAAGAATGTATTCTAATGGAAAATGTAGAAACGTTGAGGAAAAATAGGGAACAACTCATATGAGCAACAAACGCCACAATATCACTATAGACTAGATTTCCAATTGCATATCTTTTTTTTCTAAACGTTTGTCTGGACATTGATAAAGTCAAGTAGCACACTGTGAAATAGGTGCCCGATAGTTTTAATATAACATGATACAACAGAAATGATTGCAATGATAGAAAGATTTATTATTTAACTTCCCTATGTAAAAGCTAAACAAAAATATTAATATTTTTATATTAATTTGCAAAAACAGTTTTCAAAAATCATGTTTTTTATTATGCTATCGTGTTTTTATTGTGTTAGTTAGCTGTATTTTTTTGTTATATTTGAACCTACTCAAAATAACCCAACTGAAAATTTGATTGAGATTAATTGAAATGCACAATGAAAAAAATTGATTTAGAGTTATCTGTTTTTGCAAATGTGCTTCATATACACACATATATATATATATATATATATATATATATAGACTAACCACATTAGTGTCTGTAATGACCTAAAATCACTTTTCAGATTTGACCTACTAACGGCCGTAATACCTATAAGAATTAATGGGAAAATAATGGTGTTGTCAAGAAGAAATATGAATTATTAATTAAGGCAAACACACTAACGACATGAAACGCTTCGGAGGGGCACTGCACAAATGTAATGTCTAAATAAGCAGGATGTTCACCTCGATTAATCAATTACAGCCAATTATGATTTATATCTAAATCCATATGTTGGAAAAATATTCACGCAATTGGTGATTTGTTGCTCAAAGCTCACTATATCTTCTTGTACCCATAGCTTTAGCTTATTTGATCATGTATATCTGCAATAAATGCGCACGGGAGCAATATTTGTGGCAAACTTGTACTAATTTTCTCTATATCATCTCGTGCCAGACGGCAGACGGCGGAAGAGAGGGAGGCAGAGCGTCAGCAGGCCAACCGGCTGATGATTCAACTCCAGCACGATGCTTTTCAGAAGTCTTTGACAGATTCAGTTCCATCAGACCCGCTCTGCATCCACAACTCATCACTGTTTGCCCTGCAGAACCTACAGCCTTGGGCGAGCGAGGAGGGCGGCAAGCTTGGGGGAGTGACTGCGCTCGTATGAGCACCAGAACTCAAGAAACAATTGACATTCTCCTTTTTTGATGGACTGGGATGTTGGTTGAGCGTATCTCCGTCCTAAAAGACTATTCCATTCCACAAAAAAAGCGAGGAACTAATATTGGCCATCCAACAGTGAGCAGGCCCATACAAATAAAGCGTCGTACGAGCCTCTGCAGAATAAATGAAGTCTGTTTTCTGTACGTCCAGAGACTTTTATCCCCATTAGGGTCAGTTACATTGACAAAGTGACTTGTAGAATGGATCAGGCCATCTCAGCTGACCCTTTTACAGATCCTCTGATCTTCTCCTCCATCCTTTCATTTGCCCCCCCCCACCCACCCATCTCCACTCAAAGCTGTAGAATACAGGATTAATGCAGAAGAGGGAAGTAACCATGAATTAATTATTTATAATGCGAGTTGCATGACCTAAAATGCCCCCGATCTAGCCATTTATGAAAATAGATGGACACAAAGACGCACAAATAGACACACACGTTTGTCTTTCAGTGGTTCGAAGAATAACCAGTTTGTTTTTTTACTGTTTTAAGAAACTGCATCCTGCAGTTATTTGAGAAATCGCATAAAGCGTTCAAAAGAAAGGCGTATTATGTTGTACGGGGTGGTTGCAATTTATTTTATCGGTTAGATTTATTCAGCAGTGACTCCAAACGCCGCTCTGCTTCGAATCAATGGTTGAATGCTGTGTGTCGGAGGGAAAGAACAATTTCAGACAAAACAAGGGTTTGCTAGATGATGTAGGTGTGCTGTTGCATCCCAAACTCTGTATTATACTTTGTATTTGATAAATATGTAAATAGCAAACAAAAAGTAATAAACATTCTGTTTTGGCATTAACAGAAATGGTGTGCTTTGCTTAATTTGTTATTCCCTTTTGATTTTGAGACATTTTCCAAATCCCTAAGCAGCACTCTTCTCTAGAGTAATGTGTTGCTTTCAGAGGTCCTACACAACTTGATCGACAAATAAACACTGAGTCCTGGTAGTTGCTTGCAGTCGATTATGCCTGCCACAGCAAAGAAGCACTTATGTCCTCAAGCAGATAAACGCGGGATCCTGTGGGACCATAAAAATGCCTTTATGCCCACTGCAACCAGCTCCCTCCTCCCAAAGTGCTGACTCTCAGGAACTGACCTGTTTTAAAGGCCTGGGCGGGGGGTAAATGGAGGGGTGTCCATTATAAAGTGATTTAACAGACTCCTTACGTTATGATGCTGTCGAAGCTCGCGCGGGGTGAACCTGTGGAGCTCTTTGCGGACAGATGGTTATAGTGACCTGTGCCAGGGCCTCTTTGACTGGAGAGGGTGAGGTGATGTGTACGGTTGAGCTGGGGTCGTCTGAGAAAGCCGTCGGTGATATAGACTCAAAGCTCAAGATAATTTACGCAGGAAGTATTCCTGGCTCCTTTCCACATCCACGGCAATGACATCACTTCTACTTGCTCAACTGCGAAGTGATTCGTCAAGCGTGGTGTTTTACCGCCCTCTGCTGGCTAGCACGCGCAAGTGACTCAGTCGGCTAACTCGACGAAAAATGAAATATATAGGTTATTAAACGTCGGATAAAAATAAATGTATAATATAGACACATGAAAACAATCTAACTTTTTTTGGAAAATATAGCTATTAACAGGCGTATTTACAAACCTGTGGCACCACAAGAGTCGTGACTATTTATAACTTAAGACTTACTACATTTACACTTTGTAAATGCAAAAGTATAATTTATTTGGTAGAAACAAACAGCTGGGCAGATTTACGAATTGTAGTCCGTTACCGATTCAAAATTACGCGACAAAAAAATGTTGGCTAGTTATTAATGCAATCCATTACATTAGTAGGTCTAGTACACTAACGTTAGTAAGAAAATACATTGCATTCGTTGTTATTAACAATATTAATGCATTAAACATTACATTGTCACAGGATCAGCAGAGGGTTTTTGAGTTCAATGAAAGGCTATTTAATAAAATTATAAATTACGTAAAATTAAAACACATTACTTTAAAATTGTAACATGAATCAAAACTTACCCGGATGAAAGCGTTAACCAACATAACGGAACCTAAACATAATTAATGCAATTTCTAATTATTAAAATACTAATTTTAAAATCTTGGGGTACTTCATGTAAATATGTTAGTTGAAGACTCGATGGCAAAAAGTTTGGGAATGCCTGCATTGTATGTAAAGAAACATGAATGTGTATTTTGTGTTTAAACGACAACTTTAAGTAGTGGGCTATTATAGAAAGGGACATTTAAACATGAAAAAGAGCAATTAAGGAGCATGAATAAATATTCTTCCTCTCTCTTATACTTTTACAGACAATCTTGGAGGTAGAAAAAAATACAATACTATGTGCTTTATGCTAGATGTTCAGACTAATAGACATTCCTGAACAGAAACATCAGTCAAGCATAGAAAAAAAACTTGAGACCCATCGAAACAGCTTTGACGTCTCCAAAAGGAATTTTATGATTCACATTAATGGGTTGACACGACTGAAATATAAACTTTATTTGCACTTAAACAGATTGAACAAAGCCGAAAAAAAACCCCAACACATCGGAGTTGCACTCCAAAGGCGAGTTGTGAGACTTAGCTGCACAGAATGTGGTATTAACAGTATACATTCTTGACATTTGGATTTCTTAGTTTACTTATCAATCCCAAACACACAGTACATCCACCTTCTAGCAGGTTACAGGATACTGACAATTACAAAACTAACATGAACTGCTCAAATACTGGAATTCATCACGAATACCATTCTGAATCCCATTAATCATGCATTGCGAATCAGGTCAAGCTATTCAAGACTTCAGTCATTTGACTTTCCAGGTGCATCTCTAACCCCATACATGCCATACACACATTTCCATGTCATGTCAAAGAAACCATGGACGGGTAGAAAACAAATGATAAATTAGAAGGTTGAAATCTTCTGCTCACACTTTCATTTAAGCAACAAGGCTGCCAAATTAAGGCCACGCTCCATGGACATTAAAAACACCACAGGGGTGAGGAGAGGCCAGATTGCAATGGATGAAAAAGGTCATGTTCGGAGTAAAGTCTTTTCAGGAAATGGCACGGATTTGACAAAAAGTGAAGGGTACGCAAGAAGAACATAAAATTGCAGGTAACAAAAAGTAAAATCACGGTAAAAATTAAAAGAAAAAAAAGGGAGAGGGGGCGTGCCTAATAATTTAAGCAAAACAAGAGATGTTTAGCTCTTATTGTACAGTCTGTCTCCACTTCCAGAGCTCCTCGATTACCTTGGGAAAAAAAAACAAAAAAAAAACAACAGAATTACAGGAAGGACCTTCATTTACAATTTCTATTATATTACTTCTGCTAGCATCTATTCATTTTTATTACACGGCTCTCTGGAATGCTGGATTCTGATTGGTCAGTTGAGACATTTGCTGGTTCGTTCTTTTCAAATAATAACCGCTCCAAAGTAATAACGCATAGCCGGGACTACTTGTGTGTTTAAATCCCTCCGCGACACCAAAGATTAGCGTTTGGCGCCATCTTGTGACAAACACTGGACAACCACTATTAACAATGGAAAATTTAAAATACATCCATTATTATATATTCATATGTAGATGTTATAAATTGTCTTACTAACGTCTGAATGTTAGTCACGTGGTACTATGTCGTTTCGCGGAAAGATGAAAATGTTTATTTAAAATAAATATGCCAATAAAATGTTTTAAATTCATATTTATGTTCAGTTTTTTTCCGTGTAATACGCAGGATAACGTTCAGGCAGCCTGTAGTTATTGCGAAATAAGCCCCTCCCCTTTGCGTCGGGTCCTTATCACACTGCGATAACTACCGGCTGCCTGTACATTATACCTTACGTATTTAATACATAAACATAGCATATTTTTCTGAAATATATACATGTGTGTGTGTGTATATACATATATATATACACACACATAAAATGTACACAGAGCACACACGTACATTATGTAAACAAACTTTTATTTTGGATGCGATTGATCACTAATAAACTTTTGACAGCACAAATATTTTATAATTGTTCAGGCATGCTATCTAATACAAATATCCTTTTATTTTTCATTTCTATCTTCATGATAAGAACAAACAAGTGTCATATAATTAACTATAAACTATTTAAAGGTCGTCTGCTTACATTAAAAAAGGAGCCTTTTATTTCACTGCAGACCTGGTTTATTAAAGGACTAGTTGACCCAAAAATGTAAATCCTGTCATTTCCCCAGCCTCCAGTAGTTCCAAATCTGTGTGAATTTCTTTGTTTGCAACAGTTTTTTGGTCACCATTGACTTCTATGGAGGTGAAAAATATCTTCCTTCCTGTTCGGCAGAACAAAGACACTCGTATAGGTTTGGGGCGACTCCGGGACGGGTAAACCACAGGAGTTTCATGTTTGGGTTAACTAGTCCTTTAAGGGATAATGCGCAGTCAGAAGCGGCTTGTCTAATAATGGCCAGCTGACCGCATATTATCCCCGTAATAAACAGACACTTACCATGTGAAAGATGGAAGTGAATTACTGTGTTCTTCTATAATCACCGTAGTAGAGAGCGGTCAGTCACACAAACAGAAGAGACTCGGCCCACATGACTCTTAGCCTTTGACCTAAAATGAGTTTGACACCCCTGATCCACACACTCAGCCCTGAAACACACGTCCCGATTCATTTAGAAATAAAAACAACTGTGTTTGGGATTACAGCCTAAAGTGACAAATAAAAAGAACACACAAAAAAACTAAGAGGAACTATCCCCCCCGTCTATGAGAGACAAACACAGGCAGCGTCTCAGAGGTCATGCAGGAGGTCAAGAACTATAAAAACACCCAGAAACCAGCACTGCAACACGCTGGGCCTCACGAGGGAAACACACGTGGCTCCATGCACACACACACACACACACACACACGGCAAGCAACAAGCTTCTTCTCATCTCCCAGATTCACAGAACAATCTACAAATGCACTAAAAACCACGAGAACACAAGCATCTGAAAGTGAGCCGTTCTCTCACAGAATGCACACGAATGCCGTAATAAAGCTACAACACCAAAGTAGTGAAAGCATTCCGAACCGTCAGTCCTCGTGTAGATCGGAAGAATCCAAGCAAATGTTTCACGAACAAAAAAGCCATTCAAACCAGGAGGAACAGAGACGGCATCAAACGCACGCACGTGATTGGCTAACTGTGAGCATGCTCAGTACAAAACAGATCGATCAACTTAAAAAAGGGAAAATAACCACATGCTGTTAATAACCAACACTCAGCCAGACAACAACCAATCCAAAAACAGAGAGAGATCACACAATCTGAGGTGGACTGCAGTAGAGATGCAACCATGCACTGCTAAGCTCACACACACACACTTCCCATAATGCAACACACACACACACACTGCTGAGCATCTTAAGCAGTTCCAGGACATGTCTGGTCAGTAAAGGTGTGAGATGGGAACATCAGAAGGAGAGAGAGAGAGAGAGAGAGAGAGAGAGAGACAAACTCACCTCGATCTTCCGTCCCTCCACGATGGTGCCGTGAAGACGCTCTCGAGCTTTCTCCGCATCTGCACTGGTCTCAAACGTCACAAAACCAAAACCCTGGACCGAGACAGAGAAGAGCGGACATCAGGAGTCTGAGCGTCTCAGAGAGAGAACGTTCACCCACGAAGAGTTCATCACGATCCTGATCTAACTGTGTGAGGAACAGACTGAACGCCCCGTCAGGATCTACAGCTGCCGGAAATCACTCCGAAATACAAACACCACACCCAAGAAAGAGTTTCATTCTTGGATTGGATCAGTCGATTAGAATAATTAACCACTGGGCTGTTAGCAAGCAGTTAATCAGTGCAGACGAAACCGAATCTGAGTCTGAAGAGGCGTTTCGATGAGTCTACACACACCATTACAGATGCAGATCTGAAGAACTGTTACTTTACTCCAACAATAACATTTCATCAAATACAGCGTTTCAGATGCTTTTCTTACCTTTGAGCCCCTCTCATTAAAAATGATCTCCACATCCAGAATCTTTCCAAATTGCTAAAAAAAAGAAACACACACACACACACACACACAGAGAGAGAAAGAGAGAATGCTCAACATAAACCCAGGGCTGATTGTGTAATTCTGATCATTTATAGCTGCGTCTTTAAGGTGTTGTTACAGTCTTGGTCACCAGGGGGCAGGATTGGCCCTTAAACACGTCACTGTTGTGTTTCTAAGAGCATCTGATGACTAAACCCTGAAGCCTATAAAGCCTGCAGTACCCCGAACATCTGCCGCAGGTCTGGGTCTCTGAAGCGGAAGGGGATGTTGGAGACATGGAGGCGTTTCGGGGTCCCTTTGGCCTCGGAGGAGTCATCACTGCCGGACCCACCGCCGGACACACACTGAACCTCTGCCGGAGGAGATCCGTCTGACAGCTGAGACACACACAACACCAGCATCTCAACGCTTCTGCTCCAACTAGTCAGCTTGAAAACTAAGTACAACATGATTCATGCATTTCTTTATTAACCTGCTAGTTACAGAACTAGCTCAACTAACCACTACATCATCAACTACAGCTGGAGAAATAACCAGAGGAAAACGCTTTAAACTACATCCTAAATCAAGGTTATGCAAGTCCAAAAAGACTATTATTAGTAAGAAGTGTTCTGAGAGCGAGCTGTAGACAGACGTACAGTAGAGACAGTATAATAATATTAATAACAATTCCTTGGTTTCTAAAAAATGAAAGTGTGGCAAAACAATAAATACTAACTAACTAAGAGAAATCACGCGAGTGAGGAGTGAAATCTCAGTGACGTGAGAAGACTGGCGTGAGAGGAAGTGACTCGACACGTCTGTTGTTCCAGCTGCTGAGACGTCACCATCTGCTCGAGGAGCTTAGCACTTACTTGAGCGCTGGGGTTGGAGGAGGGGGTGCTGCTGACCCCTGCAGGGGCCTCCGTCTGGCCCCCCGCGGGGTAAAGGCTCCCGGCCCCGAACTCCAGCGCCAGGCCGTTCTGAGGAGGAGGAGGAGGAGGAGGGGGAGGGAAGGAGGAGAACGGAGCCACCACACCCTCTGAAGCGCCCATGGTGTCCTGTGAAGCCTGCACACACACACACACACACACACACACACACACACACACACACACGGTTAATCGAGAGACCAGAAACAGCTCACTTAAGACAGCCTCAGCCAAGAGAAAGAGATCAGAGGAAAAGTGAAATCAACTGGAATACACACACACACACACACAGAGAGAGACACACACAGAAAGAGAGAGAGAGAGAGTAATGCATTCCTCTCACAGATGACGCCACTAAAAGCCAGAGATATTACATTTCTCTCTTTCTGGTGACAAGAGGACTCAGGCAGCTCTTTAATATTAATGAGGCCCTCGTACATAATTCAGTGCACAGGCCTCCGACACACACGCACACACACACACACACACACACACACACACACACACACACACACACACACACACACTTCTGATCGTCTGATGGTGGTTAAACATCACAGTAATGAAAGCAGCGCTGCAGAAGAGACTGACTCATGAGAAAAACCCCGCAGAAATCATCTCACCGGGGAAAAATTACACGTTTTTGCATAAAGAAACCCTTCCTGTGTGGCACAGACAGTATATTCTCATGTTACCACGCAGGACAGATCTAGGGTCAGCGGCTCAAGACTTATATTAAGTTTTTAATTGAGACTAGTATAATTATAATTTGCTATTATAAATGTTTAAATAATATTATAGAAAATTTGGAACACAGAAATATGAAATGATATTAAAATGATGTTTGAAAAATAAAAAAAATATTAACTTCTAGAAATGATTGACTCCAGTCTCTTTAAATACATGCGTGTGAAAGACTGCACTTATGAAGATGGAATTAAACATCTAGATTGCGGTAGAGAATAATGTGTGGCAGACGGAGGGGTCCGTGTTTATTTTATAGGCACAGGAAATGATTTTAATGCAAATGAAAAATCTCATGTGCCTCGAGATTGAGTCAAACACTTCCTTCTGTGTGATTTATACGCTTGTTTCCTCGTGGAGACCTGACTAATATCCCCACAAGCTCAACATTTACTGATATTCCTATCTTTGTGGAGACAATTGGTCCCTATAAGGTGATTAATACCAGATACACACACACACACACAGAGAGAGAGAGAGAGAGAGAGAGAGAGAGAGAGAGAGAGGGAAACACTGCTCTGTCAAGTGTGCATTCCTCCTCCAGCATCACTTCCCTACATGGCAGCGGGAAAAGAACGGACACACACACACACACGAGCGCGAGACGGACAGAGAGCGAGAGATGGCCTGGTATTTATAGCTCTGAGATCTTCCCATCAACCGAAAGGAACATTAATGAGCGACAGCAGCAGCACTCATCACAGTGTCCTGATACGGTCCTGTCGTGTGCTCCGTTATCAGCGGCTCATATCGCTGTGAATCAGCTTCTCAAACACACACACTCTTATAGTCCTGCGCAGGACGTGTGTAAATGCGATGGCGTAAGTGTCTGTTTCTTCAGGATGATATTCCTGGACAGGTGACACGTCTCTCACAGAAGCTGTGTTTCTGGAAGGATGGTCTTCAGGTGTTTGTGAATCTGTCTGGTTATGATCCGAGAGTGTTCTCCTCAAACACACACACTCAACACGTCTCAAACACACACACTCAACACGTCTCAAACACACTCAGTTCATGCCACAAATTCATTCTCATGTTTATGTTCTTTAATAAAACCCCTTGCAGTAGCGCTCTGAGAAAGCTAAACTGGTATAAAGTCTGCTCAATCAGAACTAGTTGATGCACTTTAACGGTGCGGACGTGTGATCACAGATGAGCTTCGAGTGTTTGACTGAGCCGATCCTACAGAGAGACACTAAACACGTCTGGCACTTGATATTAAGAGCTGTGCACTGTGTACTAGTAGTTTTAGTAGTAGGGTTAGTATGCTAACTAAAGTCAAGTTATAGTTTAATCCTCCTGCATTACTCTCAGATCCTGACACACGTCTGACTCCGCCCACAGGCGCTCTGATTGGTCCGCTGTATCCTGACCTCATGCTTCTCACTCTCTACAGAGGGCGTGTCTGTCCGGTCTTCCCTGACCAATCAGAGTCCAGCAGTGCCCAGCTTGAGTCCAAAGGTTTGTGGGTCCTAAGCAGCCAAGATAAAAGCCTGTGAATGCTGGTGTTTGAGACACACACACACACACACACACACACACACACACACGAGTGAGTGTGAATGTTTGTCTCTCACACACTCCACCCTCAGCACATGTGCGACCCGCAGAAACTAGCTGATCTAGTTTGGACGGAGGACTGCTCCTTTGCTCAACACACACAGACTCCTTCAACCACGGAGCGACACACACACGCACACACGCACACACACACACACACACCGGTCGAGACTGTGAGGAACACTGAACTCTCACAGAGAGAAACCAGCTCAAGAAAAGCAAACAAGCCTCTCTCCTGACGTCTCCGTCTCCTCGTGTGGATCTGACGCCTGTTTGACTTCCTTAATGAAGCATTCTGGGTTAAACTGAAGCTGTATCTCACACACACACACACACACACCTGTGACAATGGGAACACGTCTAGATCATTGCTCTTAAACGTGCTGCCCCAGGTCAACATCACATCACCTCAACCTCAGTTTCTTTTATATGTTTTATAGTGTGCTATTATTTCTGAGAATTAATCTGTTTTGTGTGATGTTAATAATATTCCAGGCTGGGTCCAGACAGTTTTCTGTCTCTTTGTCTCCATCTGTGTTTGAGAAGCTGTCCCTGCAGCTCTGTGTGACACGGGATGATCATCATCATCATCATCATCAGAACAACAATCATCAGAATCCATCACATGATCAAATCTAACGACCAACTAGCTCACATCCCGTCAACCCTGAACATTATTATTATTGCTTCTTTATTACTACAGTAAATGACCCCAGCATTGCGGGAGTAAAGATGCAGTTCTGGACGGTCTCTTCTCTAATTCTGATTTCATATTAAACTCTTGAAGCTGATTGGCTGGTGTAATCCCAGGCTGGAATACTGGAAGAAATATAATCTTATGGTGTATATATTATTTAGAAAGTTCCTCTTTCACCAAATGTTTTTCTGAGATGAGGAGTATTTCTCGTGCTGATATACAGGAGACAGGAAGCAGTACTCTCTCTGTTAACAAGGATCCTGTGTTTCAGGCTGTATCTGGTGTTAAAGTGATCAGACACATTCAGTGATATGGTTGGGATATGGTTATAAAAAGCTCGGCAGTGACTGATCGGATGGGAGGTGCTCTACATCTGAAGACAGGCTACACTAAACACTTCTTCAGATTTAGGAGACCGTATCGTTTCGTGAAAATGAGAACAGATTAAAAGGAGAAATCTGTATTTAGTTCCCAGCCCTTCTTGTATTTCAGCAGCGTAACAGCTGAGAGGGTTCTCTGTACGGTTCTTAATAAAAGCAATCTATTGATTTCAGCCGAGCTTCTAAAGATTCAGTCGTCAGTATCGGTGGAGAAATCTCCATTCCCTTTCCAGCGGAGCTACAGACAGTGTGCGTGCTCTTTATATAAAAACATGCATGTGTCCTCTTTTATACGCGTGTGTATCAGATGTCCAACAACACTATTCCAACGTCAACAACATGAGTTTTGGGGGGAATACAGGCCTGTATTTCTGTGCTGAACAAAAGCAGCAGCTCTGTGTTTGTAAGGCGAGCGTGTGAGATCATGAGATGACAGGTACGCGTCTCTCCCTCGCTGCAGGGCAAACGCTGGGTGGAGTTCAGCATACTTCAGCCCAGACTCTCGCTCACAGTCACCTCCAGAAATCCATTTCCACCCCCCCCCATCCCGTCCCATTCCTGCTTTTAAAGGAAAACACAGAGATAACAGCTGCTCGAGCCCTCGGGAGACGACAGGAGAGGGGGAGGAGAGAGAGACGGATTCCAGGCTACGCCACAGACCGCTTCCAACTCAGAAAAGACTGATCTGCAGCGCATTAATACTGAAGACACGTGTGTGTGTGTGTGAGACAGAGGTGAAGAAACACACACACACACTCACACAGACCAAGGAACAACTGCTCAAAAGCACCTGGCCCTTTCAGTCAAGACAGACAGCTGGAGAAACACACGAGGCTTTCCTCACCTTTCACACACACACACACACACACTCTCACACACACACACACACACACTCTCACACACACACGCACGCACACACACTCTCGCTGAAGGTGTCATCTGCAGCTGCAAATTCATTCATTTCTAATATTACATTTATGCATTTAGCAGAATGCAGTTTACTAATGTAAAAGCTCTCACACACACACACACACACACACACACACACCCACGAGTGACTCACACTCGATGTTTCC